>CM033625.1:9440044-9790044 GCA_019453435.1 Rhinogobius similis | reverse complement strand
GCTTTGACCACCACATCATTTTGAATGCTTATGTGACTCAAGGGTTGTCACCATTCACTATAGCTCAGGGGAGTAAAATCATTTTGATTACTGATTCTGACTTTCAACTTAAATTCATTGACTCGTTCTCATTCATTCCCATCCCGCTCAGAGAATTTCCTAAAGCATTGGGTTGTAAAACTCAGCTTAAAAAGGGTTTCTTTCCTCACAAGTTCACAGATAGTTCAAAAAATGGATATAAAGGTAAATATCCAACGCCTGATATGTACGGCGCTGATGAGATGAGTCCAAAACAAAGAGAAGATTTTTTCAGCTGGTATGAGACGGTGAAGGATAATGAATTTGACTATGATGCTGAATTAGTGGGCTATTGCGAAAACGACGTTCAGATCCTGGCTGAGGGTGCCAGCAACTTCCGCGATGAATTCATAAAGACAACTCGTTGTGACCCTTTTGACAGCGTCACAATTGCTTCAGCGGCACTGTCTGTTTTTCAATCCAAATTCTTAAAACCTGACACAATTGCAATTCCATGCCCAAACAATTACAGAACAGAGTTTAAGGCATTTTCACACGCTTCCATACAATGGCTAGAGTTTGAGGCCTTCTCGCGCGGCATAACAGTAAGACACGCTTTGAACGGTGGGGAAATTAAATTTGGTCGTTATTCTGTTGATGGATGTGCTGAGATAGATGGAGAGATAACAATTTTCGAGTATCTTGGATGCTTCTTTCATGGGTGTGTTGAATGCTTTAACCCACACGATAAATCGCCGCTCACAGGATCGTGTTTTAGCGACATCTACTCTGACACTTTGAAAAGAATAGAGGCGTTACAATCCGATTATAAAGTGCATTCTGTCATTGTGATGTGGGAACACGAATGGAATTTTTTGAAAAAAACAGATTCAAGGGTTAAATCTTTCTTGGAGAGGTTTCAAGAACCTATGCCTTTAGAGCCACGTGAGGCATTATATGGAGGACGTACGGCTGCCATTCGCATGCGTCATGTTGTCGGTCAAGATGAGCAAATACATTATGTTGATTTTACCTCTTTGTACCCGTTTGTAAACGCACATTCTGTCTACCCACTAGGACATCCGAAAATAATTCGAAAAGATTTTGATGATGTTGAAAATTACTTTGGGTTAATACATGCTAAAGTTCACCCTCCACGTAAATTGTTTTTCCCGGTGTTGCCTATAAGAAACGGCAAAGGGAAATTGGTTTTTACACTATGCCGCTCCTGCGCATTCATGAACAATCAGAGAAGTGAATGTAACCATGGTGTAGAAGACAGGGCCCTTCGAGCTGTGTGGGTCACGGTGGAGCTAAATGAAGCAATGAGAAAAGGCTATAGAGTGGGTGAAATTTATGAAGTATGGCACTTTGAAGAGAAATCAAATCAACTGTTTAAAGACTATATCTACACTTTCCTTAAACAGAAGCAGGAGGCGTCAGGGTACCCTTCAGGAGTTGATGACCTTCAAAGTAAGCAAGCTTACATCGACGACTATAAAAAAAACCAAGGTATTGAACTTGACCCACAGAAGATAGCTTACAATGCTACAAAAAGGCAAATATCAAAGCTTTTGTTAAACTCGCTGTGGGGCAAGCTTGCTCAAAGGGCGAATCAGCTCTCAACAACGCTCGTAACCACGCCCGAGCGTTTTTTCGAATTTCTCTTTTCGAGTAAATATGACATTTCTCAGTTTCACTTCATAAACGACGATGTCGCACTCATTCAATGGCGGTATAATTCTAACTGTGTCTTACCCCCAGGTGATTCAAATATTTTTCTAGCAGCTTTCACCACCGCTTATGCACGGCTCGAATTGTATAAACAGTTAGATTTGCTCCAAGACAGAATATTATACCTAGACACCGATTCTGTTGTTTACACAACCACGCCCACTGATCAATATAACCCGCCGATCGGTAATTATCTGGGAGATTTGACGTCTGAATTAGAACCCGGCGATTATATATGTAACTGGACAGCTGCAGGACCTAAATCTTATGCATTTTTGACCGCGCATGGCAAGGCAACTTTACGCGCTAAAGGGATTACACAAAATTATGAAAATTGTAAAAAAATTAACTTTGATAATCTCACAAATTTGGTAGAAAATTATCTTGAAGATCGTGACACTCGTCAAGAAATCCCCGCCCGATACAATAAAATCACACGCAATATGAAAACCTTTGAGCTCACAAATAAACAGAGGGTGATCAAGTTTGGTGTTGTCTTTGATAAGAGACGTCTCCTTCCAGATGGGAGAACACTGCCGTTCGGTTATTAATCACTGCACAAACTTCTTGGTTATTGCAAAAAAGGTTGTATAGACTTATGATGGGATGACCTGATGACCTTTCTATTCAGTCCTTTTGTGATCATTTTATGTTTTTGTATCCTGTATTATTCTGTACTATTGTGTATTATTCAGCAAAAAATGTATTCATTCATGTATTCAAAAATGTATTCATGTATTCAAAAATGTATTCAAACATGTATTCATGTGTTGTAATCATTAAAGATTTCTTTCATCATTCTTCTCTCCCTGTCGTTTCTTCCCGTTTACTAGATGAATAAAATAAGTGTTTCCACTTGTCTGAGCCGTTATTTTACAGAAACATCACACGCATCACATGGAGGAAATATATTTTGACCCGCGCTTCCAGCTCCCGTTCACTGCCGTGCTGGTTGGAACAAGTGGAAGTGGAAAGTCTTTTTTTGTAAAACAATTACTCCTAAATATGGACCATACTCTTTCTAGACGTCCGGATCACATCATCTGGTGCTATTCATCCTATCAACCTATGTATAATGAAATAGCTAGAAATGTGAATGTTAAATTTATTGAAGGAATCCCTGACTCTTTGACGGACGAAAATATTTTTCCATCAAATCAGCACAATCTTTTAGTTATTGACGATTGTATGGATGCTGGCTCCAATCACGATGAATTAATGAAAGCGTTTACAATGTATAGACATCATCGAAATTTATCGGTAATCTTTTTAGTCCAAAACTTGTTTCATCAAGGGAAGCATAGTAGAACGATCAGTTTAAACACAAATTATATCGTTCTCTTCAAATCACCGCGCGATAAAATGCAGATAAGAATATTAGCGCAACAAATGTTTCCCGGTCGAAGAGATTATTTTCTAGAGAGTTTTAATGACGCGACTAAAGAGCCATATTCATATTTAATTGTGGACTCAAGGCCCGATTGTCCAGAAGCGCTCCGTCTGAGAACTGGAATACTCCCACACGAGAGGTCTGTCGTTTACCAGTATAAAAGGTGATTTAAAAAATGTCGAAACGGATCAAAAGAAACCTTCCTATTTTAAAGGTTTTACTCACCCTAAAACCAAAGGACAGAAGAAACTTTCTATGCCACGGGTCGGAAGATCTCATTCTGACACTCTGCGAAATTGCGCTGAACATTCTAAAGGGAAATATTCCTCTTACCTCTGAACAGTACCGTAAATTGAATAAGCAGAAGAGGTTTATCAAACTTTTCGCTAACCAGAAGACCGGAGTAAAACATAAGCGTAAGGTGTTGACACAGTCTGGAGGATTCATTATCCCCTTATTAGCCACCGCGCTCCCGTTCTTGTCTAATTTGCTTTCTGGTCAGAGATAGACAACGTGCAGGGTTGCCATGGGTTCGTTTAATAAAATGTATATGATTTCCCCGCAACAACTGGAGAGTTTAACCCAGAAGAATTCGATGCGTGAAAACATCGCAGAGAGAGCTCAACATGTTTTAGAGGAGAAAATGGAGCGCTTGTTAAAACAACCCGGACCAGCATACAGTAAAAGCCTACATTACAATGAACTACTTGAAAAATATCTGACTTTACTGCGAAAGGAAGAGAGTCGTGATCGTGAAAGAGTTTTGAAACTCACTAGCAGTGAGCAACCTATTGAAAGCATCGAAGGACGTATAAGAGTTGAAGAAGAAGATTCTCCGAACAACATCGAAGAAGAGATTTTAGAGAATATAGGGTCACGTAATCGAAAAAATGCTGCCTATATTCTGCAGAAGCTCCGTAACTCGGACCTTCTAAGATGGAATCGTTCAGGCGAGATAATTGTTCAGGACGAAACTGTTAAAGGATCACATATTTTTGATTTAATGAAGACTCTGACGAATCGTCGCTTCCACGCTCGGAGTGTACCAAACGGTTGGGATGTATTTTTAAAAGTCATTTCTGAATTAAATATTCCGATCACCACTGTTACAAACACACACGCCCGTGAGCAATTAAGAATTCAACCCTCCAAAGCCATGAGCGTGCCAATTCCTCAGATACGTAGAAGCAGGAGAAAACGCGGTAAAAAATCATTAGACCCTGATGACGACTCAACGAATCTTCAACAGTATACAACGCCGATGTCAGAGTGGCGAACGTCTACACCAATCCCCTCCAAATGGATAGATTTTACCCGATAACAAATGAATTCATGCATACTGTGTGTTTTTAACAATAAATGATTTATTGAAATGTATATATGAGAGAAAGAGTATTCATTCAGAACTGTTATAACACTCATTAAACAGTTTTAAAGAGCATGCTTTCTGTTGACAGCTTTTATTAGCGCTCACACATGGAATACATTTAGCACATTTCTTGACAAACTTGCAGACGAGTGTATCATTCTTTTTCAAATTATCAGAATACAGTTCCATTACTTCTTGAAAAGACAATCCTTTAAACCGGTGACAGAGGAAGAATATAACATGAGCACCGCATGCTGCAGAATAATCATCTTGAACTTGGAGTTTGTTGTAACGTATTTCACGCGAGTTCCTTGTTAGGAATGTTATAAAACTTTCAGGGTAGAATATGAAATCCGGTCCATGGCCATAACTGTCGAAGAAGCTTGATTTGTCTTCTTCGGCTTCAACAACAATTCCCACCCAATGTTCACCCTCACGGGTTTGATCATGTGTGTTAACGACTAGATAGCATGGTCGTTTAGCAATCGTAGTCGGTAGTAGATCGCTAGGCCAAACGCCTCCAAACGAGTCGCCCAAGATCGGCCTCAGGATAGATTCTATTTGAAGATTGTTCATTTTTGCTAGTTTTAGTAGTCGATTAGAACCTGTCGCTTCGAGTTTATTTCTATGACACTGTCAAAACAAGCGTAGACAATCAGTGTCATAGTTCTCGCTAAGGCAGTTCTGAATCTTAAATCCAAACGACATGTCCCATGTACCGCGGGTGAAAGAGCCTCGCTGTCCATTTCATCGTCCCTCGAGAGATTGAAGAGAAATAATGAGTAACCGCGTTCAAAGTTTTCACGGTCGATGCAGAGTGGAGAGTCTTTGATATGTCTGTTTGTTCCCAAATACAGGTTGTAAAATTCGCGCACACACTGATGTGTGTCGAAACGCGGCTGGTAAGGCTTCGACGGGATAAAACGTGAATTTACACAGAGAGAGAGGTATTCGAGATTCACGTGTTGGAAGTTGAAAGGGTTTCGCTCCCGTGCTCCGACAAACGCTCTGTGATCAACAATTCCTGCAACTATATATTTTGGTAGTTTCCCGAGATATAAATTGTCAAACGAACACACGCGTGACTGAGAGGGGATGCTGTAATTCTTCACTACAATTCGACTCATAGGGTAAATTGCGTTGGATTTCATTAGAGCGGCTGAATGTCCCAGCATGACATCGGGTGAGACTTGAACCTTTTTCACAAAAAGACTTGCCCCTAGAATGTTTAAATTGTACTCTTGATCTGCAGCAGACATCAATGTAAAAGCGCTTTTAGCCTTTACAAGTTTCAATCTTACATCCACATTGTTTAGCAAAAGTCTTTCGGAAAAAAAAATGTCGCTGTGCAGTGGTCCGATTAACTCAAATGGACGCGATGCCCTAGTGAAGCTTGCACGCTTGACAAGGCCGTGATTGGTAGCATTGTCTCCCATCTCGATCGAATCCAAATCAGCGCCAACGTCTTTGTACCATAGACCGGCTGAAAACTGACTCTCCAACGTTTCATGTGAAAAGTTGAGGAGGGTTTCAATAATAGATCTGTAAGGATGTGTGGCGGATGATGAGCTAATGAGAACATCATTTAGGCTGACATCTACCTGAGAGAATATAGTATTTAGAGGGTATTGTATGATGCCGCACTCATCAGCGTTTGCCAGATCTGAACCATCGGCCTTTGTAATCTTAAGACGGAGATAGAGTAATGTCGAGTTTAGATCTAGATAGAAACTTCCGCTTCCAGGAATCAGGAAATCTAACACTTCTTGATCCGCGATGGCGTTTAAAGGATGGATCTCTACATAATTGGTCTGATCTATAGATAGTTGTGTCATCGGTGGAGCGAACAGATCGAGCTCCGATTTGGTGCACTCGGCCGACAGACGGTGCGTGAGTGACATATTTAAAATATATTTCCTCCACCCAGTTGACTTTTAAGTTTTCGATGTCTTTTCACGCTGCTTTTACGCTTCTTTTTAGGAAGATTGTGTGATAACAGCCCTAGAGATCTTTTTCCTCTTCTGTGTGCTAGTCGGAGTAGTCCCGACCCTTCCTGGCCTTCCTCTTGTTGGGCGGCACGATTCGCAATATGACTTGTTACAGCTCCGACAACGTCCGATGCTATCCCCTTTGCAGCTGATTTCAAATGGGGTTTAACAATATTAACACCGCGTTTAAGAAAGGGAAGGGCGAATCTGAATGCTCTACTCAACATGGATCCGAGACCGCGTCCGTACATTACAGGGGCTCCCACAAAGCCGCTCAAAGATCCACCACCCGCCTGGTTCACATAATAATTTACAAATCTTTCCGAGTTCATTTTAAGTTATTCTGTTGAATTCAGATGAAAGACTTGGATAGCGGTCTAAAATGTAGCTTGCAAATCGTCTTCCCGTACGTGAACCGAATTGACGTGTTTAAATCCGTTTTCAATTCAATCTGGATATCCTGTATGCGCTGTTTATTGACAGGAACGTAGTGTAAACGATTGTAGGTGAAAGTGATCAGATCCCCGAAAGATCCTTCCTTTTTAACGATTCTTAAAAGGGGAACAACAAAGTCTCCAACATGCTGGGCTTCCACGATATTCGTATAAACAAAAAAATTATACTGGCCACCGTAAATATCACACGGATATTTACTCTTGGGTTTTCCACTCGTTTGCATCCATTCCCCGGGGTCAAAACCTAGCATGTATGCTAGCGGTGCGTTGAATTTGATAGAATAACGATCCGTTCCTAATATAGAAACTTTTTTGCTTATAGAACTGTAATATAAAACTAGATCTACTTTAAACGTCTTAAATAAAGCATTCATCTCCCTCACTATCACATCGACGGACTCATAATTCCCTTTTGGAATTTTCAGATAGTTTGGAGGGTTCGCCGGATACGTATGGTCTAATATCTCAAAGCCGTTTTCTGATTCCCCAATATTATTCCATGTATGACAGTACATTATCTCAGCTAACGCCACTTCGTAAGCCCCTTGTAATTCTATAGGCTTGGACAATGTTACCGTATAATTTGAGCCGTCGTTGTCCGGGAAAATGTCATGACAGGCGTTTGAAGGTAGTGTCACATAGAAAGACTGCTGTCTGGCCATTATTCCGATATGCGATCTTTCTTGTTTTTCTTCTTCCTGAGCTCTACGACCTCTTTAGCAGACATCCAAGAGTCAAACTGACGAGGCCAGCCTTGCCAATGCACTAAAACCATCTTCTGTCCGTTTTTTATTTTCTCGTCTAAAATGTTTTCTATACGAAAAAGCGCGTCAGGGGTGATTCTCACTTTCTGTAGTTCAGGCTCATAGAATGTCCCATTCAGAATTTCTCCCTTTATATCCCTTAATTTATAAACAGGAGGAATTCTGGGGATGCATTCATTCACTATAAAATATTCATCGGTGAACGATTGCTCATACATTTTATCAAATACCCCTCGGTATTTCGAAACCCTCACCTTGTCCCCCACTTTGAATTTAAATACAGAAGGCTTAGCGGTCAGCGGTAGTGTCCCATATAAATTTTCAAAGACTTGTGAAGTCTTGCTAGGGGTGACATCTACAGGTTTCATTTTTATACTGCTATGAAAACTATTGTTATAGCTTTTGAGCAGATCGCGAATGACATCTATGTACCTCCGAGTGTTTTTTGCTGTGAAATAACGCCACATTTTTGTCTTTAAGGTGCGATTAAACCGTTCGACCACGGAGGCTTTCAGTTCACTTCCTGTTGCAAAGTGTTGAATGTTGTGTTTCTTCATCAGTTTTTCAAAGAGACGATTAAAAATTCTTTTCCTGCATCCGCTTGAATTTTAACAGGTATACCACTCTCCTCTAAAACGGAAGCAAAAGCCTTCAAGAACTTCACCCGCTGTCTTGTTTTTCAGTACACGAGCATACGCTTTCTTTGAAAATACATCTATTACTGTAAGCAAGAATTTAAACTGATCGTTGTCTTTAGCCAGAGCACTCATATCGCAAAGATCTGCTTGAAATTGATATAAAGGACGAGGGACAAAAACACGATTTCTAGCATAGGTTTTTCTAGCCGTTTTGTGCAAGGTATAGGCATCCTGGGCTGATAGCCACTCTTGTACTTGATCTGTGCTCACTTTTTTACCAGTCTGCTCTTCTACAGCCTTTTGAAGTCTTTCTACACCGCTATAGGACCCTACTCTTCCCGGTCATAATATATGCTCTTTCAGCACACGTTCCACCTTCCTTGAAGACATGTCTACTTCTGAACAGATAAGTGGGCTGTACAATGATTTGAATTTGAGTTTATGGAGTACAAAACATCTTTATTGAATATAATATCAAGCGGTTGCAATACATGTTTATAATACGTATATAATAATAATTACTATACAAAGCCATTTCCAATTGAAGCATGCAATACATTTAATAACCGGTCCACATCAATCCTATGTCCATTCTTTAGTTTAAATGCAGTTACATCCACTATAAAGGTATACAGAACATGCAAAAGACTAGAGCTATCAATAGAAATAAGCTTGAGCATTTCAGGTAATGTTACTTCAAAGTCAGCGCTATTTGAGTTTGAGCCGGTATACACTAAAATATTCCATTGTTCAAAAGGAGCATTATCTCTCACAATAGCCATGACTTTTTCAAAACGGATCAAGTCCTTGGTATTGACGATTCCACTTGTCTGATATACTGTGCCATCATTGACTCGATTAGCAATAGCGTGTTTTAAGAGAGTGTTGTTTAGTGGTTTAGGACGCACTTTAAAAAGATATCCTCCCATTTTGATTAAGGATTCCAGAAGCCGAGAAAACGGTCCAGCAAATCGTCCCTCTCCTTATCTTCACTTATGTATCTCTCGATGATCTCTCCGGTCTTGTCCAAAATGTTTTCTTCATCCTTCAACTCGTACAGAAAAGCCTCTGCCGCTCCTTCCAGTCTAGCTTCTAGTACGTCTATCCCAATTTTCTCTAGCGTATATTTGAGAGCTGGAAGAAATTCCCATGTCAACAGATCAGGAATGAATCGTTCAAAGTTAGCAGAAAAATATCCGGGTTCTGGAGGATACAGACACGCGTGCTGGCGTTGACTCGGATGATCAATCTGGCAACCGTTACAGTCTTTTTTCATATACTTCCCCACCACCATGCGCACGCTGGTCGCTACGCATGCTTTTACAGTCTCTAGGAAATCTGCTCTCCCTGATAGCCGTGGGTGGGGATGAGGTGAGTCAGGCGGAGTCAGGAGCGCGTTGAGAGTCGCCGCTGTGTAGACTATGTCTGACTGTGGCTCTGACCATGGCTCTGACAGTGACTGTGACCATGGCTCTGACACTGGCTCTTCTACGCTGTGTGACCCGCATGGGTGGTTCACAAGAGAGTGGTAAGGTGACGGACTGCCCGGTGGAGGTCCACATGATGTAAGCGTTGCGCCCAAGTCGTCAGGACTCCCATCAGGACTCCCATCGATTCCCCCAGCAGTGCGAGCAGAGTCTACGTCTCTCCTACCACCGTTCGCTTCTCTCTCTGCTTCTTTGCCCGATGGCGCATGGGTCGAATCAGCGTTGTGATAGCCTTGGAAAGCTGAATCAAACAGCCCAACGTGTCCCGGAGATGCCTGATAAAAGTTTGGCATCCACTGGAGGAGTTCTTCATCCCGAATTTCGTAGCCGATGTCTGCGTTGTCTCCACTCTGGGAGTCGGCGGCGTTGTCCGTGGAAAAGTCGGCCATCGCGATGTAAAGTACTTTCTCTACTCTTCTTTCTCCTCTATATATGCTTTGAAATGAGAGGGCGTGTTTAGTAGGTGGTCCTAGAAGGCGGAGCTTAGCAGACAGGTCTGATAGGTCGGATGAAGCCTGGGGGTGTGGAAATATGTAGAATGAGTAGGCGTGTCCGCTACCACTAGGTACCAGTAGGCGGATCTAGAAGGAGGAGTCTAGCATTCAAACTGGTAGGCGGGCTCTGTCGATATCTGTAGAATCAGGCAGAATCACCGGTGAACGCTACACCCTCTTCATGCTCAATCGGTCCATCTGCTTCAATATCCGAGGTTAGATTTATTCGTCTCCTACACCCTCTCATGGTCTCTCTCACGCCATTGTCTTTTGATGGAGTTGTAAAACGTCTTTCCAGCAGGATCTGTCGGCGCCTCAGCTTTTCAAAAGTGAAATACATCTCGATATCTTTCAAGAGAATAATCATCTTGCCAAAGTCTTCCACCTTGAACGCTAGGTGAATCGGGAAATAGCGCTCTTTCTCCATAACAGTCCTGGGTTTGACAACATCGTGAACATCAGAACGATATCTCACCAACAGCCAGATGTGCGATCTTGAGCAGTCGACAAGAAAAGAACCAGCCGTCCGGCGTGCTATCGGATCCGCTCTCAGCGCTACACTCGGCGGAATTTTCGTAAGTCCAACATAGCCCTGGTCATGCACCAGCTGAATGTAATCGATGTATTCTTGAATGGACCTCCGCAGATTTTCAAATTCAGTTGAATAAATTCTCAGCCTCGAAACCTCAGAATGTCTACACTCATGAGTGTATAGATCGATAAAGGGTACATCCCCCGCTGCTCTAAACTCCGTAACCAATACACGGTCGCCATCAAGAAACACCTTCTTTTTCCTAGACAGAAAGTTATTCATTTTTACGCTTCCAATGCGCTCGCTCAACTTAGACAGGAAGCATCCAGAGTCAAACACATTTATAGACATTTACATAGGCGTGGCATGCGCAGAACTGGATTGAACTGGATTGAACGGTTTTCTTCATGACGTCATACACTGCATGAACCAGATCCGCACTTTTGACAATCTTACATCACCCGCAGGGCCTCTCCACACCCCACACCCTCACCCTGCGCGACACATCTGGTTTCCATTAGCCATATTCCAAAACGGGCTGACTGAGGAGAAAAAGGGCGCGAAACTTGACGTCACACACACTTACACCACCCACAGGGTTATGTAAGATAACACATCTGGTCTCCATTAAATCGGACTGAGGAGAAAAAGAGCGCGAAACTTGACGTCACACACACACACAAAACCAGTCTCAACCGGTTATCTAGGTCAAAGGGGAGGAAAGGGGCGGGACTTGAATTTTTTACTATTATTTCTCAGGATTAAATTTATGTGACGTCATCACAGTTTGACAGAAAGTGGGTCTAATATTCTCTCATACCTTCTTGTCAATGCCGTATCTCAGCAGATCTCGGTAGCTAAGAAGGTTGGGCCTGGTAAAGGGAATAGTCACATTTATAAAGCGCTTTGGTACATTCTGAACCGCTCACGCATTCACACACGTTCACACACCAGAACGCAGACACTGGGGGCACGAGTCTTGATTTTTTTTTGGTCAGGATGTCGGGTTCGGATCAGACGACTAACACAACTGAGGTAACGAGAGACCACTGGGAACCCAGGCGCTGCAACGGAACTGCCTTGGTGTCCTTTGGCAGAGTTAGATATGTTAAATGCCATACTGTGTAACATTCTAGCTAAGGGCAATGACTTTGATGATAACCAATTACCCCCCACCACCACGAAAATAACATATTACACTTTACATTTTTGATGATATTCTGTTGACGTGTAAAGGGAATTTGTTTTATGTGAATCTAAATTGTCTAAATTTTTTTAATGTATAATTTGTGCTGCCATCTTGGCCATGACTCCCCTAAAGAAGAGATTAGTGATCTCAGTGGGACATTCCCTTTTGGTTAAAGGTTAAATAAAAATAAAAAGATCATAAAGTATAATAAAACAATGACTGTTTGCAGATTGGAATAAACAGTAAACTCCAATAGTTCATATCGATGTATAACGTGCACTGTAATAATCCAATATTTAAACAACTCATATAATGCTAAATTTCTTTCTGGTACACTGTACTGTCCCTGTATTCAAATTAGTTCCGTGCATTTGACCCATACTTCAGTGTCGCAGGGACAAACCTGTTATAAACACTTCCCTGGGTTGTGTTATGTTTCATTGTGCGAGCCTAATCATTCACATTCAGTCTCTGTTCATTTCAGGAGCTTTCCCTCAAGAGCTGATCATGAGGCGCTATTTCCTCAAGGAAGTGCTTCTTTGTATTTCGCCCACACCTGATTTGCTCTGCTCATTTTATTAGCTGGTGTTGTATGCAAGCCTTATCAAACACATATATTTCGGTTCCAAGGCTTAAGTATAATAAATGTGTTTTAAATTCATAAATATTGCACATTTTATAGGACTAACATGCGGGACTGTGTGTAAAATGTGTAAGTTCTTTCAAATAAGCTGTCTCTGTAATATTGAATTTACAGCTCAAATACTTCTCTTTGCTCTGTGCCCCTGTGTTAAAGCACGCTGTACATGTTTTACTGTTGGCGCTGATGTCGACACCTACAGTGTGAACACGAGGAGGACTTGTTGTCCCCACAGTAATCTGCAAACGCCTTTGTGCCAGACTGAGCAGGGTATCTTCTGAGGTCAAGTACAATCGTGCTTTCATACGTCATTCGTTATTCGAGAATCTTCCGCTCTTTAACGTCCCTAAATCGTCGGCAGACTCGCTTGCATTTCGACGGTCTAAACATGATAATTATAACACCGTGATAGCTTAGCACAGCAACAGCATATTCAGCCCAGTCTCAAGAAAAATATGTACGTGCTTTATGTTTTTGTAAGTCCATTTACGTAGCTATTGTACATTTTTGTTGTCAAAATATGTATGTGTATGAAAACTTACACATTTTTGGAAATTACGCTGCATGAGTATGTCAACGGAAAATGTACATATTTCATGTTTTGCAAATTATGTTACATAAGAATGTAAATCAAAACCTACATGTTACAGTTAATCAATACTGAAACTTAACCCCAACCCCAATGCTAACCCTAATTTACAAAACGTAAAATGTATGCGTTTTCCACCAACGTACTTATTGAACATATTTTGACAACAAAAACGTACAATAGCTACTTAAATGCAAAAACATCAATCATGTACATATTTTTCTGGAGACCAGATTGCAGCATCAAACCACTGTGGAAATACACATGCGTTAGTTAATATGATATCTCCCAAGGCAGTGATACAGTTATATTGTATTGGTAAAACCTTTTATTTTTAGTTCTAAAACATGAGATGTCAAAGTAAAGTTACTCAAGGAGACAAAAACCACAACCTCCACCACGAGCCTCTGAGCTCCGATGGCCTCATTCACACCAAACACATGCACCGCCAGTTGCCAAGACTTGCTTGATCAGTTCAGATCTGGGATTATCTCCTTGCTGTGTAAAACTGTTTGCTGATTCAGAGGACAAAGACCAGAAAGTTGCTAATATTGTTACGTAAAAAGTCTCTACAATAGCATGGTTCTGTTTAATCAAAATTCGCATCTGCTCAACTAAGTATTTTTTCAACAAAATTTAAATCAAGCCCCTTTACTTACCACACTTCAAATAGCTCAGATATGGATGTCAGCGCTGCTCTGAACGTTGAGTGAGTGGAGTTTTTCGAGGGATTTGAGTCTGCCTAATTGGATCTCTCCTTCTCTGTCTCTCATCAGGTAATCACTCTGCAGTGTCCAAAAACGTTTCACCGTGTCGATGGATGGATTTCTGTAACAAGTCTTAAAAGTGCACTGCTTAAGAGAGTCTTACTTTGCTTCGTATCTTCTTCCCTCTCAGACTTACCCTACCTCTGTACCTCTCCGTCTTATCAAAGCCACGCTAGCGAGCCGCTCAACACTGTGACAGTCCCAAAGAGAGTGCCGAGGGAAAAGAGTGGTATTTTTTCTTCTTTTTTTTCCACTGCGGTGCACTCCGTTCTTTGGTCTTGCTTTGATTCGCTCCATTTTCTGCATTGTCACATCTCCAACATTGCGGTGAATGAAAATACAGCCAGCTATGAAAGCAGAGATCCAGATGGAGAATCACAGTTGGAATAGAAAGAGCTAAAAATATGACAATTTTTGGTTTGGCCTAGTCAAAGCAGTTTCTTATCCTCGCTGTCTGTCACCAGCACCGAAGCCTCAGGACTAACGATGATTCACAGCTACAAACAGGCTGCTCTTTAGCTCACATTTGGCAGCTATAAAAAGGGAATAAAAATTTTAATACCACCCTTGACAGCATTAGTAATGCACCAATTGTTTTAATAGCTCTGTGAGGCTCATTATGGCACCATGACCAAAGCTATACCGCAAAGTGCACCTGTCGTGTCAAATTCAATGGAGGAACTTGGTATTGTAGTCAGCCATATATTACCATCAGGCGTGTGGGTACATTTAAAAAATATATAATTTTAATCCAAAATATCTTTTTTTAATTGAACATTGTCTTTGTTTACATTGTCCAAAGTTTAAAAAAAAAGAAAATAACTCTGCAAAACTTCACTCCATCTACATTTTCTTGGTAAATATGGAAATCGGCACAGTGGTACATCAGTAGTTAATGTTTTTACTCAGTATAAGTGACTCTTCTGTCAAGTTAGTTAGTGTCTCTGTTGCCTTTGGTCCAGAATGCATATGATGATTTAAGGACTTAAAACAGCAGAAGATTCTCGGGTAAGTGACGTATGAAATCCGAAAATATGTCCCAGAACCAGGAAGTTCAGTAGGAAGTGTTTGACGCTCGGAGGGGGGAGGATTTTCTCATAAACATTCCTCAAAACAGTGTAAATGCAGCTGAATGCAACTTCAGGTAGGTTTTTGATGTTAGAACATGGTTAAAAGCTCAAAAAAAGTCACAGTAGCAGAATGTGTCCTTAAACCATAATGTTCGAGTCTGTATCCACCGTTTTATAAACTATCTGCTGCATTACAGCACTTGAACTTTTGTCATCCAGTTACACAAATTACACTTCAACAAGTTCAGTCAAGGCTTTTTTTTTTCCTCTGCCAGATAAAGCTAGCAGTTATTACATCAAGGGCTAACATCGCTAACCACCGATATTAAAGCAGTAGTTTTGGACGTCACAAATGCAAAGGAGAGGACACGCCTGTGACATTGGGCATCTGGAATCAAGTTTGCCTGTTGATGCCCTCACTCATACTTCCTGCTTTGAAAACCTTGAGGGAAGAAAGCTTCAGATGTACTTTGCTGAGAATGAGTCCTGCCAAAATCATTGACTGTTTTATGCTGTGATATCATCTAAAGTTTCAGAGGAGAAGATAAAAAGCCAAAGAAACACAAACTGCATCGCATGAAGAATTAAAAAGAGTTTCAAGCCTCCGAGGACAGGGCTGCATACTGAGCACTCCAGCCAGCGAGAGTGAGAGAAAGGCAAAATACATTTAGTTCCCACATTCTTCTTCCAAAATCAGATTAAATTGGGTTTACAGTCAGCTGCAAAAATAGATTCTCTACAAACACAGGGCTTGTTATTTAAAGCAACAATGGAAATCTAAAACTTACCAGATTTTTAAACTATCTCTCTTCACTCAATTTTGGTTTAATTGGTAATACAAGACGTGCACAATTGCGTTAAAAATAGCAAAGTCTTACATCAAACCACTAATCTAATACTGAAGTTAGAACAAGAGATGAAGATGAATGGATTTTGTAAAAGGTGCGCTATGTAACGTTTCTGACAGGTACTAGTTGCTTTGTCTGAATGTTCCACAGTATGACATTAAACGTTATACCTTGCATTTGTACATTTAAAGGTGTTTATTGCTACAAACAAAATCTTGAAAAATATATTTTGGTTGGGTTGCAACAGTTCTCGCATCTCATTCATAAAACTATGCATGGATTTTTTTACTTTAAGTGTACGTCTAGATAAAGTACAAACTAAAGTACAAACTTCTACAGACGTGCAAAGTTCAGAGTTTATGGATTGGACTTCTCATTTCCATGTTGTGTGTTGGCGTCTCATTTGTGAAGCCTGCGTACAAAAATGTTACGTATGTGGCTTTTTGTGTTATGTTTGTGATCTCTAAAAAGACAAGCGGCCCGGTCCAAAAACTCAGAACTTTACATATCTGCACTTTCAGAGACAAGAAAGAAGGCAATCTGTGCTCAGAGAGATAAGAAATTAGCATGTTTTTGGAAGTTTTGTTTTGTCCTAACATACAATTTTAGTAAGACTTTTTCAACCCCTGATCTGTAACTTGGCCTGGTGTCGTCAGCTGCAGGTCATCTTCTTTTCACTCTGGATGGATTAGACAGAAAGATCAGCATTAGGAGAGCATCATTGAATGCATATATTTTGGGTGCTCAGACTTTGGCAGAAGACGATAAACATGAGCAGATCAGATATTATTTGGAGCATTACACTTGTGGGGGTAAGGCTGGGAGAAGTAAGGAAATTGGAAAGTGGATTGGACTGGATTGAGGGCTGTACGTATGTTTTTCATGTAATAAAGTATAAGAAAACTCACTCTTGCCTCAGAGAGTTGAGAAAAGTGCTTACAAACTAATCATGATGAATAATTAGGATGCTGGGAATGCAGAGAGAAGAGTTTGAAATGAACTTGTAGTCCTGTTTTTTAAGTTTTGAAGATGGTAAAATCAGATACAACATCTTTAAAAGGGGCAGAGGAGGTGGGTGGAGCAGGAGTAACTGGGATGCTGTGATGAAGGTTGAGGTGGACATGTCCTTAAAGACTACTCAGGTCATCTTAAAGGGCCTCTAACAGCTCTGTTTCAGATCCTAGCAAACACCTGCACAGTTCTAAATATGTCCAATGGAAAATGTCCATTACTGAGTCATTGCTTAGCATTGAAGGCATTGAAGAACTTTCACCCGGCCGCACTCACTTTGGCATAAGGAAAATGTACGGTCAGGAAACTTCAGGTTGCAGTGGTAAAGGATCATCTCAACCCTCTGCACATCGCCCATCGCTGCTGTAGAGGTACAGAGGATGCTGCCATGACTTTGATTAATACCGTGGCTAGTCACCTGCAACTGAGGCTCTAACTTTTGCTTTTATGATAATGAGAACTGACATTCTGCTCTGACATCTCTCTGGTCTTTTTAAAAAAAACAAAAACTAACACTTTTTATAAAGCTTCAGACGACAACCAGCCACGAACGAACAGGGTTAAACGGGGGGTGACTGTGAGCCGCAGGACAGCATGAACGAGACCCCAGCTCGATCATGCACCTTCAACAAGTCCAAACAAACATGACTACTATTATTTATAACCCTAAACCTATTTTTTATTTTGATCCTTTCTGGAAGTGAACCAGGGATTGATTCATTGGTTCAAAGACTACCTGACTGAAGTCTTCAAAAGTCATGTATTAAACAATCCAATTAACGTGAATGAAGGATTTCATTGTTTTTGGTCATCAGGCTGCTATTGTGACGTCCCTGTGGTTTGCTTGAAAAAGGATTGAAAGCAGGTCTCTCTGATGCTAACTTAAGTCATGTATGAAAGACAATGATTTTCATCAAGTTTCATTAACAACAAGTGTGTGTCAAAATTATAAATTACATCAGCCCAATCACTTTTAACACTCAATCATTTATGTATTTCCTTTGTAGAGCTTAGCAGCCTCTGAGGCAACTCAAGCAACATTATAAAGGACTAGAGAGAAAGGGATGTGGGTGTTTTAGTTGAAAGGCCGAGGTTTCTTTTTTTTTGTTATTCAACAAAACAAAGTGTCATCTCTCTCTGAACGCCTCCCCTTTTTAATTCAATACTTGCTCTGTGTTTCAGTTTCTTTGTTTTTTTTTCCTTCATATTTTTTGTGTCAAAAGGTTCAAAACGCGTGCCTCTTCCATCTTGTCTCTTCGTTCTGTTGACATATGTGACCACGTTTTGAAGAAATTGCTGTATTAAATCCACATAGCGACTAACAAAAACATGTCCTAATATAAATTCAATTTAGTCAAAGAGAGGGGGAAGTTAGAGTTGCATCAGAAATTCGCCCAAACTACTTTTTCAATTCAAAGACTTTGTGGCAGCGCTCTTTTGCATTCCTTAAGACACACAGTGGGCTTTGAAAATCCTAAAAGATTTCCAAATGGGTTGCTCGACTCATGAGAATATAAAACCTCCTGGCCTTAAATATAAACCAAAGATCAAAAAAGAATGAATTTAGAAGACGGCATTAGCTTCAAGAAATCAATATTTACTTATAATACCATCCACGGTCAATGTCATATAGAGTTGAAAACGCATAAGGATGCCTATTTCAGAATATTGGTAAGTGTCAAGGAGGAAAAATGCTAACTCTTTTAAGAATGCAGAAAACGTTTATTATGAGAGTATAACAGGGATCCCTAAAAATCATAATAAACATTGGCCACTGTCCAGGGTGGACCCCGCCTAAGGCCCAAAGTCACTGGGATAAGCTCCAGTCACCCACGACCCCTAACGCAAACAAGTGGTAGAAAAAATTAAATAAAATGAAGAAACATGAAGGCACATTTGATTCAGCAGTAATCTCTGCATTGGGCTTTCTGTTTTCCTGTCCTGCTGGAAAACTGTCCAGGTTATCCCTATTTTCAAACCGGTGGCTAACTTAACATCGGAAATTATGGACCAATTGTAAATCATCCCACAGTATCAAACTTACTGGGGAAAATAATTCAACTCATCACTTTTCTTATTGCAGGGTTATCAACTTTATTTTACCGAGGCCAGATTTTTTGGATGGTTTTGTCCTCAGGGCTGAAAACATGCCCAACGCTTTTGAAAAACAGAAAAAAGTAATGCAACAGGCTTAACATCTGCAGAAATAAACCTGGTCTAATCCAGATCTAAACCGGGACAAAACCAGGACCAAACAAGGTCTAAATAATGACTAAACCAAGCCTAAACCAGGTTTAATTTAGGACTAAACCAGACCTAACCTAGATCTAAACAAGGACTAAACCAGGTTAAACTAGGATTATACCAGAACTAAACAAGGTCTAAATTAGAACTAAACCAAGAGTAAACCAGAACTAAACCAGGACCAAACCAGGTCTCAACCAATAACAAGATCAAAATGTTCTATATTTTTAAAAGATGGTTTGCGGGCTGGATCATATCCCTTGAAGGGCCTGATTTGGCCCCTAGGCCTTAAGTTGACAGAACACGTTTGGTCATGTTGTTGGTGCTGTTTTTATTGATTTCCATAAAGCTTTAGTTATGGTGAACCATTCAGTTTTTAACCTCTTTAACCGTAGCACAAACATATCTGTGTAACAAGTCGTCAAAATATGTTAATTGTGCGCCCCTAAACTGTAATATTGGAGTCCCACAAGGCAGTGTACTTGGACCTTTACTTTCTTCTGTATATTAATGATATTTAAACGATGTGCCCATTTCCTGAATCATTCTTATATGCAGTGTTTTTCTCTATCTGTACAAAACAGTGGTCTAATTTGCTGAATAACTGGAAAGGGCTGTTTGAAAATCACTGGTTAATGTGAAATGGGTGATGTTTCATTCTAGTCAAAGTAGTTAGAAGTGCCCTTGGACTCACATCTAAGATACAGAGAGCACACTCAAAATATTGCAAAAAATCTACAGCAAAAGTGTTTTGTCTACAACACAATCAGATTGATTACTTGACAGTGGAGTGATAAAATAGCAAGTAATTTTAACCAAGGCCAGATGTTTAATTCGTGCAGCAGACAAGTTAAAGTCTAGTACAAGTCTGGATAGACTTCATGTTTCAAACCAATCACTTACAAAACTTCCAATCAAGGCAATAATGACCATGCAACAGCCACATCACTCACCTCTAACTTCTTAACTGGCACAAGTATGCACAGTAAGTAAATAAGTTAAAAAAGAAAGTGTGTTTAAAAATATTTGCACTAGAATCCATTGTATATCGGTCAGGTAATAAGAGTTTGAGTCCATACAACTTAATTCAAAAGTAAGATACCTGGCTTTGGTCTTGTAAAAAGTTTTTTTTTAAATTGTTTTGCCATAGAGCAGGGGTGTCCAAACTTTTTCCATCGAGGGCCACATACTGAAATATAGACCAAGCGGAGGGCCACAAATCAATCGCGAAACGTTAAAAAAAGCTGCATTTATCTGATGTTTTAAGCACCACCGCATCTACATTCAGTCTCAGTGCCTTAATATCAGGTCTGTATTGCACCAAAATGTTAGTTATTTAGTCTGGAATTGTAGAAAATCTGAAATGTGCTGTAAAAAGTACTTATCAGGACAATGTGGGCCAGTTCACCAGGAAGCCTAAGGGCCAAGAAAAATTGGTCTGAGGGCCACATTTGGCCCCCGGGCCTGAGTTTGGACATGCCTGCCATAGAGTATATTGTAAAAAGCTGCTGTGACAAAAGCACACTGCTGCACACTTTCTGCATTCACTAATGAAGTATTTTATTGATTGAAGTGTTACCACTGACTGTTTATTGTCTGAAAAAAGCTGTAAAGCTTTGCTCACAGCCAAAATACATGCATATGAATTATTATAAATATATTCAGGTGAAAATGAGTCCACTGTGTGCTGTCTGAATTTAATTATAGCTCATTTTATTCTTTGCAAAGCAGGAAGTGTGCTGTTAGCGTTCTAGTTTGCTTGGTTAGTTGTTAGCTGGCGTCTAAAAGTTGTGGACTAACCCTTAAAACTCACTGCGGTGAATATTTAAGATGCTCAGAAGGCATTAGGTAAGTGAGTAATACATGCGGACTGCTGCTAAAAGTTTAAAATGAACTGCATCTGTTTTTATGTTTTTAAGGCCGGCTCCGCACTTTTAAGGAATTAGTTTTGCGGTTTGAAAATTGGGTAATGCAGCTTTAAGAAAGTAAATTATCCCGTGTAGAATTCTTCCAATAAATCTCCCTAAAGTTGCTTCAAATCGAGCAACAATTGAGCAACAACTTGTGACTAAAGCACTTTTGTGACCGCGCGCACACAAGAGGCATATTTACAGTTGACTGATGAAAACAAAGCAATTTTCTTTGATGGACTTTAGTAAGTGGTTACCATGGCGAAAATTAGCGCGCCAAACCACAGGCGTTGATTACCCCTTCACAGATATGGGGATACAAATAGCAGTAGTTAATCTTGTTTAGGGCACACAAATGCATTGTGACACCTCGGCTGCTTCAAACCGGCCCACTGTCAGAGCGCAAATTAAACCGGCTGATTGCACGAGTGAAAAATAAGAAAAGAAAAGTAATCCCATGAACTTGGGCAAGAAAAGAATATACTTTGGGGTTGACTTCAGACAGAATTTAAATTGTTTACTGTAGTCTAAATGTCATTTCTGGAACTCGTCGGTGGCATGAGAATATGAGCTGGCTGAAAGTGTGACAGTGTGGGAGGCACAGGGTGAATTATAGCCTCGCCATTTTTCATAATTACACAATGAACAGTCGGAGAAATATTGGCCCCATTAAAACCTTTACAGCCCAAGTAGCCAAGAACACACAAACAAAAGTGTGGAGAGGCTTTGAAAGTTGATTTCCAAAGTCTTAAATAGCTCAGAATGAACTTGCAGATAACGTGAAATTGAAAGTTTGATACAGTTTGAACGGTAGATGTTGTTGCACTGTAGGAGCTACTCTTTCTTTGTTTTAGTTCCAATACCCATTTGACGTGGGTTCACACAGGGTAGGAACCAGAGATTGGGGCCACATTTTGGAGACTTTAGTTCCCGCTTTAGGGATTTCAAGTCAGACATGAACCTTTTTTCATTTACAATATTAACTTAACTGTGAAATGTGTTTGTTTCATTTTGTGACTTACGTCCAACTTTTTTGATTCACAAGAGACGTATCTATGACACAGTAACTCAAAATATACAATTCTTTATTAGTATATGGTAACTAAAATTATGTTTTTATTGTTCTTTGTTTCTTGGAGCCTTCTTGGGCATCACAGTTTTATGGACATGGTTTTCAGAGATCAAAATGATAAGGATGAAGAAAAAAAAAAGGTTTTCACTAACTCAAGTGACTATGGACATGGTTTTCAGAGATCAAAATGATAAGGATGAAGAAAAAAAAAAAGGTTTTCACTAACTCAAGTGACTATTTATCTTCTAATGTCATAGCAGTTACATCCACTTTCTGTTGCTGTAGGAACGACGCAATGAGGACTGGGTGGTTCCTCTGACTAAACAGGGACTTGGGGATTATAGGGACTTAATAGTTAACTTTGTTGAAAAATATTTTAAATTCATTTTGACATACTTTTTTGATCTACAAGGGGAATAACTTGGACACAGTAGCTCCAAAAATGCAATACTTAGTTAGCAGCAACAAAAAATCTGAATGACTAAATAATTGTGTTTCATGGGTAATTTCCTTGTTTGTTACAGCTTTTTCTGCTTTGCAGTTCCATGTTTCATATTTACAGAGCCACTTTCAGCCACCATCGCTGTGTGAATGTGAGCAATGAGGACTGGGTGGTTCCTCTGACTAAACATGGACTGAGGCACTGTTGGGATATTGTTATGAGCGAAAATGCCAGTAATTGGTTAACATTTCCTTATTTATTTATTTGGTCAGGACAGTGCACGTTAATGAACATACATGATACACATGGTGTAAACACGCCGGATTGTAGCCTTGAGCTAATTTCCATCCGTTGCTCCGCATTCACTCTCACAAACACACTCTCATTCATATACCAGAGTACTATTGTACATGTTTTTAGTGGTAAGGGAAACCCGTAGGAAACCTACACAGACGAGGGGAGAACATGCTAACCGCTGCACTACTGTGTCATTTAATGAGGCAGTAAGAGAGACATATTATAATGGGCAATGGTTGAACTGCTATCGGCCCTTTTAAGATCATGTTGTCATCAAAATGTTCAAAATTCTGGAGTGGAGGCAAGTGGAAGCAAAATGAAATAAACTTGAACATATTTTATGATTAACTGAATCTAAATGTTTTGTGGGTGCACGGTGGCAGAGCGGCTAGAGCTTCTGCCTCTCAATAAGGAGATCGTGGGTTCGAATCCCAGACCACCCCAACATCGTGGTTTCGAATTCCGAACCACCCCAACATCACACGATCTCTCTGGGTGGAGTCTGCATGTCCTCCCCGTGTTACCGTGGGTTCTCTCCGGGTTCTCCGGCTTCCTCCCACCGTCCAAAGACATGACTGTGTTCAGGTTAATTGAACTCTAAATTGTCCCTAGTGAATGACTGTGAGAGTGAATGGTTGTCTGTCCTTGTCTGTCTCTCTGTGTTAGCCCTGCGACGAGTTGGCCACTGTCCAGGGTGTACCCCGCCTAAGGCCCAAAGTCACTGGGATAGGCTCCAGTCACCCGCGACCCCTAACGGGAATAAACGGTAGAAAATGAATGAATGAATGAATAAATGTTTTGTGTTTTCCATCAAAGTATCTTGTAAAAGCAGCCTCTAATAATTTAGTATTTTGTCTTGAATTAAGAGCTAAATGCAGCACTCTGATTGGCTGTGCTTGGTGGTCTTCCCCTGTTTTACTTTGTCATCTGAAAAAGACAGTTTTAAAGCTATGCACAGGGCCAAAAATGAATGCAAGTGAATTTTAACAATGTACCAAAGGGTTTGTGAGAGCTTGGGACGAGTTAGATTTAAAAACCTACTTCTACCTCCATCTCACCCCTTCATTTTTGCTTCTGTTCTGTAATTTAGAATGTATTTGTTTACACACTGTTAAAGGATCTCCACGAAGCACATTATAACCAGTATGGATGCAAAAATGACCGCCCCAAACTCCCATTCACATACAGCAGTTGCACAGCAGCTCCAGCGGCTTCAGCAGCAGAGCACACAATGAGCGTGCACTTGTGACTTATGGCCGTAATGATGGCGGGTCGTGTGGGGGCATAGATTTGGCTGTAAACCCTTCCCTGCGGCCAGCACACTATATGGAGGAGTATACAGTATGTGAGATTAAAAGGGACACGTGGCCGCAGCAGTTTGCTCAGTAAAGTGGCCTCTTCATCAGGTTGGAAGAGGAGATTTCTTATGTGTACCGTACATGACACAGAGAAAGAAGGCCTTGGGGAACAAGAGGTAAGAATTGTATGGGATTTACATGTGTGTCCTTATGCTTTATACACATAACAGCACATAAGTTGTCCTCAGAATGAACAGACACAGCAGGTTACGTATATAAAATAAGTGGGATTAGTTTGACTAGTTTGTTGATGAAGCTTGTGGTGGAGGATCAGCACCTGCTTGTCTCAGTGGAGATTTTGTTGCTTTGCCTGAGATGTCCTACACATTAAACTTGTCTGTCTTGCTTCAGTGTTTTAATAAAAATTAAAAAAAAATCTTTGAAAACATATAATATAGATGTTTGGTTATGTTAGGTTCGTGGTAAATACAAATCGACAGTGTGGAAGAATGCAGGGAGTAGCACTTAGTTCCATCCATACAGACCATACTCGGTGACATTAACTTCTTTGGGTGGAAAACAAACAGCACTTTCTCTCATTCAGAGCAGCGTCTGGGTTAAAACCTGCTATTTTCGTCTTTTCAGAAGCGAAAGATGCACAAACAATGGCAATAGCGAGGTATTTATTGATATTTCTGTCTAAACACCAAATGTACAATGCAAAAAAGGCAGACACACTACTTTTACACTTACACCAAACTGAAACTCATCAAACATAAATCCTTGCACTCACTGTGTTACTCAACACCTCCAATTTTCCTCTGTGTTTGACGTCCTCATCTGTTTGGACACAGCTCCATATGACACAGGTTTTCTCTGATAAAATCCAATGGAAATTTGTCCCCTGTCGCCACATTTGATGTCCATTTGAGAAACTCCTGAGAGAGAGTTAGCATCAAGTCTAGCACCACAACTTCCTGTTTGTGTGGCTGCTCTGATCCACCACCACTTGCACACACAAAGAAAATGCTGGACTGCATGATTTAAGAAATGACTGCTTTTAAGTACGGCAGTATTTATATTATTGCCTCCTGCTGGTGCTTAGAGTCAGGACTAAACATGGGGAATCAGCATTTCAGTTTTTTGCAGCTAAAATCTGGAACAGTCTCCCTGAAGATGTGAGACAGGCCTCCACTCTGACAATGTTTAAATCCAGGCTAAAAACAGTTCTGTTTAGATGTGTATACGGCTAAAAGATCTATCTGCACTCTTCTCTTTTAAAGCACTTTATTTTAAAATGTGTCTTTTTGTGTTTTGTGATTTTAATGCAACTTTTCCTGTTATGTAAAGCACTTTGAATTGCCTTGTGTACGAATTGTGCTCTACAAATAAACTTGCCTTGCTTTGCCTATTGCAATATTTTAGTTATACAGTATAAAAAACATATTTATTCATGTTACTCTAAATAAAAACTCAACACAGACAAAAACAAAACTAAATAAAGGCTAATTTAGACTGAATAAGGAAAATCATGAATAGAACCAGCCTTTTTTTTAAATGTACATTCCTGTTATGTGGAAGATCTTGGTGTTATTGCGATAAATGTCGTTTGTTGTAATATGTTATCGCGTAAGTCAGTATTTCGATATCCATACTTTTGCGATACATTGAGCAGCCCTCATGAAATGTCTTGCCTAAGGACACAACAATACTATGCATTGGAGCCACTACTGCTCCACTGCCTCCTTTTCAGCTGCTTCTCCTCCAGAATTTCAAGCTCACTGAGACTTTAGGAACCATTCACATCAGAGAGAGGACGCAGAGGTCTAAACACACTCGAACATGTTTAGGTCAAATCGAGGCGCACAGAGAGGTCATTTTTATGGAATTTAAAATTAAAGTCGTATATACTAGTCCTTTATGTGCAGACATCATAATACAAGAAAACAACTTATGAGAAACAATAATTAATTTCCAAAATCAATAAGCAATCTCAGAGCGTGTACATGCAGAATTGCGTGACTTTGTTGCAGATAGGTTTTGAAAATGTAAAACAAGTATTTGTTGTAAGCACACAATAGTTCGGTTTTATACAAGATCATTAACTGAAAAATAGCTTGGGAGTTCGAAATGCACTCTCCTTGACAAATGCTTGCGCCACAGCATGCTATTGTGGCTTAGCTATTGTTTAGATTGCATTGTCTCTGTGTACATTCGCCTCCTGTTTGCCTTCAAAACACAAATTGATTTTTTTTTTTTTTTTCCAGACATCCCTGTAATCTTCTGTAATTTCCATTGAAAAGGCCGGCCCTTTGAAACAGACTAGTACTTTTCCCATATTCAAACAATGATATGCACATAATACATTTTTGCAGACGTACATGCGCCGAATAGAGGTGGTTTTGTTTCACGGGGGAAACAAATGAAAGGGGAAGAAAATTGTAGATAAGGAGATGGCGTAAACAAATGGGGCAGGTACGATAAAGTGTCCCATTAGGAAGACGGAGTGCTTTAATCTATACTCCATCGCCTGTACTGATGCAGTAATCTTCATAATCGGCCGAGCCATGCCATACCGAGCTTATGACCCATAGCACTCAATAAGAGCAGGCAATCTTTCACACTGTGGCTATTTAAAACAACATGATTAGATAAAGAGGCAGGCTGTTTTTTTAATTGCTGGGACAATGGATAGTTGGTCTCATAGGTAAAGTGGTAGTGTACTTGATATGCATTTTGTGTACTTAGTCATTCTACTGTGGGGGAATTAATATCCAAGGGTCATGCAGACTGTGTGCTAGGTCCATGTTTAACTGCTAGACTGAACTGCCAGCCACAGTCAAATGAAATTAGAGCTGCTTACAGTGGCAAATGTTTGAGACCCCTGACCACCGTACAATTCAGACTTTGAGATTAGTCAGATTTAAGGTACACTTTATTGTCCCCGTAGGGAAATTTATACTCTGCATTTGACCCATCCTTCAATACCGCCGAGGTATCTCCTCAAGAGTAATTACAATCAATTAATTTGTTGATTTAAAGGGACTGTACCTGATATTTGAAACACAACAAATGGAACTAGTTCATGTACCCGGTTTTTAGGCATGTAATCTGTTTTGCCCCAGTACAGATATGTTATAAAAGCATCTGTTATAGCACTTTCTCTGTATCTAATTATAGAGTGTTTTCTTCTACAAGAAGCAAGGAGTGCGCCGTTAGCATTTTAATGTTTGTTAGCTTTACCTTGACGGCAAAACAGGCTCTGGGCTCAGATACATGAAAAGTGCTTTTAAACTCAATGCGGTGAACATTTAGGATGCTGGGACTGCTTAGGTAAGTGAGCGATACATTTAACTGCTGTAAAGACTTTAAAACAAACTAGTTCTGTTTTTCACATTTCAAAACCAGCAAATAGAACGTAAATCTACAATGAAACTGTTATGAGCAGTGGGCACTACAGCACAGTACCTGGACCCCACCAGTACCCACTGGAGGTGGGTCCTCTTTGTGCCAGGCTTTGTCACGACCTTATCTGGAGGTTTTGGGAACCGGAGCACCCGGAGGAAACGCAACCAGACACAGGGAGAAACATGCAAACTTTGCACAGAAAGGACCTTTCTGCATAGCCTTCTTGCTCTGAAGTGTGAATGTTAGCCACTCAGTCACTGTGTCGCCACAGTATGATTTAGATTTTTATTTATTTAAAAAAGCATTTGGTATGTTTAGGTGACTTCAGCTGCTCATGAAGCAGACACTTGCCCTTGAACCCAGAGTAAGACTGAGCATCGAGACACACTCCACCTTTAAAAGAATTATGCCAAAGCGCTTAAGCAATCCAGAATGTGGGGCAGGCTATCGAAATGTGGCTAATGATAGTTTACACTGAACTGAAACTTGGATCTAACACCAACCTTCCAAACCATCAAAGCCCCATCACACCAACTTTTCCTTTTTCTCAATTTCCCAAATTCGATGGCAGTCGTATTGCTCATTCATAATCCCTCAGAACCAAACAGCCATATTTCACTGGCTTTGTGGCTGGCGCTATCCTGTAATACTCTGCCTGTTTAAGGACCTAAAAGACAAGTTTAATCTTGCTGGTGCCTGTTTCCGCGCCCTTATTTACAACCTCATTCACTTCTAAATGCACTCGGAGCTCTCGCGGCTCAGGCTGGCCCAATCACAAAGTCACCTATATTTATGAGCCTTGGCCACTGTCTGCTTCCTGAATTATACGCATTCTCTTTTGTTTAAGTGCTGGTAAAACTATTGTCAATTAGTTAAGTATGGGCAAATGATAGCTACAGAACGGGGACTTGCTTTTCTGTCATTTAAGGACGTGTGACGTTCCTCCTTTACTCACGTGTTTATATGCAGTTAGCAATGTCCCCAAGTCATTTTGACATGTTCCTCTGACTGTATTTTCAATGTTATTTATTATTGGTGGAACGAGACAGTTTCCACAAGATGAGATGAAACACCAGATTGGGTCAATGCTAATCAGACAAGATGGACCTTTGACATAATTTATGATAGATACAGTGTGCTATCCAGGTCACATTTTGGTCTCACGATTTTCTGTTAACTATTTTTGCTCTCATTGCACTGCAGCTTCTCAAGAGGTGTATCTCAGCAGTACTTAATCATCATGTGGAAATTTGATCTTGAAAAGGACATGAGGTTTTTTCCCATGTCTATTATTTATTTATAGATTGTGTGTTGTCAGAGTTAAATGCTGATTTAGCACCATGGGTTAGGTTTGTAGGTTGGTGTTTTATTGTGCAATAGCCAAACCCTTGATTTTGTGTTGCTCTGTGATATGACATTTAATTGATTGTAAAATATGCACATTGGTCTATTAAGCTATGTCACTCTGACCAGACTAGAAATATGTTATTTTCTCACTCAATAATTGACTGTGGTGACTCAGGGGTCAATCAGAATCAGAAATATAAAATGTATACGCTAGGAAGTAGGAATATCTCAAATTAGAATGTTACACATTTAAACTCAACATTTGTTGAGATCATGTTTTTGTCAAGATTCAGAAAATACCTTGCCTGGCAAGTGCAGAGTGACACCTTTCCTTATTTTTTCTACAGTAAGATATCAGTCTGGTTACCTAGAACAAAATCCAACTTCTACGTCCTCAGATTAACAAACTTTAGTGCTTTGCTCATTGATTCTTAATGTTTTTGCACCTCCTGTGATTTATTTTCCCTTTTTTTTTCCTCTTAAGTCCCTGATTGGCTAATCCACCTGTCAATGATGTCTGTGTGCTGAAACGGGTTACCAGATTTACATCTTTGTAAAGCATGAATAAAATGTATCCTGGCTCTCAACCAAAGGAAAAAATCATCCAATTTTAATGAACTCAAAACATTTTTGGAAATGTTACTTATCACAGGAAAGATTATATACTACATCCTATTAAAATAAACAAAAAAATTGAATAATAATGATATGGCACCTTTCAATTTTTGGGAAACTGGAGTAGTAGACAGACTTATTCCTTCATGCTTCCAACACTACATTTCTGAACTCACCAAAAAAGCATCTAAAGTGCTCATAAACTCTATATACTCTGAATAATATACATGTTAATGTTAAGACTTTAAAATGAATTAGTTCTGTTTTTCATATCAGTGCCTTTAAAGAACCTCAGATGATCCGTTGTACTCTGAAAATGGCACTGTAATATAGAGACCCCAGGTGCATTGGTCAATAGCAGTTAGAGAGTGCAAATCGACGAGGAAGCTCCTTGTGAGTGACCAGTGATTTGGCCCATCTCCTCCTGCTTTGCAAAATGAGGTCCTTGTCAAACCGGCTACTGCTTGATTGAGTGTTTATGCGGCGAAGGTCAGCGCCAGGACATGCACACTTAATACAGACACGTTTAATTTGAATTCTGCATGTTTTGGATTTCATGAATATTGATAAGGGATGTGAAGACTGTTCTCTGATTCTGTGTTTCTGGCAGTTTGTTTTCCCCAATGTCCTCAACAATGTTTATCACCAGTGCTCATTAATTCTTCAAAACCATCGCTTTTTGAGTCTCCAGCACCTCTTGTTTGATGTCTTGTACTTCTTAACTTTTTTTCTCGGAATTCCCCATCTCATTGCTTCATCCTGGAATGTTCTTTTAGTCAAGATTGCACAGTGTTTAGTCATTACAAAGTTGAAGTGGAATTTTGGGATTGACATAAAATGAAGCTTTAATTCTTGCTATTAAAATCCCTTACTATGGCTACAAACATGCACGAATAATGCAAGTTATACCTTTATCATGAACCGAATAAATATGTTTTTCATATGGTAAAATCTTAACCCTGTGAAAGCCACTCTTCTTTGTAAATGTGGAACGCAATTATACGAGTGAAGAAAAGCTACTACCTTACAATACCATAATGAATCCACATTTTTTATGTTTCATGCTGCCTTAAACAGTCCAAGACACAATGCTTACACAACCACTATCAAGAACCACAAAGTTCTTAATATTATTTTGAAGAGATTGATTGCTTTCTGATAATGTTTTCATTTAAACAGAACAATTATACAGTATATAATAACAGTTTGGGCAAACTTAGAAAAGCAACAGCTTTACGTTTTTACAGTTAAACAGATGGAAGCTATGTAGCTTTTACTTTCACTTTAACACAGCAGACCAAAACAAAACAACATGTGCTTGTCCACGTAGGCGTGTTCGAAGTTTGTCATCACAGCTTATTTAAAACGAGAGAGTTCAAACACATCTAATGTTTCCTGGGTGTTGAGTTGAATGCCTCTCCAAGTCTGCTCCTGGTCTAATGGAGCGGCACAGGCAGCAAGGATACAAATACATGCAGACTTCTCCAGATGTGTCATTGGGATCTTTGTGATTTAAATCAAGACACCTCAATCATACTTCCAGGTTTTACATGCATGCAAGGCCAGTTTTCATGGTGTGCATGTAAACAGTGAGTGACGAGGTACAGGGTTCATGACTCAAACCTGGTGGGGCCATTCTGTGTGCCAGGTTAGGGATCCTCTGACTCTTCCAGCTTCTTCCAGAGCAAGAGAAGGGTCTTCAAGTTGTCTATTTACCAAATTTAACATTCCCACTGAAGAAGATAAAGTCTACTATATTTTTTCTTTATTAGCATTGCAAACGAAAAGCATTATCACATCTATGTTGGTGCATTTTTAAGAAATGCATGTGGCATTGTGCTGTATTTTCATTGGCATTTTTTTACCCTTGATGCGCACTTCACTTGGAATAGACTACTGTGACGCGCTAATCAGCAACGCTGAGATTAGCACGAGCAAAAGCAAACAAACAAAGAATGAGATTTTTCCTTTCTCTGCCCGGACTTGGCAAGCACCAGTCCTTTTCCTGGATCTCCCTGTGTTCCTTGTTGGGACCAAGACTGTAGTGAGGGAGGGAAAAAGGGAGGGAGGGAGCGTAGAACAAAGCAGTGAGCGTCCCTTTGTTGGGATTAGGTGAAAAGAGAAAGCCTCTTGTCTTTGAGGCACTGGGCGTGTGTTGCTCCATCTAATTTAATAACTTGCTTTTGTGCCTGGGAGATTTCCTGTGTGCCTCTATTCTGGTCATGCCTTTGTGTGTTTGAAGTGCGATTGTTCTGATGTAGCAGCCTCGGCAAACCCATGTGCCTATTTCGACAGTACTGTGAATTGTGGCAAAGGTAACAAGATTCGCAATAATCCATTTTGACCTTTCTTTGAGATACAGTAGCTTGAAGTTGTACAAATGCTAATAGCACTGGAATGTAGCTCTCGCACCCGGACCACTCTTAATGTTATGTAGATTCTATTTGAAATGGTACTTTTTCTACATAGGATACCCGATGTTCATTTGCTCTTGCACACATTCACCACCTCAAAATTTGGACAAAACCAGAACTAAACAAGAACAGGACCAAACCAAGTCCTTATCCAAACCTCTTCTTCAGTCACATTTTCTGTATATGGCGCTTTTCTACCTTCAAGGCACTCCAAGCTCTACACCAGTACACGCACACACTGGGGGCAAAGCAGGTTGCCCCCAGTGTGTGCGTGTACTGGTGTAGGAATGGCTGAGTCTTGCCTAAGGACACAATGGCATTATTCACCTGAGGGACTAATTAGTAGAATTAGTTCAAAGTCTCTACAGGTCAGACACCTCTCAAGCTATATTAACTGCATATATCCAGCTAAGTATTATAAAAACACGTATTATACAAACAACAAAAATATTAAGTTATTCACAATATTCTGCCCAGCCACTTTTGACTTTTTTTGTTATGTATCGACACTTCTGTTGTATTGGCAACTCCCATCGAGTTCTCGGTTCCAGTGGAGAACAAGGGAAAATTCTCGCTGCTAAAATACCATATAAAGTAGATTGATTTGTGTAAAAAGTGAACATGATTATTGAACAAACATGTAACCAACACATCAATTCTCTGGGCAGCCTGAAAATGGTTTTGTGGTGTTACTATTGAGATCAGCAGCTCTATTTTAACCGATACAACCGAAAGGAGGATTTCACCAAAGTGTTTAGATCTGCAGGTACCGGCAGTTCTTCTACATTGAAATATTTTCCCAAAGAGGCATCAAAAAAGGAGATCCAAGACACATCAAATGGTTTCTTGATGTGGAGGAGCAGTGGCTTTACAATGAACAATCATGTCCTTATGTAATAAAACATGGCTCGTGACCATATGGGAGAGACACCTTTTGACAGTCGAGAATCATGACCTCAGATTTGGACGGGCTCATTTGAATCCTCTGTTCAGGCTGAAGGTCCTGGCTTAATGGCTGTCATGATAGCAACAAATCCTGATTTAGTATATTTTATTCCATGAGACAGGGATCGTGTAAAATATGCATAAACCCGAGTAAGAAAGATGCATTAAAGTTAATACTACCAAACAGTCAAGAAAAATAGCCCCAAATTGACAAGACCATCATAAACATTCTGTAGGATCGTTCATATCCAGTCCTCTCAGCAGCATAAACTATTTTTTTTTTTTTTTCACATGTTCTCCAAAGAAAGAGCTGGCTTTGACATTATTCTTCATATGCTTTCTCCTCTTCTATCTGTACATATTAAAGCCTGAGCTGTTCATGTGACTATCGACTCTGTGTCAAACTGGAAACCACTTGGAATTGGCTTAGGAGATTTAAGGCTCTTCAAGAAGCTATCCCAAGATAAGACCTTCTTTGTTTCGGTGACACACTTCAGAATGAATTTTTCACTTTTGCAGCGTTCACTTACAACATGGCTGATCAATACGGACTTACCTAAAGCCCTTAAAGTCATGTTAATGACTATTGACTTCTTCCAACTGTCAGCTTGTCCTGATGGCAGTGGCTAATGCTCACCTTATTAGTTTCGGTGTATTTCCCTGGTGGAGCCATGTGATGGGACAACGGCTTTTTCGAAACTCCTTTTCGAAAACTTTTTTTTTTTTTGTCTGAAGACATTTGTGTAATCTCAGCATAGATTTAATAGCCTGCCTAATGCCTTAAACTCTATAAAACTAAATTGAGGAAAACCGACATGTATAAAACAAAAATTGTAAACAAAAACATTATAAAAAAGTTATGACATAGAGGAAACTGGAGACCAAAGTAAAGTGGAACATCATGTGATTTCAATGGACAAGTTAGGATTGGCTACAGAATAACATAAAATAGCCTGGTTAGAAAACATGTTTAATTTGTTTGGCAATTAATATACATATTTTGGTAAAGCTTAACGAAATGTTGACCTACAATCATGTTTCAGTGCTCAGATATTTATTTCACAACCCAATCTTGTGGCTAGAAAACAGTATTTTTCCATTTCCCTTGCGAAAGATAAGCAAAGTCATTGACATTTCTACCCCGGATATTCTAAATTGTTGCATATTTTGTGTTGACGTTCTTACTATCTATATCTGATGTCAATTAATCATTTAAATATGTTATGATCTATTACATTTTGCATCCATCCATTTAATATCAGGGTGACTTTAATATTAACTGCACTTTTGAGGCCAAAAATGGGAAAACACAATTGTAACGTAACTTAATTCCAATTAGGAAGCTAGCAATTTCGCATCTAGGCCATTTTGGGAGAGTGCAATAGAAACTGTACTTTAAGGGCTGTGTAATTGCTTGTATCCGGCGCGGTTGTGAACTATGTAATGCCTGTTTTCTGGGATTGTGCAGCTCTCGGTCAAAGGAGTGGATGTACTGTATTACATGACATTATATTTGCGTCTGTATTGCGTCTATATTTTACGTCTGTCTTCATCGTGCCCCTGATGGTCAAGACAAATTTCTCCATTGGTAGGGAATAAATACTCAACTTATTACAGAATCTAAAACATTCTGATGACAATGTAAGGGGTCTGTAACTGTAATATTTAAACTTGTACTAACATTTCTGCTGTTGCGTTATTTACTGTCTCTCCATGGTCACAGCAAGAATGCATGATTTGAGCATCTGTTGCCTCTTTTAAAGGCAATAACATTTAATAAAAAAAATATATGTAATTAGTTCTTACAGTTTTGTTGTTGTGCAGTTGGTGGCTCAACACAAACGCATGAAAACGTAGAGTGCTTTACTGGACCTGGTTTCTTATCACATCTCTTTTAAGGTAATTACTGAATCTACATTTACATATACTCCTGCATATAGCGGACCTTGTTAATCATTTTGCTGTATATAACCTGGAGTAGTGTCCCCATTCTGTCTTGTGCTAGCATACATTCCCGCTTACGTACGCCATGTGCGTGTGCAGCTCCGTGAGTGCAAATGTCCACGCCACATGAAGAGACTGCTGAATTAAACAAGGCTTGAGTGGTTGAGGCTAAGTGTTAACTGCATGGACGGTACTGTCTCTGTCTTTTTTGTATGTGTGTGTTCAAGTAACCTCATGAAAATCAAACATCTAATATTGTCATTGACTTTATGAAGTGGATATTATTTTTAATAGAATATGCGCTACGGATGCGATTAAAAAAGGAGCACGTTCTAAAAATGATATCCTCTTAAGTTCAAACTGCTGATCTTGTAGGTGAGTCAAACATTTTACTATAAATGCTGTCAGGTTTAAGCAGTGGGATGTGTTAGATGTGTAAAATACTTAGTCTTAATAGTCTTTCTGTTCCATCGTGGTGTGACTTATTGCTTTGATTATACTTTTATGTTCTTGGGTTTAACATGGTGGAATCATACGATATGTCAAAAGTATAGACAAGGTAGGCATTAATAATTACATACTGTAAGACATACTTGCAGCATTATTGTACTTTTGGTCAAAACACTGTTTCATAGCCAGCTCTGAAATGTGAGTAAGATGGAGAAGGCAGAAAACAAATATGCTGCATTTTATGTTCTTAGCAATAGTATTTTCTTTGAATTGGAAACACACACACACTGCTATAATACTGTACATCCACCACACTGATCAAACCATTTCTAAGAAGCCTCTTAGAAACAGAATAATTAAATGGGTTGTGTAGTGTATGCCGTTTATTTTACTGATCAAAATACACATAGCAACATTATTCAACAAAATATAAATAAAATAGCATACTTTTTTTTTTTTTTTTTTTTTTAAATAAGTGAAGAGCTTACTTTTCTAAGCTCCTGAGCTGGTAAAAATGTAAGAGCACAATATAATTTTTGTGGTGGAGGGTCTACCACTTGTTGTCTCTGTAGGGTTGACGTTGCATTAGTAAACCGAAATCTAAAATCACATCTCAAATGAATGACGCTACAAAGTGTTCATTTGTCAAGCCAAAATAACGCTATAATACAAATGTCAGAGCTGTTTCTATGGAATCAGAAAAAAGATTCTAATTTTGACTCCTGGCTAGCTCGCCATGTGTAACACTTAGTTACAGAATGCATGTTAGAATGTAGAATGCATTGGGTCAGATATGATTGAGACAGAAAACTAGGTTCATTATAGGAGCTTGTGATGAATGAAAGGCAAAAAAAAACTGAAATCAGATGATCAATCAATCAAATGATAATTGACTGCGACATTGTAAATGGTCAGATTTATGTAGCGCTTTCTTACCTTCAAGTCACTCAAAGCGCTTCACATCAAGCAACCACTCAGTCATTCACACACATTCATGTACCTGTGTACGCAGACACTTGCAAAATATGTCTCCATGTAGTTCTGGCACTATAGTGTACCTTTTTGTGCATACAGCCTAGGTGTGAAAGGACCACCATGTCGTGCAGTCACAGTGCTGCGCTCTTCTCCAGCCTGACCCTGTGAGCCTGTTGAGCCGTTTGATGTCCATGTGTTCTGACACTCTCCGCGGGCATGCAAAATTAAACAGGAGATCCAACCAGAAGAGCCATACATACTAAAGCTGTGATTTTCACTGCTCATTCAGTTACAGCAGCAATTAGAGGCTGTGGGTGTTTGAGAGACAACGGTGCTCAAAACCTAACTAAAAGTAAAGAGCTGCTCAGTCGAATAATGATTACAAATCAGAGTAGTTTAGCTGATTGCTAAGGCTGCATCTAATGATCGTTTCTACTGTACATTGAGACTTTTAGAGTACATTATTACTATACAAAGGTGGAAATACTGTATGGTGACTGAAGGCTTCTAGATAGATTATTCACAAATAAACTCTATTACTGATGAAAACCAGAAATTGATTATTATTTTTCGACATTTTGATTTAAATATGCCACCGTCTTGCAAAAGGTAGAGGTAGTATAATCCAGATAGTAAGTAGGATTTGCCATAGTTGACATGTCAAAGTTAGCCTCATATCTGTTTTTATTTTATTTTATTTGAATGAGAGCAGTCCATTTTAATCGATGTGTCAGCAAGCACCTCTAACAAAAATATACCTGAGTCAGCACAACATCATCCATTGTGTTAAAGCAGATACAAACATGCAATTAGACAACAGACACCTAACATGACATTAAATATTAAACCTAATAAACAACAGACACATTTCATTACAACACATCTGAGACATAACAAAGAACAAGAGAGTAAAAAAGGTATTGTTTTCAACCAATGTTTAAGAAAAAAGTAAAATAGTCAAAAATGTTCACAATGAACAATGATGACCTTTCCTCACTTAGGGACTTGTGACAATAATGTACAGCCTATTTGTTAATTCGTTCTAGCTTTAATTTTTATTTACTTGAGCATAAAAAATGGGGCCCAGTCTGGATAAGGGTTTAGACAAATGGTTGAGGGGACAAGTCAATTAATATTTAAAGTTGTGTCTGAGTCGTTTTGTGGGCGAAATTAGTTGTTCGACACAAGATAAATAATCCCTTTTTTCCATCTGCTGTTAACTCATCACTATCAGAACAACAGGAGAAAAAACATTAAATTGCAAAATGACGCAAACGCATAATTTCAATACCCAATGATTGGGTCAGAATGTTATTTTTATCTTAGTCTGGACGATTGCACTTAAACAGTCCTTCATGTCTTGTTCTACTCATGGGATCCATTTGTCCTCACTCCTTATTTTCTTCCAGCTTATACTAATGTGTTTATTGTTTACTGCCATAATTGCACATTTGCCTTGGAGCACGATCTTTGGAGGATATTTACAGTCATTCATGAAACATATATACGATATTTGATTATATAACCATTGCATAAACATTCCGGTGACCCCTATGGGGACAAACAACACGCACTCTTTGCCCACCCAAATGAGCCTATAAATTATTTTCTTGCATGGCGTACATGGAGCGGTAAACATGCAAACCTTTGTTATGTACACGAGATGCCATAAATAACTGCAGATGTCCTGAAAAAGACCTTGTGTCCAGTATATATTGTAGTATACAAGTTTTGTTCTAGCAATACAAATTATACAAAAAATGAATAATAGGATTTGGAATTGTAAAATGATCATTTTAAAATAATGGAAAAAGGAAAATATACTGGCTTTGAGTGGAAATTATAATTGTAAAATAAACATATTTGATCATGTGTATTCAAACTATTTCTCTTCAGTTTTTTGTCAAATATTTGTTGTATTCAAAATGGAGATAAGTCTGTTATCTAAAGTTCGGGAGCAGGACCACACCTCATCCACGCCCCTTCCGGTGACTACTCTATTTAAACTTCCCGGTCACACACACCAGTGTTCGTTATTTCGTGCCCCAAAACGGCATTGATCATCTACTCTCATGCATTTTATCGTTCTTGATCGCCAATAAACTTCTGCATCCAAGCTTGAGGTTGTGGTCCTTGCTAGTGAATATCTTACAGTAAATAGACCCATCCAGTGTTTAAAAACAAAACTACGTTCCATTAGCTGGTACTGTTCCAGGAGTTGGCACTAATAGATTTTCAATGGGGAAGTTCGCCAGGGCTGTTTTGGCAACAGACATCCACTCATTCACGTGAGTAACACAAGAGCCTTGTTAGAAAACCTTACAATGTTTTGTGTAGATTGTTAGCATTAGCGATAATGGTAACAATATAAGTTGCGTTAACATGACATAACAACATTCTTGAACTCAAGGCAGGTCAGAATAGTAGGGTAGAATTTGTTGTTTAACCATCAGATTGTAGATTTGTTGCCCCGGTTTGTGGTTCATATCTCTGTAATTACTGGGACTATCCACATGAAACAAGAACTGCCACAGTGTTAAACATCTTCTCTATGAGTGTTCAACTTATTCCGCCTCGCCCACTATTGCCTCTTCTTGCCAAAGATTCGCACTCCTGTTGTAAACACATGACAACCCCCCGTTCATATAAATGTTATAAACGAGGGAAAAGTCTCATTAATCAAATGTTGTATAAAGTAGATTGATCTGTGCAAAATGTTCAATGTACACATGCAAAAACACATTAGCAATGCACCAATTTTCTGGGCAGCCTGAAAATGGCTTTTGAGTCCGTGTAGAACTTTTTTTCTGTTGAGCTCGTCCACCCCGTGTTGACTGATACAACAGAAAAAAGATGGCGGTGCCCATGGCAACTTTTGGAATAAGATCAACAAATAAATAACAGTACAATCATTTTGGGCAATACGTTTGTGGAGACCCAAACAAACAATGTTAAGGTTCATCATTATTGGATTTTTATTTTGGATATTTCTTCCAAAAATAGTCAATTTCCCATAGAGTTACATACAGTAGACCCCTGCCGAACATTAGAGATAATGACATTGTTAAGTTCTAGAGCGTAAATGCAACCTATGGTAATTATTCAATACAGTTATTCCAGACACATCCCAGCAAAATTTTCATACACAAAAAGAAATACAGGCTGAATTTCTCCACTGAAGTCATATACCTTATAATATAATCCAGTAGCTCTGTGTTGCATAACTTTCAGAATAATGCATAAAGGCAAACTCGTATCATAAGATGTATTAAGGGAGGCTTTGACCTGAGCACCAAGAGCATAAACGGACAATTCTGCACATCCAAATGTTTACATAATACATCGTGATGCTTTATGCGTTTCATATGTGAGACAGTAAAAACGAAATATCACATACTGTTCCTATTCCCGTGACAATAACCTACCCGTTTCTTCTCCTCTTTGCAGTTTTATTATGCATTCAGAATTACTTACGCATGTGTGGTTTGGCTTCTAAATATGTTAATTTTCTTCGCTGCGTATGGTATTTACGACTCGTGCGTACCTATAGAGGAATTCCTAATTGGCTAAATGCATGTCCTCTCTCCCATGGATGGAAACCGGGTTATAATGTTCTCCGTCTGAATAATGGAACAGCTGAGGTCAACCGCGGGATGTGCATTTTAACGTGGTGTTTACAGAGAAGCGTGAAGATCCAGAGTCAAACACCGTGGAAAAGTTGGCACAAACGCATTGGAACAGGTTTTATTGTATGGAAATGGGTGAACTTCTGACTCCAGCTGTGTTCTCTTGAATGCCCACGAGCCCAATGTAAAAAGTAATGTATGCTATGAAATGTCTCTGGTTGGTAGGTCTTTGTTTGACTTTGGAACATTCCCATACAGGGTTTCTGCAGGGCATTAAAAATAATTAAAAGTTATCATATGATTTAAATGAACCTATTCCATTAAATGTTGATGTAGGCAAAAACAAGACCTTAAAATGCTTTTAAAAGTATTAAATTCAATCCCCACACTTTTTAAAAAACAGTTTAAAAAAAGATTTTTCCATCAGAACAATAACTAAAAACGTAATAAAAATAACAGCAAATAATTATCGCAGTCTTGTCCCCCCAGAGCCACCGTATCAGCCAATCAGAAGTGCATATACGTGACATTCAAATTTATTTTGGATGTGCACTGGATTTTTTTTGTCTAGATCAGGGGTGTCCAAACTTTTTCCATCGAGGGCCACATATTGAAATATAGACCAAGTGGAGGGCCACAAATCAATGCATGCTGCATTTATCTGATGTTTTAAGCACCACCACATCTACATTCAGTCTCAGTGCCTTAATATCAGGTCTGTCTCGCACCAAAATGTTAGTTATTTAGGTTAGAATTGTAGAAAATCTGAAATGTGCTGTAAATAGTACTTATCAGGACAATGTGGGCCAATTCACCAGGAAGCCTAAGGGCCAAGAAAAATTGTTCTGAGGGCCGCATTTGGCCCCCGGGCCTGAGTTTGGACATGTCTGGTCTAGATGTTATGAGTTTTGGTTAAATTATCTAAAAAGCATAAGCTAGGATTCAAGACATATATATGGATGGATTAAATTTAATGTTTTATTAGCTGTTTAAATATAATTAAGTATATTTAGTAGTAGACATTATATTCTCATCATTCTGCTGCCCAATGGAATGGTTACAAGCCAGTAGTTTTGACTTAGCATACATTTCTTATTTTGTCATTGATTATGACATTAAAAATCTCAAAATGTTGCATTAAAAAGCATTCAATTTGATTTGTTGAAACCTGAACCCTGACATACTTCAACAAGAACTTCAAGACAAAATCTTGAAGAAACGTTCTGTCTCAGCACTAAATGAAACAGAAGTTGTGTGGCTGTGATGCCTGGACTGCTGGGCACAGAGGAATCTTTTGTCCTGAGGGATGTGACTCTCCTCAGACTGCCCTAACTAAATCTGCTGACCACCTGACGAATTCCTCTGCTAAACTGCCCTGCGACCTTGGACTGAAAAGCAATTGGGAAGCGCAGTGGACATGTTTCTGCCGCTGAACTTGAATTTTCTTTAGACAATCAATCTATTCATCCATTTATCTTGAATAAATTCGACTGTTATTTTTATTGCTCTAAATCCCTTGAAAATATCCTCTTAGTGTTATTCTTCCATTTCTGCATATGAATTGTAACCTGGTGGCATCTCAATCTTGACACCAACCATAGATTTACAATAAAATAGAAAAAAGGAATAATGAATACAAATAAACTGTAAATATCTTGTTTGAGGAACAGTAATTTTATCCAAATGCTGTGTCAGATCTTGGAATTTAAGCAAGACGTTGTGTCCTTAGGCCCGACACTTGACCCACATTGCCTAGTATGAATCTGTTGTGTGTGTGAATAATTGGTGTTGGTAAGATGGGCTGATGGCACAGACTGGCAGCCTTGCTTACGTCCATCTACCCCAGGGCAGCTTCCACCACCAGATGTAGAGCAATTGGCAACTGATCCAACTCATTTCACGAGGTAAATGAGCTCATAGCTATTTACAACTGTCTTATTAGAAGAAGAAACTCACAAATTAATAATTACAAGAAGACAGAATGAACTTTCCAAATATAACTTCACAAACATGTTTTATTTAATACCGTGAACATTAAAGATAGATCTAGGCAAGTTTGAATGTTTAATTTCGGTTCACAGAAGTTTGGTTCCATCCATCTTCATCCTCACACTTCTTCAGCTTCAGGCTGAAGAAGGCTGAAGCTGAGAGACAGTTTATGTCGAGGATCTTCCCCAAGGCCTGTCCCCAGAGAACATGTCCAAAACATCTCTCCATGAAGGTGTCCAAGAGGTAGGGCAGGGCAATATGGCAAAAAATTATTATCATGAATTTCTTGGGTCCAGATCATGATTTTGATTTCATCCCGATTCATGTTCACTCTGTATTTTTCTATTGCTTCTAATAGAGCTGCACGATTAAGGAAAAATATCTAATTGTGATTTTCATGACCAGTGCGATTGTGATTAGATTTGCAATGTAAGTTTTAAGTATAGGATTCTGTTCAAATTCACATTTTAAACACAATTTTGTCACTTTTAGTCACGTTTTTGTCCCGATCAGTTGTGTTTGTCATATTTTAACGCGTCTTTGTCACTTTTAGTCATGTCTTTGTCGTTTTTAGATGCATTTTTGTTGCTTTTGGTTGCGTTTTGGTGCATTGAGTCATGTTTGTTGTTTGTAGGCGCGTTTTTGTCACTTTTGAACGCATTTTTATCGCTTTTGGTCGCGCTTTGGTCGCTTGCTTCATTTCATTGTTTGCACAAATCCAAACTACAGTGTTAGCATAGCAAATCAAAGCAAGCCATTTTCTTGTATGTGGAAGAAATTATTGCACTTAAAAAATTGCAACCTTTGTGATTTGCTAATTGCATCCATTAAATTGGCGATTTTGTTTAATTGTGCAGCCCTCGCCTTTAAGAGGTAAATAAAGTCATCTGCTCAGAGGCTTCAGAGGCTAAACAACAGGAGAAAAAGTAAGTTTGAGCAGACAGCTACATTAAAGAGACAAACATTGAATCACGATACGATTTCACAAAAATAGCAGATAGTCACAGGGACAAGCTCACAATTTGATTTTTATCACCGTATCGTCCAGCCCTACCAGGAGGCATTAGAAACAGATTCAACTGGCTCTATGTGCCCTTCTCCTCTAAATTAATCTATCCCATTAAATGTTGTTCTATTGGACGTGATCACTTTCTTTATGCCTCAGGAGTTTTGATTGAGGAGTGAAATAAATGCATAATGTATTTTTTGCATACAAAAAAGTAAGGCTAATTATTTCCCACCAGTTTAAGATGCATAGATTGTTGCAGTATATTGTCAAAGTCCTAAATAACCTTGGTTGTATAAAAAGAACTATATTACCCTATCCAAGACTGTCTTCAGTAAAGACACTCCCTACAAAGATTAAATACACAGCTTTGAATTTGTTCTTCTATTAATGTTGTAAATACCCAAAGCATAACCCATGCGCACATCTCCCCTTTTGTGCTCACGGGAGTCAAATCCAGGTTTATTTTTTGATAAAAGCTCTGCATTGTAGTTGGCTAAGAACTGCACACCGAAAACATCTTTCAAAAGAGAAAAATTGTCAAATAATCACTCCAGCGTTCCATTCTTTAAAATGGCGTTCCATTTTGTTAAGGTTTGGTTTGGTTTTACAAATAAACTGTATATTTAAAAGCCTTGTATAACTCATAACTACAATACTAACAGAGAAGAAGCTCTATTTGTTGCTTCGAAAAATTCTACTGAAAGTTTTGCATGAAAAGTAAATAAATGTTGATAAGAAACAGAGCTTCTATATAATAATAACAATTGCATTTGTTAACAAATCACATTTTTAAAAAGTCAAGCAATGTTATGACTTAATGGAAAATGTCCACACTTATCCCGTATCCCCTTCTTTACCTGTGGATACATTGGTGACCCAACCATCCTTCTACCTGAGAAGCAACTGTTGTTAAATATAAACATAAATATGAAGATTTTCAGGTCAATATAGACGTTATAGAACAATAATGATTGAAAGAACATACTGCAATCCCTTGATTAAAATGTGAATAATCTTTTTGGGACCCCCTTGAGAATCTTTGAGAACTTAAATTAAGTCACGGTTTAAGGTCTGCATCACAAAACAATATGATGTTACTGAGGTTATAGTGGTAGGGTTTTTTACATTTGCAGTAAAAAGCACTGACCATCTGAGCCAATTCAGCAGGAGGCCTGAGGGCCAACACAAATTGGTCTGAGGGCTGGATTTGGCCCCTGGAGCATAGTTTGGACATACCCTTGACTTGTATCTGCAATAACCAGAGCCATTAAGAGAGATAGTAAAGCATGTCCAAAGGGGCTGTGCCTGATTTTTACAGTTTTAAAACAGAACTAGTTCATGTGCCCGTTTTTGCGTGTAATCTGTTTTGCACCAGCACAGATATATTGTAAAAGCATTTATTCGGGTGAAAATGAGGCCACTGCACTTTTTCTGCATCTATTTGTAGAGCATTTTATTTTCCGTAAAGCAGGAAGTGCAGCGTTAGCATGCTAATATTTGTAAGCTTTACTCTCGATACGGCATAAACTTTATCAGAAATGCAGAAAAGTGCTTATAAACTCATTGCGCTGAATATTTAGGGTGCTGGGACTGCATTAGGGACGTGAGAGATGCATGTGACTGATGTAAAGACTTTAAAATCAACTAGTTCTGTTTTTCATATTTCAAAACTGTAAAAATCAGGTATAGCTCCTTTAATTGACCAGGTTACAAGTTATTAGTAAATAGTAATAACAGTGCCCGAATAGTACCTAAATATTCCTTGGATCTGGAGTTAAAAACACACATCCTCACAAGTTAGACAACAAGCCTTTTACTAAGCCAGTGTAACGCTTCTGTGAGTAAAACGACAGTCAGCTCCTACATGAATCTATTGATCATGTATGTATAGTGCTTTCATTATCTTCAGACAACACCAGCAATGAACCCAGAGGAAAACAGATTTAGCGCTTAACGATATGATAAACGGTACATACAATGTCGTGAAAGATGGTCCCCGCGCTCCAGTGTGTCTTACATATGTTACAGCAGCAGGAGCCACGGCCCTGCTCCCTCAGATCACAGGTGGAGGAACTCTGGCCCGCTCTCATTATCAACCCAAATTCAATTATGTAATAAGAGCCCCCAGTCCACTGGAGCTGAATGGAATCGATTGTGATAAAAAAGCAGAGAGCTGTGAAATCTGCACACACACCGGCCACAGTCCATGAAGAGGCCGACATGGTGACAGCGTGCATGTGTGTAAAAAGCACTCTTATTATTGATGTTCAGGTTGTAATGTGGAGTAGAAAGGCAAGGGAACTAAAATGCAATGCGACTCAAAATAAGTATCATGTACATTACAATTTCAAGAAAAATTGAAATGGAAATTGAACTAGATAGTGATTGAACATTGTGCTATATTTCAAAGTGCCAGAGTTTGATCTTAAACCAGCGATCCTAGTACACAAAGATGTTTATTTAGCCACTATGCTACTACTTACACAGATGATCCTGGACTGTTTTAGCTACTGGTTTCAAGTTGGTTTATTTGCTTGTTAAAAAAACAATATACTAAACTATATAACAAGTTGTTTATATTACTTTTCACAACACTCGTATAGTTTTTACACGCAAATAAACCAAATTTAAACTAGTAGCTTAAACAGTACAGGATCTTCTGTGTAAGTAATATATGATTTTCTAATTTTGACTTTATTTGGTGTATTATACCTGTTGTAAATAAACAAAATATGTTTTAAACAAATCAGATACCTGTTTGTGGAGAAAAGTTGACAAGTAAACAGACTGACGACATCACACTAGGGAGACCAAGATTATAGCCAAACTGACAAAAAAAAACAAAAAACTTTTTTGACCCTTTAAACATTAATTCAACAAAATAAATACATACAATACATATATTTTTTATTTGTAAAGTAAAACATTCTGTGAAGTTAGATGTGTTTATGCCCAGTGTGCAGTGTGGTTACTTCTTAATTTCCAAGTGCAACGTCATCAATCTGTCACTTACAACCAGGAAGTAAAAATAAAAACATTTAAAAAATGGCTAAACTGGGATAAAAATTGTAAATAACTTTAGCAAAATTTGAAATCTATTTATCTTGCCTGCATTTTAGTTCAATGAGTAGTCCTGCCTGTCATTGGCACTTTAAGTCATGTGTGCTTTTTGTGGACTGTAGGATTTATTTAAAGTTGTAAAACATGATGTCAAAGCAGAGATACTCAAGAGCATGTTTAAAAGCCAATAATGATAAAAAAAATAATGCATGATACGTGTCCTTTAAACTTCACTACTGCATACACTGAAACGACAATTGGCTCTTGCATACAATTCTTTATTTCTAGTTCATTGGATTAGAGCTGCCTTGCTGACGCTCCTGTGATTGTGCGAGACACTTTGTAACAGAGCCCAAGTCAGTAAACAGACAGGTAGGTGTTCTCCCACAGCGCCCCCTGTCAATTTGACAAACAATCCCGCACTCACACACACACACACACACACACACACACACACACACACACACACACACACACACACACACACACACACACACACACACACACACACACACACACACACACTTGCAGACTGTTTATGCCAGTGCTCAGTGTTAACTAAGTCTCCCGGGCCGGTCGAGCTGCCTCTGTCCGAAGCACTGTACTTTTATGTCAATTCGTCGTCCCACAAGAAACACAGCAACTCGGAATGCCATTCATAATCTATGCTTGCGCTGGATGAAAAGTTTCTGCGGCAAGAGCTTCTGAATAGATCGAACATTCATTCATTCATTCATTTTCTACCGCTTATTCCCGTTAGGGGTCGCGGGTGACTGGAGCCTATCCCAGTGACTTTGGGCCTTAGGCGGGGTACACCCTGGACAGTGGCCAACTCGTCGCAGGGCTGACACAGAGAGACAGAGACATGGACAGACAACCATTCACTCTCACATTCATTCACTAGGGACAATTTAGAGTTCTCAATTAACCTACACAGTCATGTCTTTGGATGGTGGGAGGAAGCCGGAGAACCCGGAGAGAACCCACGGTAACACGGGGAGGACATGCAGACTCCACCCAGAGAGATCGTGTGAAGTTGGGGTGGTTCGGAATTCGAAACCACGATGTTGGGGTGGTCTGGGATTCGAACCCACGATCTCCTTATTGAGAGGCAGAAGCTCTAGCCGCTCTGCCACCGTGCACCCCTAGACTAGATCGAACATTTGACGCTCAAAAGGCCAATACGGAAAGCATTCGCAGTCTTTGCCTATAGGTCCTTAAAAAGTTTGCTATGAAGTAGATTTTAAATTCGGAATGGAAACAACTGGAGGCAAAAGGGAAGTGGACTACAAAACATATTTTATGGAAAAAACTGGGATTAACCAAAGAATATTATGAAATGTGAAAATCAAGGTGGTTTTGTCGAACGAAAACCCCTCAGATACATGTATGTGAGATGTATTTATTCAGTGGGAAATTACGACTGACAGCGGCATTTAAGGGAAAGTCCTGATTATTAGGTTTTACTGGACAAATACTTACAGAAATGTTGGCCCCACAACAAGTTTTTCATTTTATTTACAAATATATTACATGCTTTACTTCAAATTAAAGTTTATGTGAAGCTAAAATACAAATTTTAAGGCTGGAAAGACTTAAAATCATTAGCGTTTAGATCAATCTCATTTAATCATGTGTTAGGCTCCACTTCATTTTGCCTGAAATTGCTTCCATTCTGGAATTATGATCATTTTAATGACTGATGATGTATTTTAAAGGGTCTATACATCACATTAAAGCTCTTTTTATTGATATTGTTGTTGATATTTTATTGATTATTGTTGGTGATTAATTGATGTATTGCTTGACAAAAAAGGAAGTAGAATGCCTGATCTCAGAAGCTAAATAAGGTCTGGTCTGGTTATTACTGGGACTGAAGACCAATATTGGTGATCTACAAGTTCACAGATTGATTCCTGCGAGGACCAGGAATCAATCTGACCATATTGTATCGGTCAGATTGGGAGCCTCTTGCTTGCATTAATTCTCCATGTTTTAATTTGAACAGCGCAGCGGATAAGGGCGTTACCACCGCAGCCTTGTGTGTTCGATTCTCGACCGTTTGAGGGATGTTTCCCCCATCTCTCTCCCATTTTACGCCAGTTGTCCTGTCAAATAAAGCTTTCCGAAGAAAGATTGGAAGATTAGAACACCAGGTTGAAGCAATTCATTAATTTTAGCAAACAAGCAAGCACATTTTTATATAACCCCTTTCACAGACAACGAAGTCATAAAGTGCTTCAAACAAAGTTAAAATACAGAATAATTACTGTGACGGAGTAGCTCCGTCAGGAAGCGCCGGGAGACCACATACATAGTCACCTGCACCTGCGTTTCCCTTATCTGCCCGTTTGCGTGTCTGGTTTCCTCCGTAGTCATCGCGGCAGTCATGGGTGCACACTTGATTGCTGCGCAACCATTTCTCTCGCCATAACCTTTCTTCCCCATGCGCACATGTTCGCTATTCATTATTCCTCACTATTCATCGTCCCCTCCGCATTTCGGTCAGCCAACCCGAGCGCCGCGGACTTCCGCATTATATTGCGTCACTGTAGCATGCGTGACGGCTCGAGTGACGTCATGTGACTTGCCGTTTAGATGATATATTATTATTTATTTTTCTTTATTAGGTTCCAAATACTACCATTGTTGTTATATTTTTTGCTTATGGTTATATTTGTGATTTCTAAAATAATTGTAAAGGTTAAATGTTTCTATTAGTAGAGAAATGTAATTTTGTGTTGTTAATTAGTTTGGGGGAGGGGCTTCCCATTATAAAAAGGACCCCCCCATCGCCACAGAGGCAGTGTGTGTGTAGAGGAGAGAACTGTGTGCATCGCAGGCACCTGCTCCAGAGCCATCCAGAGGACTACTTGTGTTGTGCTGCTACTCACTGTAAATATTTTCACTGTTTTTGATCACTATTTTTGCACTGGGAATAAATTCACAAACACTAATTTTTTTGACTACGCCATATCATTTCATTGTCCGCAAAAGAACCCACGACAATTACTCACACTTACAGCAGGCAATGTATCCACCTTATTCTGGAAGCTGCTGTGGGCGCTGCCATCTTTTTTCCGTCGTATTAGTTTACATTTGGCAGACGAGCTAAACAGAAAATAAGTTCTACACGGACTACAAAGGCGTTTTCAGGCCCCCGGAAATCTGTGCATTGTGACTTGTTATTGCACGTGTACATTAAACATTTTACACAAATCAGTTTACTTTATATTATATTTTAGCGGCGAAACTTTTCCCTTGTTCGCCATTTGCGTGAACGGTGTTCTCATCAAACCAACAGTATGGCAGTAAAATCCGTCTCTAAATCTGCTGTAATTAAAACACCTAAACAAAAACTAATGTAGGAGATGCTCTATCAACCACTGTCCAACAACTAAGAGCAAACACGTACGTAAGAGTTATATTGTGCCAATTGTAGACACAAAACATCTGAAAGAATCAAGTGGTCCAATCCAAAAACACTAACAATATCTAAGGGCTAAATGCTAGTGCCGTCTGCTTTATTTTAACATCTACAGAACAATCATTCCTCCAGGGTAACGCCATGTCAAAAACCTCCATAGAGACTCCACTTGTATTAATTAATCCACTTGCTAAAATACACAAAATCCACCAGGAAATGTCTTAAAAGGTGGAATAAACTCTTCTAATTGTCAGCTTCTATAGTAGCACTGTAAAAACGCAGTCCTGTAGGAGTGAACATACGTGCATTCCTGCTCAATGGGCTCATATGGTTCACAGCAGAGGGTGAACTGCTGCTGAGCCTCACAACGTTGGACAGATTGAGACATTGTGGGCCCCTGAGTCTCACTAACTACACACTGTCTAAGTATAAGCAGGGCTCGGAGTGAGGGCCACTTTGCAACTACCAGTATTAGTCGACTTAATAAAACCGAGCAGCGGTGACATGGGAAATCTGTCTGCTGAACTCAACAACCAATTTATCAGGCTAGTTTTGGGCGACAATTACGGAGCCAACAAACCAGAGGAACACAAAGGTTGTCAGTACAATTCCTTTAAATGGCATTTTATTTTGTTGCAGTAACCTGGAGACAGATTTAGCCACTTTGCCTTGCATGCATGGATGTTACATTAAAGCTAGTCACTTCATTTTTGTGGTAAAAGACAAGCAAGAAGAGTGAGCTTCACTGGGTTAAATGCGAAGGAAAAAGGTCAGGCGCTCTCCAAGGATCTCCAAGTGTTGTGGACAGGGACGCCAAAGTATTTCGACCGTGGCAGTCTTTGTCAGGGCATTGAACACACGAGGAAGGGACAGGAGTCCTTAAACACTGCTGATCATGTGATACGCGTCACATGACCCCACCACTAGTCAACACATTAGAAACACACATACAAAAATACTGAGAACAGACTATGTACCAGGAGTAACCAACTGTCAAAACTGCACAGCAGACAAAACAAGTAGAAAACCTTTGTATTACACAGAGACATGTTCATCAAAACCTCAACCCACATTTTAGAGCGGGAACACCACAAATGCAGGAGGACACTATGAAACAGAGGGTACTTAAAAAACAATGAAAACTCTCGATAATCATTGAGTCCAGTAAATATCGTCACTAGCCATTATCCTCTTTGAGAAAGCAACTTTAGCCTGTCTCTGTCTCGGATGTTGAATGGTTTGAATGACCTTCACTTTTAACCAACCGTACAACATTTGTGTGGCCTGGAAGTTGAAAATGCAAGGGGTTAATGGGGATTTTTTGTTTTAATAGCATATTTGTGTTCATTGAAGCTGTCTCTTAGTCTCTGTTTAGTCCTGCCTATAAAAACCTGCTACTGTCAAAACGCGTTGGTATCCCTGTCCACAATAAAGAACTTAGAATTTTCCTGTTACCACTGATTTTTTTATTCGATGTCAATTCGATACCAATACGTTTTGTCTGAAAATGTATTGAAACTCCTCAACTGTGAGCAATTTTACTTTAACTATCATTATTTTCTTAAGAAATTAATAAGAAAAGTAAATATATGTGCACAAAAAATGTAACAAAATTTATGAAAAAAAACAACAACAGCATTTTTGGAGAAATTTTAAGGATTACTATTTTTCTATACCTCTGTTAGTGTCGTTAAATCAAAAAATATTGTTGCACCTTTTTTGTATATTCTTTGTTAAGACATAACTTTTTTCTATGATGACCAATAAACATCCAAGGCACTTTTAAAGTGGACATATCATGCTTTTATTTTCACCTTTTGAACATTTAAAACATTTACCTGGGGTCTAAATTAACTATACCTGCAATCTACAGTCTGAATTCCTCCTAATTTTCTTTCTACATGCCTCTCTTTTACCCCTTTTGTAAGGAGCGCTTTTGAGCGCCTTGTTTTGGCACTGTCTCTTTAAATGCAAATGAGTTAGTTCGCACCCTACCCCCTCCCATGCGCATTGCATGCAGACTCCGCCCCGTTCAGCCATTGATGTAGTCCCAAACACAGTCCGTCTGTCGGATCCAAAACTTCTCCAAAGTTAGAAAAAAACGTAATGACAATCGAAAAATGGAAACAAGCGAAGACATCAACATCCAGCCTTACATGTATGAGCCAGAGTCTGACACAGACCAAGAGGAAATCGAAGAAGATGATCCTCCGCAGCAAAGACTTCAAATGGCTGCATCTCAATGGTTTGTTTACTACTATGTAATTCGCTATGCGCTCCGTTAGCTTAACTGTGTGTGAAAGATGTTAACAGGTTGTCTAATGGACCCTCACTTTACCATCTTACTACAACAACAGTCCGGGGGAAAAGGCTACTGTCAAGTCAGTCAGCGTAGTTACGGTGCTGCGGGCTACGCTTGCTGCGCGCTAATGCTAGCGACATGCTAACGTCAGCTATTAACAGTCTGATGCGAGTTCTGCCTTATGAAAACATCAAAAATAAATGTATTATATGTGTATATAAAGACATGTGCCCTAAGCAGCTGGAAAACAGCCGAGTAAAAGATGGGCAGCTACAGGTGTAATGCTAATCCCTCACAAATGGCCAGCACACAGGTAAAGAATGACTGGATAAAAAATAGGTCTTATAAACAGTGTTTCAGCGTTTCTTGACTTACCGCTCCATTATATCGTCATCTCCATAGACCGAAGGAACTGACTCTTCGATCAAATGCAATCTTTGAGCAAATCCCTCGTTGTACTGGCGGAGGTTACTGAAGCACTCCTCTTTGAAGTGCTTAGCACACAAACTGAACTTTCCCCACTGTCGGTGGTACATTACCACGAAAAATAAAATGTAACCAGCCGATCTCAGTTGTTCAGGTGCAGGCGGTCGGTGTAATGAGTTGTGCTGGTAACACAACCAAGAACAGAGCATTTTAACTTGTCTACTCGCACCTTTGACATCTTTGCGCTTGGACTACAAAATCGCTACGAGGAAAATAAAGATGGCGGTCTCTGCCGGAAGCTCTTGACCTTGTTTAGTAGTTCCGCTGTGACGTGATAGATAAAAATACGTAACAGATAATGCGGATATTCGAACGAACTGAGAAATATGTTGCAAAATTTATATAAATATATCTCTGCAGCTACTTAAGTGATTAATTTCAACTTTTAGCCACTACCAGACACCCACAGTACACAATAAAAGGTATCTAAGGGCCAAAAAAGTAGATTTTGCATGATATGTCCCCTTTAAAAGTTCTTTATCGTAGGTCCATAAAGCGCCAAAATACATGAAAAAATACATGAGTTTCTAACGTAAAAACACTAGAAATGACAGTGAGCATGGACATAATACCCAGGTACACGTTGAACAGATTCAAGTGGGGCCCAGATCAATGCATACATCTTAATCACAACCAATAAAAATAAAGTGATTATTTTATAAGAAGGGGGAGAAGTCTTCATTCAAGCCTGGGATTGTAGTTTAATTCCACGTATCTATCCGGAAAGTCTCCATCTGTAACTGTATCTTTAATCGCTCACCTATTCTTGATTTTCAATTGGCATCACTTTGAAGTCGTTGATGTTTGTATGACCAGTATTTATAAAATGTTTCTCTATGGGATTGTCGAGATTTTTTGTTCTTATGGTATACTTGTGTTCAGCAAAACGTTCTTTTAGTTTGCGTTTTGTGTGTCCGATAGATAAAACACCCACAAGTCCAGTCTCACCACGAAAGCACTGCTGCAGTTTGCAAAGGAGCGACAATGAAAGGACTTAGTGAGGCTGCAATCTGACAAAAGTGTAGTTCGATTAATATGAGAACACTGATTAGACACTTTGCACTTGAAGGCATTGCGTGTTTTTTTAAGTGTGTTTGTGAGCATGTAGTTCCTCATGACTTTGTCCTTTAGTTTCGGAGCCTTCTTAACTTAATTGTTTTGGAATATTTGGTTATACTTTGGAACAACATGCACAGGGTTATACTTAATTGTGAGCTGTTTGTATTAGTTGTGTTTATTTAAATGTGAGAACTGCTCTTCCTGGAGCCGATCCATCAACCAAAATGCATTTACAGGAATATTATGGCAAAAATAACACTAATACAAATACGAAAAGAAAATACACAACAACAAAAACAACCACCACAAAACAACACGCTGGACCTAGTTTGTGTTGATGTTATTGTACCAGTAAAAGAGATTACATTAGAGATTGCAATAGAGCATATCATTTATTATTTACTAAAGCGAAAGAAGGTGCCTTTCAATAGAAATTTATATTTGCAATTTGCATTAATAATTTCACTTGGCAGGTTCTAAGAAGACATTCCATGAATCTGCCCTCTGTGGCGTGTCTGGTTCCATAATTCTCAGAACTAAAGCATAGCTGTTGATAAAGCACGCTTGTTGATTTAGTTTCAGATAAAGCAATGAGGCTTCAAAGCTCTCCTTTACCTTTAACCAGGATAGCTAGCATCCAATTTACATTTATACTATGTGGGTATCGAAGAGTATGTGGAGCTGCCTTGTTTAGGACCATTTGAAGCTCCTTGATATGAGAGACAGCAGCACGTGACTTTTTATGACATCTGCAACCATTTTAACCATTGCAAGACTTCTGCCTGTCTCACAAGCTACAGCGCTGTTGTGTTTGGACCAGGACAGTCTGTTGTTCAGTCAATTTCTGCTCCAAGAAGTTTGGATTCATGTACCTGCTCAACATTTGTGTCTTTCAAAGTTAGGTTTAGTTTGGGTATATCCAAGAGCATGCTTTTGGTTCCAAACGCTATGCTTTTTGTCTTGCAATAACTCTTTCTTTATGACCAACTCATGCACCAATTTTAATTCTTCCATCATTTTTGACCTTTTCTTATTGTAGTTTGTGATGGATAAATTATTGAGTCATCGGCACACATAGATATTTTTGCTGTTTGTTTGATTTACAATAATAGCTTTGTATGTTTGCTATGTCCAAAATGAACCAGTGCGATGTGTACCATGAATGAACAAACAAGAACGAAAGGTGAATTTGCTTGAGCGTGTGAGTTGAGCTTCTTTATCACTGCCGGACAAGAGCTGACAGTAAACAAGTGATAATGGACTCCTTTTATTTGGATTGTCTATGTTCCCTTGGCAACAGGTGAAAGGGATTAGTAATTGTCTGGTCACAGAGGTCAAGGGAAACTCTGTCATTCACTCCGTCTGACACTTTATGCTGTTGTGTAATCGACCACACCACTTGGCACGGCGGATGTGCTTTAGGCGAGACACTGCAGGTTAATGGGAAAACGTTTTAGATCAAAAGATATCACTTTGAAACTTCTCCTATTGTTTACTCACATACATTTTAGAACAAATGTATTACAAGTTTTTTATCATGTAGAAATAAAGCATTATATGTGTGAAAACTGCCAAAATTGCACATATATGGGACATATAAATCATTTTATTTGTTTAATGGATGTTTTAAAGTAATTTTGTTGATTATTTTGAGTATTAGTACCCTCATGCTTTCTTTCCCTCTTTGGTGGCTGTTGGTTTCTTCCAGGTGTCGGCTCCAAATTTCCTATGTGAGGAGAGGAGAGACAATTTACAGTGAGGCTGCACCATTATTGAATTTAAAAAAAAATTTCCTTGGCATTTTGATATTATTTGTCCTTGGTTTGTTCCTCCTTTTGTAAATAAATGCACTTTTTTGCACACTACTCAGCCTTATGTCCTGCCGGGGAGGGTAAAGTCCAGTCCCGACGCTACATGCTACTTTAGGTGGTGATCTCAATGTTACCACGGGAGGAAAATGCATTTTGGAAAATAAAACGTCCTGACAAGACGTTTCAACTTCTATCCAAAAGTCATTGTCATGTTTTTCAACCTTTTGGAGTTATAGCACACTTTTATTGGTTGAAAAGATACCATGCCACCTACTAAAGCGTTACCAAATCTGAACTTTTGGTAAAGATTTAGTATGTACTGTGGCAAAAACATGTCTTTGCCACCATCTGTTTGGCAATTGTGCATGTTTTGCTTAGTTTTTTTTATACATAAGTTTGTTCAGGACACTCCAAAAAGATAAAATATTCAATTTAATCCATGTGTGAATCTAAATTTGACACTTTTATCAAGGCACCTGGCAATACCTCAAGGCACACTAGTTAAAAATCAAGAAGCCAAACGATTAGAACAACAGAGAAGCGAAAAGCTCTGTGCTCCCAAGAGTCCAAGCACGAGAAACTGTCAGTCTTAATCACGAAGTATATGAGGAATAAATATATAAAACATATGCATTTCCTCATGTCCGATTCAGAACAGGTCACGAGTTCAGAACATGTTACAATAAAGATGTTTTTATCAAAATGCTGCAACCAAGAGTGTTAATTATATATGTGCCGGCCCTGAATGTTATTATTGTGCTAATGTTTATGCTTTTTTATGCGGTTTGCGCCTTTAATTAATAGCAGTTTACATCATTATGCTGTGCTCAGTGCGCCAACTATATTTTCTTGTTCAATGGATCTTGAATAAAAAATGTACCTGGATTTTTGTGGCGTTCTATTAATGCACGTATCATCAGTTCTCCTGCATATTTAGTCCATCTCCCTCTGCAGAACTCTTATGCTCGCCCTCATCTTGTATATGTCTAATTCAATGAGCTTTTCTGTGTTTTGAAGTTCCCGTGCTTGTACATGTTTCCTCCAGGTGCTCTGGTTTCCCTTATCACTGAAACGTGAACAGTAGATACTCCTCTGAAATAGGCCCACTTGAAAAAGTTGTTTTTTCCATCCTGGTTAAAAAAAGATTAATAAGATAAAAATAATAATACACTTTCACGTTTCTTTTTCTCATACAAAATGTAGCTGCTAGTTGATATTGGTTTTATAGGCTAATATAAACTAACTTCAGCTTAAGGCTTTGCACCCTCTGTTGACATTTTGTATTAAAAAAAAGAAAAAATGCATGGAAGACACATGTTATTTCAAGGAATAACCAAGATGGAAGTGTCCAAAAGGTTAATAGCCTTGAAAATATATACAACCACAAAAGAAAACCTTTCTCGGAAAAGAAACAAACCACAACAAAAAAGAGACTTGAAATGGTAGAAGATGTCTGGAGCAACTTTATCATAGTTCTCTTAGCATGTTATGGGGATAATAAGAGTTGGCTGGGAAAAAGGAAAAACAGGAACAGGAAGAAAAACTGAACGACACAAATGCAGTACTCAAACTAGAATTGCACGTTGTAAAAACTCAATCCTTGCTCTGGTCTATTTCCTTTTTCTGTCCCATCCAGACCTCATGCCGATATAAGCCCTGTACTTCACACAGACAGCCCGTCGTTTTTTATGATGGAACCAGATAAGATTTAGAGAAGGATGGAAGAAGAGGCGCAAAGAGAGATGGCTTTTTCTTGCCGCTGTCACTTCAGTCGAGAAACTACAGCGTCCGATGTCCATTCCAGGAACAGAAAAACTCTAGGGAGGCTGAGTTATGGCCGTGGCAGCAGACGACAGTGTTTTATGTCCGTAATTTGCTGGATTTGTCTATCTTTGTCCATCTCGATGACTCCCGCGTCCCCAGCCTGCTGCCCTGACATGCTGCTGCCGTCTGTTTTAGGTATCTGCATTAGCCATTCGTCTTTGTCCGTTTGGGGCTTTGAGAGCGTGTTTTGCCCATTGTGTACCTAAGTATTTACCCCTGTGACAAGTTGATAGAATGCAATGGAATTCTCGAAGATCTTAATGGTCAAATAGAATGCAAAATGTACTTTTTTGAGCTCTAAACCCTGTTCTAATGTTGTTCCATCATCGAAAACATATACCTGAAGTTGTATTAGCTTCATTCATGCTAGTCTGATGTATCTTGGTTAGAAAATCCTCTCCCTCTGACTGTCAGAAACATTACCTCGATGAATAACATTTTTCCGGTAATTGATGTCACTTATCTGAGAATTTTTGGCTGTTTTAAGTCCGTAAATCATTGTTAGATTCATTCTGAGCATTTCTGCCATCTAAACACAATCGTCGTAACTGCACATTTCTTCCCAAACCTCTTTTTTAGCTTGTGTACAGGCTATGCAGTCTGGATGGCCCCTAAACTCAGCTAGTGCTGTGGGAAAAAGCCGAGATACAGATGTTTATTTTATTTTTTATATATGTTTTGTTCTAAAACATGGGATGCCAAACTTAAGGTATTCAAGAGCATTTTTAAAGGTGAATAACAACAAAAACAATTCGACCTGGGGCCTTTCTTTGTGGAGTTTGCATGTTCTCTCAGTGTATTTACATAATTTTCGTCAAATTTTGGTTGTTAGGGCTGAAAAGGGGCTAAAAAAAAAAACGCTTCCATTCGCCTTTCCGTTCTCTGTGCACTTTAAGCAGTTTTAGTTTTAATTTTTGTCAAATTTTGGTTGTTTGTTCTTCAAAAAAGACAACGCTTCACAGGGCCATAGCAGCAAATTCTGGGCCCCAGGTACAAACCTCTTTGGTGGGCCGAATATGTAATTTTTTTATATGACGTATTTATCTTAGCAAATGAGGTTATTATTGTCATTTTTTTAATCACTATTGAATACAGCCTTTGGTTTCTACTCAAACCTAACAACAACTTTTAGATTTAATTTAAGACACAAGTGTAGCTACCGGCTTATATTAAGATACAGTGCTGTTTTGTTTTTGCAATAACTACACAAACCACAACTACCAAAAATGTTGGCTGATATGTAAACAGTGATTCGATGGGGACCTCAGTTTTCATGCATAATTGTATTTAGTCTCTGGAAGACTTCAGTCAACCGCAATGCATTTTATTACAAAAGTGTAACTAAGAAAAACATGCCTTTGAGGGCCCTTCCCTGCCCTGGGCCCCGGGGAAACCAGCACTCTTTACCCCCCGGTCCGACGCTCCTGACGCTCCAGGACACCACAGCGGTTAGACATTGCATTCGCCTTTCGGTTCAACCCTAGTCTTCACCTCACACCGTCACAAGTTGAAGGACTGCTATACAATTCTCTTACATCCACCATCGACTCCAGCCTGCCCCCGGAATGGATGCAATGCTCCGGTCCCCCGACAATGCAACTTATTCATATGATCTATGCTTTATCTACCTTTTTGTATTCCTTCAATGCCGGCGGTATCGAGTGTGCCTGGCTGTGTCTTGGAATTGACTTTACATTTGCGGGGTCATTAGATGCCTTTGTTGGCCGATCATTTTTGCAGTTGTCTGTGCCGGGGAACGTTAGAGTTTGTCCCCTGGCCGGCGCCACGGTCATGCTTGTGATACATGCAGATAATTATCTCGACACAATTGTTTCTCAGACAGTCAATAATAATATGGCATTAAGTTGATGGAGAGGACATGCACACTGTGTTAAAACAAGCCTGTAGGGATTTGCAGGAGATGCGAACCGTATGAAACAATGCGGTTGGATAATATCATTTTTTGAAGCGGTTTTGGCGCGGACATAAAAAAAAGTATACGGCAATGTTATTCATGAAGAGGGTAAACAGAAAGATGGAAAAAAAAAGATGATGATCACAGAGGACAGAATGGTGACGCATTACACGAGCCCTGGAGGTGCACAGAAAAGCTATGTCCCGTAATTTGCTTGTTGCGTTATTCATGCTACACTTGATGGATAGATGTGCGGAGGTAATGTGCGCTCATTAGAGACCTGCCATTTGCATGCACTACAATAGTGTGTGCGCATGTGTGTGTGTGTGTGTGTGTGTGTGTGCGCGTGTGCGTGTGTGTGTGTGTGTGTGTGTAAGGGAAAGAGTGAAATAAGGAAATACAGATGAATTCAGAAAAATTATCCATTACAGCTGTGCCTTCTAGTTATTTATGTGGTTGATTTCAAAGCATGATACTGTATTCAATTACATCTTTTTCCAAAAACCTAATAAAAACACTTGGTAATATTGTTATCTAAAATTTTGAGTGTCCTGTACTATTTTCATCATTCATTCAGTTTATGCTGATAGTAAAGGGCAAATGTGTGTCAACTATTTACAGAAATGCATGGTATATTATTAAAATAACTTTGAAATTGAGACATTGAATCTAATGTTTTCATTCAAATGTAAAAATTAAGTTTTCAGATACACTTCAATATTAAACCCAGTAGTAAAAAAAAAAAAAAACAAACATATACAATAGACTGTGCTCTGGTGCTCTGGTCTTTATTGAGCCCACGGTCAACCTGACAGACCTGACCATGTTCAAGGTAACTTCGTCATCTCTTACCTACCGTCTGTATAGTCTTAGATATAACTTTCCACTATCTGCTTCATGAGATGAAATGTAAAGTAAATACAATAGAGAACCAAATCCCCCCTGACAAAGCAGCCAGCTGATTACAGTAAATACAGGAACCATCTTTTCTGCGACGATTGCGTGATTACGCCGAGGCATTCCGCGGTGTCACCAACATCGATCTCAGCGAGGCTTCATTAGAGCTCTCGCGTCGGCTCGCGCGGCTCTGCTTTATGTTTAATCGTGATGAATACAGTTGACTCCTTATTGCTGTTTGAGGACACGGGGCGTGCATCAGCGTGAAAAATGATCTTTATAAATAGTACGTTTACAGTCTTTATCCCATCACCTGTGTCGGACGTATACACGATTTATGCTCCAGCTTAGAGGACAACGCACAGCTTGACTTAAGAGCTGTTTAGTGGCGCTAAAAATATCGCTTTCCCAATTTAATGGAGCTGCTTTTGTTTGCTGCGTAGAAATAATGGGTCCTTTAAGAAGAGGAAATTAAACCCACCGTGCGTTGTTTACTTCTCAGTGGGTGGCTTCTTTTGGTCTTATTTGGAAAAGGGAATTAAAGTGATGCAGGCTGAATAGGTCATATTAATTTTGTTTTTGGTTTAGGTCATAGTATGTAAAAAGACCTGCATACTATAATGCTACGGCAGCCACACATACTAGAGTCAACCATTAAAGGGGCGGTACGCAATTTTGAACCGTAGAATGAACTGTTTGCATTACCCACTTAAACTGTGCAAATGTGTTTATTTATTTATTTATTTGGACAGGGACAGTTAAAGTAGAACTAAGTAACATTTTTACCTTATTAAATGTCTTTGTAAGTCCGTCTGGTGGTTATGGCGGTCCTTATTTCAATAAAAAGGAAGGGGAAAAAAAGAAAAAAAAGCTTTTGCAGTAAGTGTACATTCACAAGAGACCTGCAGGGGGAGCTCTGTCGCTGAAGTTACTGAGTTCTGCTTTAAGTAATGATCATTTCTGTGAAGGTTCCAGTTTTAACTTTAAAGCTCATTTCCTCGGGGTACTGACCTACATAAAACACAATAGAATAAACATTAATTATAACATTGGTAAGCTATTATGAAAAAAGTTTATACGTTGCATTAAAGCCATCCACTCAACAGATAAAAAAATGCAAAATATATGCATACTCGAGAAAAAAAAAATCACAACTGTCCACAAACTTAGATTGTGTTTTTTCAAGACAATAAGTTAGGAGATGCAGGATACAATAAATGGATATCTTAGGAGCTTACTTTTGGCGGCAGGAAAGGTGAAGAAATGGATGAAAGCAACAGACCAACAGAACAATCAAGGACTGGACTAAAAGTATAACATTCAACAGAAATTATGTTATGAAAAATGATGCATCTTTTGTATTATTAGCTTTAAACATGACTCTTGAGTACCTTAAATTTGGCATTTCATGTCTTGGAACTAAAAAACAAAGCGAACACCAGCATTTCTGCTGCACTAACACAAGCTAAACATGTTATTACGGAGCGTTTGTGAAGAAATGCGAGTGATCGTGTTTAAACGGCAGAAAGGCTCAGAGCGAGTCTGGTGAATATTTAAGGACTTAAAACAGCTAAAGAAATACGTCACAGAGGATTTTCTTACCAGCATTACGCAAACTTGTGTGTGAATGAAGCTAAATACAACTCCAGAACATGACTAAAAGCTCAAAAAACGTCAATTTTGCATAATATTTGTTCTTTAATTTGATCCTATTCAGACTTTTTGGGGGTGTAATTCTATCTTTTTTAATTTCATAGTTTGTTGCTGTTTTTAATTTACATTTGTAATTAAATCGTTTGTGTTTTTTCCGCTCTCTAGTCTTGTTCGGTGTTTTGTGTGTTTTCTATTAAAGAAATTGAAAAAAAAGTAATTTGAACAGTAACTGGTAAAGACCACAAATAGGCTTGTTGTGGATTCAATTTATTTGAATAAACGCTGAAAAAATAACCTTCAAGCTGTGAGAATAAGTAGCCACTGAAATTGCATATTTCCTGTTATTTATTTATTGTTTGTAATCCTAAAAGAAATGTTAACATGCATTTTTATTTTCTGTCCACAGTGCTAGAAATTACTGCAATGTTTACCAAGCTGCTGTATCCAAATGAAACACAAAAAAAAACATGATCTTATTTGTAAAGCACATTTATAACAGGCTTTAAATCAACACAAATCTGTCTCCCACAACTGAAGCCATGAGCACAATTTATTGCAAACACAATTTTATTTGCGCACATATTAAACTGACTTCTGATCCTGACACACTGCTTACTGGAGTCTGTAGTTAATTATGTCGACACTAAGCAATTAAAATAAATGTGTAAAAATATATTCTAACTAACCACGCCGTCTTAGGCTATCCTTAAGCAGGCGAGTTAATTAAAAAGCCTCTTCATTTTGACAGATTCCTCCTCATCCCGTGGACTGTCAGCAGACAAACACAATTATTGGAGGTCCAGAAGGCACTGGGCAGAGCAGCTGGGAATGTGGAGATACAGACTGTGAGACTGGAGACAGGTTGGACAGTTTTCTTTCTAAAAAATACTAAGTACAGAATATTCCCATGGAGACTGCAGTGGGTGATTTGATTTGTGTGAGAAAGCAATTATTTTTTCATGCTTGCATAGTCATGAAGATGCTACCACAATTTGGGGAAATTTGGTAAAACTGAGTTCTGCAAAGTTGTTGGCAATGTTCACAAGTGACTGTTGTTTCACTCTGGTTTTATGATAAGTTAACAATATTCACAGTGTATCACCAAAAAGTTTATACTAAGGCCCAATCTTATTTAAGAAAACTGCAGAATCGGCGAGGGCATTTGCTTGCATTTATGTTTATTTTTTGCTGTTTCTTTTCTCAAGAAGAAGAAAAAAAATAACCAAACTTTTACAATAACAGCAAGTAAGTAAAGACGTGGTCTTTAAAAGTTTGTACTCACAAACATTCTAAATTCACAATGGAGGCAAAAGTGAAGTACAACATAATAAGATTTCACCAGAGAAACTGGGATTTAACCTCAGAATATGTGAAAAATGTAGAGGATTTTGTAAAATGAAAAGCACTCAGACACATGTGAGTGACATCAGAGCTGCTTTAAACATATTTATTATTGTATTTTACATTATGTTTTAGGAAGTGATGATACATTATTTTTTTATGAAGGAACAATCCAGATTTATGGGTTTTACTGGAAAAATACTGTTGAGCCCACAATAATTTATGAGTTTATCTAGAGATATACTTGATACTATACCGTAAATTAGATTCTTTTGAAGCTAAAATACAAATTTAAGGATAGAAAATTGTATTTTGTCCATCATTTGTTATGTAAAAGCAAACTAACTGACCTTTCTACCCTGGATATTCAAATGTGTTTCTTTTTTGCAACACAAACACTTAAAACCAGTAAAAATTAGATCTAATGTTAGCTAATCATTGAAAAACAGTCAACTTCAACTTGCCTCCAGTTTTGGATTTTGATGACATCACATTTTAAAGGGTCTATACCACACCAGCAAAGACAGGCGATCGGAATCGTACTGTTGCACCCAACCTGACCCTGTGTCCTTATGTCCACAGCCAGCTAAACTCTCTTGCATCACTTCCTCCACAGAATAGACAGGTTTTGTATTTCAACAGTATTTAATACAAAAAAGTGTGAAATCATATTGCCACTCAAGGGCTGGACACGAGTGGATGGCATCAGATTGAACAGAAAAAACCCTCAGGGTCTAACTGACTTTCTGTGAGCTATTTGTTTACTTCTGGCCAACTATTGGCTTCATATAATACTACTATTGCAACTAGTGCCCTCAAGCAGTCTGGATGAACAACTTACAAACAGAAATAACGGTTTCAGTACAGAAATCTTAAAGCAGATATAGCGTACCTTGAACGGGGATGAAAGGGCTTCCATGTTTACACACACCTTGGATTCGATCATTAGAAACCATCACTGCAGGGTGGTTGATTATTGCAAAACAACTGTTGCAGAATCATGATAAACAGATAAACAGTTGGGAGTACAACTAAGGGGCCTAAACTTACCCTACTGCAGGGCTATTCAACTTTATTTTACCAACGGCCAGATTTTTCAGATGGTTTGGTGCTCTGGACTGGAAACATGCCCCCAACACTTTTGAAATATGAAAAAAAGTAATAAAGGCTTTAACAACATCGACAGAGCTGAACCAGGACTAAACCAGAAATAAACCAGGTCAAAACCAGGTGTAAACAAGGACTAAACCAGAAATAAACCAGGTCTAAACCAGGTGTAAACAAGGACTAAACCAGAAATAAACCAGGTCTAAACCAGGTGTAAACAAGGACTAAACCAGAAATAAACCAGGTCTAAACCAGGTGTAAACGAGGGCCTGATTCTTAAAGTCTACATAACAGGTTCTCAAAATGTTCTAATTATGACTAAGTTTGGTTGGAGAGCACCTGTGGCAATTATTCATTACAATCATCTATATATACATATACATCTGTGAATTTGCATTTTCTGAAGAAATTTGGAAAAATAAAAGTCAAAATTACAGGAAGTAGTGCTGAGTTCTAAATGGAATCCCTCCACCTATGTCTAGTGATGTGCCACAGAAAATACAGACAATTTACACTCAACTGACACAATTTGTTGGTAATATGTTGTGGAATTTATCACTACCTATGTCATATTTGCCACCCATGTCCAACATGTCCAACATTATAAACATTATGAAAACTGTCAAAGTCAGGATGAATAAGCAAAATGTTTATAAAACTTAAATATAATCATGTTCACTGAATTTTAGGGAAATGTGTCATCTAACCTGTCATATAGACTTTAAGTTAAATAGCCCTGGTCTACTGTCTGACAAAACCATGCAAACAGCCTACAGACTACTACACAAAACAAACATTCCTGTCTGACCAAAAGAAACAGTTAACACTTGAAAATAGTGCACAGAATGAACCTTCGTCAAAGGTTGAACAGGACCTGTTACTATTGTTACAGATATAATAATGCAATAATTCAGTTTACATTGAAAAAAAAAAAGTACAATAACGATCCATGCAAAGTAGAATACGCCTTCTTTAAATGTTTCTATTAATACATTTGCTAACTTGAATCACACTTCATAGCAGCAGGTTCCACTTTCTCCGCTTATCCAACAAACAGTGCCGACCACGCCGATTTTGGAGCGTCGGCTAACGGCGCAGTCGGGTGGAGGCCTGGACCAGCTAACAGATTGTGAACACTGATGAACAGCATGCTAGCCTTGAACCTGCAGAGACAGTGTCACAAGGTGTTTGAGAGTGGACGCGTGTTTGGGAGCACATGTGTTATGCTTCTTGAGAATGCCAGATGGCCGGGCTGGGCGGATGACGTTGCATATTCTTTGTTTGTAGAAATTTATAGCGTGAGATGAAATATTGTTGGAAAAAAAAAAACGCTGTAAAAGTATTATATTGAACATGGTGTCAGATGCTTACCACTCGCAAAACTCCCTGTTAACGTTTTATCATCTGCAGTAAACTATATGACAATGTTGAAATAGCGCGGGCAGATGTGCGCGTGGCAGGGCTGACGGGGTTGCAAATTCTGCCCATACATAAACAGACATCGCCGCTCGCTATCTAACTGAGATCTTGGTGGGTTATTTCATTATTTTGAGTTTATTGTATGCGTATTCTGCTTTAACTGTTTGTAAAATAGGTTATTTCTGGTATTGAGAATTTTACCCATGATTAAGGGTCCTGTTATTATGCAAATGTAGAACTGTCGGTGTGGCGTAAACATTATTTTCAAGGTTGTTCATTAAAACAAGATAGTATTAAAGGAGCTGTACCTGATTTTTAACAGATTTTAACAGAAGTACAAGTACCAGATTTCTTTTGCAGATGATGAAGTAAAATCTGTTTTGCCACAGTAAAAAGCATTTATTCAGGTGAAAATGAGACCACAGCACTTTTTCTGCATCTATTTATGGATCATTTTATTGTACGAGAAAAGCAGGAAGTGCACAGTTAGCATGCTAATGTTTGTTAGCTTTACCATGACAAAACTCACTCTAGGCTCAGATTCTCATGAACATTGCTTTTAACTGATTGCAGTGATTATTTAGGATGCTGGGACTGCATTAGCAGTGTGTGAGCACTACATGTGACCGCCATAAGACTTAATGAACTAGTTTCAAAACAGTAAAAATCAGGTACAGCGCCTGTAAGTTCATTTACATGTTATAACGAGTTAGGTCTCCCGTGTGTAGGTTAATTGGTAAATCTAAATTGCCCCTAGTGAATGTATATGAGAGTGAATGGTTGTGTGTCAATGTCTGTGTGTCCATGTTAACCCTGCGATGAGTTGGTCACTGTCCAGGGTGTGCCCCGCCTAAGGCCTAAAGTCACTAGGATCAGCTAGTCACCTGCGACCCCTAACGGGAACAAGCGGTAGAAAATGAATGAAAAGGTTTCCCATTTTATAGTGAACATATTTCGCTCATATCCATTGTTGAATAAATCAAGTCATTTTATACAGGAGAGTGTTTTTGTTGGAAAGTTAGTCACTTTTCATGTTGCTTATGTTTGGAAACACACCCACTCAACATGTAGGCACTGACTTACTGTAAAAGCTCCAGGTCTAGCTTTTAGACATTGTGCTCCTAGAGACAGGAGCGCACATCCAGAGCGTATCAGTCTCTGCACAACCAAAGGCAAACATGAGCACCTCTGCAGGACCAGGGGCTGTTGTGGCGTGTCACTGTGCAACTTACTAATGGTTGGTGGCACCAATCACAACCTGAAGGGTCCGTGTGTGCATGTACGGCTTTGTGTTGACATTTCCTCTGGAAACCACTGAACCTGGACACTCCGGCCTCACTTGCTCCAAGATGTCCCAATTCTTCCTTGTATTTTGGGCTTCAGGCCATGGTTGGTCCCACGAATGTTCTGTCAGTGTAACTTAATACTTTCTTGTGTCTCCTGAAAATAATAATAATAGTTTATGCCATACAGATAGTTCTGCATTTCCATATAGTTTCCATTTTTCTGTATTTTTTTTAGACGACTTTTGGACAGATTACCACTAGTCTTTTGTCTTTCTGAATTACACATTTATTTATTTGTTGAAGTTGGTTTGCTACAAGGGGAAGATTTTCAACCAGTGTTCTGAAGATCACTAGTTTTGCCAGGTGTGACTTGAAAAAAACAGATTCACAAATACTAATGTAATTCGCTCGTTTATCTTGAGTGTCCTGAGCAACTTCTGCACCAAAACAAGACAAAATCCTCATTATTGACAAATTTAAAGAACTAGACAGCGGCACAAACGTTTATTTTGTACATATTTTTTTAACTGAGTGATCTGATTTGGTATGTTTTGTTGTAGGTAGTGTACTATGGTAGCTTTTAATCGATTAAGTGTGCCGCAACTCAAAAAAGGTTAAAAAACACTCGTTTAAGGTAAGTACTGAAATGATTTGTGGTCTCTTTGTCAACTTTGTCAGGTCAATGGAGTCTTAGTCGTCCCATTTGTTATCGGTTTAATGGGCCACATCACAAAGGAGAAGGCATGGAGTGAGTTGAATGATGAGTTTAATATGCCCTTTTACAAATTAATTCTACATTTTAGTTCTTCTCTGTAACCATTGTTATTGCATGCAGTTCTGAGCCTGTGGTCTTGTGAGTGCAGTTTGATTCACATGGTCAGACCGTAAAGGTTCATAATAACTGACAAATAATGACAAATTGATGCACAAAATACTATACCTTCTTTGAGTGCTGCAGAATATCAGACAAAACCTGGAGAAATGTACAAATTTCAAAAGTTAGAGGACAATGTTTTAATCTCTCAAGAACAAGACAAACTAAATATGTGAAATTACTCAAACATGCATTGTGTCAGTTTCAAATGCGTGCCATTTTATGTAAATAGCATAATTCACAGACTAACCAGACTTGCATTTTCACATCCCTCCATACATGCTAATGACCCATCTTCGTGTGACTTGTGTTGCAGCAGCCAATGTGACTTGCCTTTACAATGAGTTAAGAATCTAATGACCCGCAGTAAGAAATAGTAATTATGATAATTTGGATGTGGATATTTTCTGCAGCTTTGTGTGGCACTTCATTACACTACAGTTAAGCTGATAAGATGCAAGGGAATTTCACATAGATAAGAACAATGAACTCTTTTACATAAACCCAATGATCTGTCAGCATTGCTATGCAGCAGGCACCAGAGTCAGGGAGAAGATAGCGTTAACCTCTCACAATTAGTTACTTTTCAGTCATTCAAAGGACAAATATTATGCTTTAGATGTATTGTCAATGGCATTTAAACATGCCTTGGCTTAAACTTAAAGTAATGTATGTATGTAAACCACAAATTACTTTCTACCAGTAAGATGTTCTATTGTATGGATTGGTGTTAGCACGCCATGTACTGGCAGCATAGGGAATTACCATGGGGAAATAAAAAAAAGCTTACCCCGACATGCTGATGTGTAAGTAACATTTATACCGAACTAAAAATGCTCTGAACAAGTCTGGTTATATTTGGACTTAAAACCAGAAGAGGAGACATCAAAGTTCTACCTATGATGTCACAGATCTGGGAAATTTGAAAGCGAAGAAGAAGAAGAAGAAGAAGAAGAAGAAGACGAAGAAGTGACACTTTTGCCAACCGCCCCAAGCACAGCCAATCAGGACGCTACTTTTAGCTGTTGCTTCAGGGCTGACGAGACATAAAATAATATTTTAATTGATGCAAACAGCAGGCAGCGGTCTTTTTTTTTTCCATCCCAAAGTGCTACTATTACAAGGTACTCTTTGGGGGGGAAACACAAATGAAAACAAGTGTGAAAAAGTAAAAGGAAAGTAAATTTTGCATAATATATACTCTACAAAGGTGCAAAAAGAGTGATCTTGACTAAACGTAATCTGAAGCAATATAATATTAAAAAAAATGTTGTTCATTCACAATATTTATATTGTTGTTTTTTGTTTTTTTCTTTTTTTCATAGAGCAAAAAACCCACAAAGAAACCAGCTCTCAAAGTTTCAGTTCAGTCTGAAAACTTTTCCAAGCTGTGGGAGCAGCATGACAGAACCCTTGCATCCAACAAGAGACACGGTGGCAGAGTAGCTAGAACACTCGCCTCACAGCAAGAAGGTCTGCGGAGATGCCCCATTGAAGGATGGGTCAAATACAGAGGACAAACTTCCCTACTGGGACATTAACGCATACCTTAATCTAACAATCAGTTCATACTCCCATGTAGATGTTTTTGCTTTGCTTGGAATGTGTCGTAGCATGGGATCAATCTTACCTATCCTGTGAGTGATTTTATTTCTAAAACATGTATCTTATAAACATTAAATCTCACAGTGATCTGATAAAAAAATCCGGCCTGTAACTTGACCTTCTTCTCCATGGAGATAGCGAAGCAATCGTACCTTCACCTTTAAGTTGAGCTGAAATGCCCAAGTATCTTTGAAGGACAGCAGTGGTGGGGCGGGGCTTACCTTGAGGTGAACAGGCGTACGTACATACACCAAAGTGCAGGATTAGTGTAAATATAGGAGCAGTGAAGTGGAGTTAGGCAATGGATAGCGCTGTAAAGGGAAGTGTGGACACAGGCAGGGAGGGATGGAAAGCTAAAGAAAGGATTAGCCGTGCACCGAGGATGAGAAGTTGAATAGGTAATGAAGGAGACGGGCCAGTAATGCATGAGAATAGGATCACGGGGCTTAGCAGGAGTCGTGCAGTGCATTGATTACCTCTATCTGTCATTAGCTATAGTCCCCTTACCTTGAGGGACGCACAGTAAGATGGAAAGTGTGGAATAGGTAATGAGGTAAATAGATGTAGACTGTAAAGGCAATTGGAAAGTCAGGCGAGTGCTTATGTGTTCAGCTGAGGCCCAAAAGAAAGAAAGAATTATTTAATATTCCTTTAAGGTGGGTTAAGTTTCTGGGTCGAGAAGTGCCCTCTCAAGACGAAGCTTCCATAGATGAAATGCAAAGAAACCTGTGGTAAGACAATGCATTAGTTAGAAGACAGAAGTGCTCAATTGTCTTGTCAATCTCTTATAGGTGCACAGTGGAATGGTGGGATCACTTATGACTCAGTTAGAATTAAAGCAAACCGAAGTAACTCTCAGTAATTTATTAGTAGAAAGTAGAAGTGTGATAGAGCTGATTTTTATGGCTGATGTGCTTTGTGGAGAAGAATTTTGCTTTTGTAATGACTCACAGAGCATCACACACTGGACTCTGTGGATGGAGTCATTTAAAGTGCATTCTGACTCGATCCCGGTCTGTAACACGTCTGTCTCTATCGCTCCTTGGCATCTCACCACAAACAAAACTTGGTCGGGAGGGAGAATATGCATGCAAACAGCAGTATGTACTATGCTCAAAACACTGAGCTCTTATCTCTGGTAAACTTGGAGGTTAGAGCTGAAAGAAGCGTTCTGATTGGTTATCCGTTGGTGGTCTGCTCCAGTTTCAGTTTACCATCTGAAACACCTTTTACAAACACATGCTTCCTGCTTTCGCCGTTTGACAATTGGGAACTTCAGCTTTAAGTCCAAATCTTGGTGTCAGAGGTTTAGGTCTGGATAGGACAGGGCTTGGGTCCAGATCAGGACCAGGGTCTGGTTGTCTAGTTAGTAGGGATAAACCAATACCTCTTTTTTCCAACCAATTCATGTACCAGTACTTAATTCTAGAACTCACCAATAACAAGCACCTAAACAAATACAAGGCATCAATTTTATTCAAATTCATTACATTAATGGGATTTGCAAACTTTCTGACTTTTGACTAATCATGTGTGCTGTTTTGATTTATAATATAACTATAGCAGGATAATTTTACTAGTTAGTTAATAACACCATCTTTGCTGTCTATGTGCGCTCTACGGAACAACTTGAATATTTTTTTACTCTTCCCACTGCCTCACATCACCATGGATTTGTTGGCTCTACTTAATGAATTAATGAAGAATTGTTAGCCCCACTTATCAGCACTACTACCATTGTAAAGACAAGTAGTGTGCTGATATCATTTATAAACTATAAATCAAATCTAACTACGGTCATTTTAAATTAAGAAAACACTTTAAACTGTCTGCTGAATGTATCGCATCAGTGTGGGAGTATTTGGTGTGGTCTGAGGTTGTTGGCATTGCAGACTTGTCATATTTTAAGGCCAATAATTGCAATATGGCTCCCAATCAAACCACATGCAAGAACCAGAAACGAAATTCACTGTGGCGCCCCTTTGATGATAATATGCATAGAGTAAAAAGCCAGGTTCAAAGCCAGTCCATTTCCTTTTCAATATCCAATTACACTTCTTGATATATATTTAAAACCGTTTAAAAACAAAGGTACCAAGTTCCAAACAAACTGTCAATCATGCCTTTAAAGATGGCTAGCAGTAGAACTCATTAGAAGTTTTTGGTAATAAAATAAAGTAAGTTGTATCAAGACAGAATATATTTGGGTTGTATTCCTGGCTTTTATGTGTAGATTTTGGATATTTTGCTTTTGGTGGGTAAGTTTCTCCTGCTAACCTCCAGCTAGGCACTCCTGAAAACACCACTGTACAAGTACGAGTCAGGTTTGTGGAGATGTGCGCTTGCTCACTGTACAGACACATGTTCGACGTTTTCAGTGCAAATATATATATATATATATATATATATATGTTTGCTTTTTTGGTCTATTTTCTAGCTAAAAGGTTGTGTACAGGTCGACTGGTCCGTGCGTTCATCTTCCTGAGTTCAGATGGGTGTGATTGACAGGTGGATTAGTCAATAAGGCACACACATAGTACTTCTGCACCAAAACAAACATGGATGCTGATGAAAAAGTAAAAGGAATAAAATATTGCAGGGACTGAAAAACAGCGGATTTCTACAGAATGCATGAGCAAAGCAACATATTTAATCTGAGGTGAGAAGTTTGATTTTGCTGTAAATGATTAATGACCAATGAGCTTCTCTGTTTCATATGAGTCATGGAAATTAACTCATGTGATTGAACAGTATTGAGTTTGGCTCGAGGCACAACGGAACACAGAGAGACCAGACTTGTATTCTGGCTCCGTGGCCAATGTACTGGGGATTAAAAGCAGAACTAAGTAACTGCAGCGACAGAGCTCCCCCTGCAGCTCTTTTTTTTTTTTTTTCCTTTTTATTGAAATAAGGAAGTGCAATCACATACTAAAACATTTCATGTCACCAAATATAAAAAGGAGAGACATGGTTTCTCAGGACAGTTGTCTTTAGGTCGGCGCCAGGAAAGTTGTAAGGCAAGTTTTCCGTGCAGAGCCAGCAGGGGGAGACGGCGGGGGCTTCAAACGTCCCAAAAATACATATACAACCAATGCAAGGACTTACAAAGACGTTTAATGAGGTTAACATGTTACTCAGCTCTGCTTCAAAAGTCACTTTTGTACAATATCCCTCCTTTAACAATGCAACAGTAAAAGCAGCTGTTTGCAAGCAGGATGGATTTATTTTTATTTTTTTATTTTTTTATGGATCCAGAGAGTAATTGAGTCGACATGGAAGATCAATGTAGCTACAGCATTATACTGTATTACTATTTTAAGTGATTAGTGTCATATATTACTGACAAAATACATGTAATTAAATTAAAGTTACTATCAAAATAATTGGTACATGGTTTTTATAGTGATACGCTCATATAGACTTAACTACAAGTAGTCAGCATGTGCATTCTGTGATGCTGATATTCTGTAGGTACTCTCTCCTATATGTCCAATCTCCATTGATGTTGTTTGTCGTTGTTGTGTTGCCACTGAGGTGGTCTCTTGGCCTCACATGACCACGTCACGTGCTTTTTAAGGCCAGCAGGTTCCTTTATCTATGTATACCTGAAGAAGACCACTTTGTGGTCAAAACGTGCCGGCATGTCCCCATTGTCATAATAAAGGACTCTTTTATCAGTCAGAATGCCTCAGATCTCTTGTTCCGAGGCACTCTTCTACGTGTACCGCCTGGATCCTCGAAGAGCTCCTGGCCACTGCGCTATACTGAACCCATCAATGCACTCGCCTTGTTCCCCTTTATATAACTGGTAATAATATTTAGGAAGAGCATAACCCTCCACTGCAAGCATATGTCTTAACACAGCTTAAAGGACAAATATTTTGCAAAACTGACTTTTTTGAGCTTTTAACCATGTTCTAACCATGTTCTAACATTGTTCCGTCATCAAAAACACACCTGGCTTAGCTTGATTAGCTTGATTCACGTTTGTTTGACGAACGCTCGATTGAAAATCCTCTCCCTCCAACACTGTTCTGAACTCCTTCGATGTGTGACGTAGATGATGCTGACGTCACTTATCCCAAAATCTTTTGTTGTCCTTAAATCATTGCCAGACTCGCTCTGAACATTTCTTCTGTCTAATCACGAAAACTACAACTTCATCAGATTACTCCAAAGCATTGTTGGTATATTTTACATGCGTGCAAATGCCTCTACAGCCAGTTTTGACATGTCAAACTGAAGACACTCAAGAACAGCTAAAAACAATACAAAAACTGCATAACATTTTCCTTTAAACAAGGACCACGATGATTCTAAAAGTGAAAAACCCTTAGACATTACTTATGCTCAGAAGGCCGAGAGAAGCAGCTTGTAGATGCATTGTCACCCATTTCTATTGCTTCTGTTGTTTATCTCTATTTAAATGTCTTTAATAAAACATAAAAGCACATATTTGACTTTTACAATATTACGTCTTCCACTGACGACATGAAGACATACACGACTGTTGGCTGTAGTAATTACAAAGAATGCAGAGAGCTGTGACATTGTGAGAAATATATTATACACCACTTGCAAAACGGTGTACAATAACTGGTGTTTAGTCCCTGTCGTAGCAATGATTTCATGTTGGCAAATCTTTATGGGATTTTCACTGTGTGTTTTATAAGATGTTGGAACAATTCAGTGCTTATAATTTTGATTTTATTGGCCCTATAAAGCACAGTGTAGTAGAGGAATACACTGTAGCCGTAAAAAGGGCAGATGTGCTGGTGACTGTCCCACCGCTGCTTTGTGGGCCGGAAAATGGACCAATGAACCCCGACACTCTCACTGAATCACTTCACACCAGCCCAGACCCCATGCACCAGCCTTTTTATTATGAATTATGAGGGGAGCACTGTGCAAATAGCATGGCAATAAAAATCCACATAATGTAAAATGGGTTACCACTGGCATATGTGCTGCCTGATTAAAGGCTCTCTTTAAAACTGATATTTTGGGGCTTCAAACTTTGTTCTTATGGTTGAAAACAGGATTTTTTTTTTTTTTTTACTATATTGAGGTCTGAACTGAGTTGCTCTTACTTGTTTTACATGCATGTACATCGTAAGTTACACAATGTGAAAGACTATAGTGATGTCCAAAAGAGCTTGAGGTTTCATGAATCGAAGGAGTTCCGACCACAGTGTTGGAGGGAAGGATTTTCATCAAACAAACGTGAATCACTGGCTCCCCATAAAACAACGGATTAAATTCAAAATTCTCCTAACCACTTTCAAAGCTATCCATAACCGTACATCTCTGACCTCCTCCACATCTCCATGCTCTCGCTCCCTCCGGTCCTCCTCCTCTCTCCAGCTCTCTGTCCCCTCTTTCCGTCTTGTTTCAATGGGGGGCATTGCTGTTCCTCAGCTCTGGAACTCTTTCCCTTCTGACCTCCGCAACATAGACACCCTTCCACTTTTCAAATCCAGACTCAAAACTCACCTGTTCAGACAATCCTACACCACATAACTCAGTCACTCCAACACCATCAGTTCTGTACTGTGGGTTTTATTCTGTTGTTTTTTCTTGTTGTCATGTACAGTGGCCTTGGGTGTTTTGAAAGGCGCTTGTAAATAAAATATATTATTATTATCAAGCTGAATGCTACTCCGAGTATGTTTTTGATGATGGAACAATGTTATAACATAGTTACAAGCTACAAAAAGTAAATTTTGCATAATATTTGTCCTTTATGGTAACTTTTGGACTTGAATGATCACTGTTATGTCAGAGGAAAATTAGACTGCTTGAGGATTCTTCCACAGATTCACATCTCGCCCACAGTGCCCTGAAGTCAGTGTAGCAGGGTGCATTGAATTAGGCTATATAAACATAATATACAGTATAATTTTGAAAAGTTAATTGAAGCTTTATGTTTGGGACACATAAAGGCTCCTGTCCGTCCTCTGCGTTATTTTGTCCTGCATTTAGTTCTAATGTGATTTGTCTGCTCAGCATCTGTGCTGACCACTGAGGACAGTAGTGAACACAGCGCAACAGGTGAACATTTTAAAAGTGAAACAAGTGCTGTTTTTCTAGTTTCACTGTTTCTTCCATTTTGTTCAATTCTCTGACAGACTTTGAGAGCCTTCTGGTGGTTATTTAGAGTAGATTAACTTTTATTGTCTTCCTTGGGAAATTTGTCTTCTGCATTTGACCCATCGCTCAGTGCTGCTGGTGCAAACTATCAGGAGCAGCTCAGGGACACAACTCCAGATCTTGAGCTCAGCTTGGTCAGGATTACCCTAGGAGGATTTTACCTATGGTGCATGTTGAGGAGGGAAACTGGAGCTCCTGGAGGAAACCCTCTCAGACACGAGGAGAAACATGCAAACTCCACACAAAAAGGTCTGGCCCGTCCGGGAGTCAAACCAGCGACCTTGTAGCTGTGAGGCGCTGGCCAAGAAGTATAAATGACACTATGGTTTCAACCTGTTTCGACCCGACCCATCTAGAGCCAACCTGTCAGGAGCAGTGCGACTCACCCTGGGATCCATCTCCACATCTTGAGTTTGGTTTGGTCTGGACCTTATCAGTTTTGCTGATCTGACAATCCTTTGAAGAGAACCTTCTCAATCAAAGTCTTGATCTCAAATAATCTCACGTAAACCTGATTTTAAGTTTTCCAGTGAACATGTGTGCATAGAATGGACCACCATTAGATATAATGTCAGACTATTGACCACATTATGTATTTCTCAAGTAAGGCCCCCTGCTGTTTGTTATGCCATACCTGCTTGGACTAATCAGAACACAGCGGGATTATGTGTTTTTGCATTTAAAAATAAAATCTATTGAATAAGCCAGACAGGGCCTTCTATAACAATGGGTAGGTGGCAGCCATTCGCAGCTCAGTCTCTTGTGGAGAGCCAGTTAAATCTCCCAGCATGCTCTAGTGGCCCTGTGGGGGTCCTCCACTTAGCTGAGTGAGGTGGCCGATGAGCTGCCCGTTGCCCGGCGACTTTCAAACTGCATGAACTGTCTAGCTATGTGGGCTGAGCTTGTGCTGTGGATTTGGTGAGTCATGAGGCTGGAAAGAAAATGACAAGCAGGTATTGGGCTAATATAGAAATGAGAACGACTGGAAGTGATGTTAAGGACATGCCAAGAAGAGCGGAGATTCGATTGTCTGTTCTAATTGTTTGGAGAACAATAGAGATTCGAAACCATTTGAAATTCGGATTCAATACTGTTTGATTCCTGAGATGACGTACAGTTTTATTATTTAGATTGTTCCGCATACTTTTTCCAGAAAAGGATGATAAAACAAACAAAAGACAAATTAATAAAAACTGAATAACTAAACACAATCCAATAAAATGTAACCAAAGTCTTTTGTCAAACTTAAATTCTTCTTAATTTTTTGTTTTGTTTTCTTTTTTGACTTTTTTGCTTCAAAATTTCTATACCTGCTTGTTAACACCCGAACTATTAAGCTCTCAGAAGTTTTAAGATGGGTCCTGGTTAGTACTTGGATGGGAGACTGCTCGAATACCAGGTGCTGCATTGGGACAGCAGCGGTTCGTTGTGTCCTTAGGCAAGACACGTCATCCACTTTGCCTGGTATGAATTTGGTGATTGGTGGTGGTTGGAGGGACTGATGGCCATAGTTTTCCATTGTTCATTTTTTGTTGATGTTTTCTATTGAACCGTACATTTTACCAGAAAAGCGGGTAAGATCATTGGTTTGCCTCTCGTCTACACTTTGCAGGAACTGTTTGAGGAGACAGGCGTGAAGCCGGCTCAGAAAATGGCAGCTGACCTACTCACCTCCTGCACGAGGAGTTTGCAAATGGTACAGTTGAATAGATATAAACATTACATGGTCACCACGACAATCTCTTTCTCTTTTTTTGTAATTATCTTGATTATGTGATGAACACTCGTGCAATAGTTCAGCTACGTGTTTAATTAGGTGATTTTAGACATGAGCTGTGCAGTATGTGTTTGTGTAGGTGCCTCCGATTGGAAACTATTGATACATTTGAGAATCAGGCTGGATTGGATTTTGTCGAGGTTGCATGTTAACTGCCACTGCTTGATGTTTGTATTTGTTGTTGTGAATGTGCAGCGATGGGACTGTCTGTTGTCTCGGTCTGTCTCGGTGCCATTGCTTGTACAACACAAAAAAAGATAATTTAATCTAATCCAATCTAATAATGAGCAATTTTCTACCAAGAACATCTACACAATCCGTAGTCTCATAATTGAAACAGCAGTGAAATGTGTTGCTGAAATGTTCTGAATAAGAACTGAGCGAGCACACAGCCACATATAAGAACCATCTGTATAGTATTAGTCGATGTAATCTCTCATTTGCCAAGGAGTGATCCATCATAGAAAGGGTTTCAGGGGTGAAACCTTTTCAGGGGTGAAACCTTTTCTACCATCTGTATAGTATGTTACATGTACATTTCCTGTGGATATCAACGTCTGTGTGGGCCGACAAAGGAGCATGATGAAAAGTCAAGGTACAAGCTGAAGACCAAGCTACAACGAGGAACGCAAACTGTCCATTTTTACAATGTTTGACTCAAAATACTGGTTGAGACTGAGCTGATTCAAATATCCTTGAAATGAAAAGAGAAATTTTCACACTTAAAGCTCTCTGCGTTTCATTGTAAAACATTTTATCGATCTCGGAAAAAAGACCTTGATATGTTGCCGTTTTAAAGTTGTGCATGCACTCGGAAAGTCAAACATGGAAATACTTGCAAGGTCCCAAAGAGTTCGTGAGTGAGAGTAGGTTTAAACGTGGTTTGAATATCATGCTCAGCTTTAATGATCTTGTACTCACGAGGAATTTGCAAAGCATTTCTAGTATGTCTGAGTCCTAAAGTCCTAAAGTCAGTACCCATGACCCACTCTAGATCTGCAGAAGGTCCCCAGGCTCTCTCTCAATGACTGCCCACTGATTCTAATTACCTGTCCCAGTATGAAATGTGAGTCCACTGGGAATTTGAAGCCATGGATGTAATACCACGGACGTTATCCAAGAAATTCATTAGGTTTATATTTACTTGAAACTTTCCTAATTTACAACTTGGTCAAAATGTTCTACGAAAACATGTGTGGAGAAGTAGCTTGTGGGTCCCTATGGATCAAACTTGTGCAAGTGAAAAAGATAAAAAGGTATCAGTAGAGCAGTAACAAACTCTGTATTTTTTCTCTTGTTTCTCATTTCCTCTCCATCAGATTCTCTTGTCTTATCTGCCTGACTTATTTTTATTCTGTCTCCGATTGACAGCTTTTCCAAATGAGATCTAATCCATGAACTGTCAGGCTGGTGACTGATACCGATCAATCTGGGGTAGTCTTAAAGCGTTGGCGGGACCCATTCTTGTTCTTGCTCAAAATCCACTCAAATACTCAGCCACTGCCTTTTAGTAAAGTATATATACCAAAGGATACATTTATGTACGATATATTGAAAGAATAGGGGGAAAAGCTCATAATTTAAAAGGCGCAGTGCGTTACTTTTCTGGGAGAGGTATGGTACTTGCTTGTCTCCATTTACATATGTTTTCTTTGCCCAGAAAGGTGCACAATACTGTATACCATTAAAGTTTTTATTCTGCGTGTCAAAATCGCACTGAACACCTCTAGTTGGACACCTATGCTTTTGAGGACAGACACTGGAAAAATGGATCTTTGATGCCCTGGACCTATGTTTAGCTATAAACTCTATTTGCATCTTGCTGCCTGTAAAATGACTGCTATTCAGAGGATTTACCATTACTCTGGAGTAGGGCCCGACCGATTTATTGGTCGAGTTTGTTTGACAATCCAAGCATCTATGTTTGATCACCAGGTAAAAGTCGCCAGAGGTAGGCAGCTCACATTAGCCCAACGCATCCATTAAACATGTAAACACATCTGATCAGTGTTGACCAGCAAACATCAGCTCTGCTCATATGTACATGCCACACTTCATTTTAAAGCCCAGAAGCCTCAGAATCCAGTATTGCTAAATACTGCTTGAGCATTGTAAAAGCTAATGGAGGCCAAAGTCCAGGGGTCACAATGCTCAGCAGTAGAATCACCATCTGACATCATTTAGGTTTGGGGACAGATGTTTAGATGTTATTAAAGTGTAGTTACGTCTTTTTTTTTTTTTCTTGTATCATCTAATGTATTTATTTTACCTGGTAGATTAATTAAGAGCACCTGGAAGAAGAAGAAGAAGAAGAAGAAGATCCATGAGGTGTTTTATCAAATAACAGTATTGTGGTCGTTCATGCTAAATAACACATTCGTTGTAATTGTCATCGACTCCAAAAAAAATCCACATTAGCCGGGCCTACTCTGGAGGAATCTCCTGACTGCTTGACGTGCTGCAGAAATGCCGTCCGGCCTAGATGCATGTCCATCGTAGACTTTGCTTGTAAACTCTCTACTTTTGACGCGGCAGTCTGAACTCACCACTTCAGAACCTTTTGCAGTCAAAGGCTTTAATCGTGGCACTTGCAGTAACTAATCATGAATACAGGGAAAAGGCTTGCGGCAGGCTCCGGTGTACACATTATTTGACACTGCCCCCCCCACTTCCTCTTTTGGCTCCTGTCATTTTGGAAAAAAGTGGGACAGTGCCCTTCTTTCTGAATTTGTACTTCAAGTTCAGATTAAAAATTAAGTTACCAAGTCAAGATCTCCCTCTTGTGACCATAACTAGAATATTTGTTATCGTTCATTTTTATTTAATAACACATCTTAATAGAATATGTCAAACAATGCTGTCTGAAAATGGCGGCACGTCTAACAATTGCAAATCCACCCAGGACTATAAAGGCAAGCCGACTCATACTTTTATATCGATATCATCATAGCAATCTCCGTGATGGATGATGCAATTTAGATACAGTGCTTATTATCTTGTAGTGATGAATAAATATGGCCTTGTAGAATGAGCTCACCAGAAATACATCACTGGACTAATTATGAGCATATCGTTGTTTATTTGTCCCGCAACCTCTTAGTAATGTGATTAATGTCAGCACCGGGAGGCTGGGTCCTCTCTGACATAAAGCTCCATGCAGTGGTGACTGAGCACAACCCTGAAACTACAAGATGGGAGGAAACGTTCACAATAATGTACAAAGTGAATTGATTTGCGGTTTCCAGATTGCAAAAATATCAAATAGCAACGTTTAATTTGAGTATGCGTTCCACCTTCGAAAAAGAGGTTACGGTGCTGTGTAGAGTTTGCTGTTGATTCAGTTCTGCAGTCACTAGTTTTTCTCCAAAACTTTGTCCAGTTTCAAGTCTTGAATCGTTTTTAAGTGACTGGGAAGGAATACCTGTTACTCCTGTTTTAAACAATTCATTAAAATAAATTGTTCTAATTTTAGTCTTTAAAACTAAAACTTCTTTAAACTGTTATCTATGCGTCTTTATCTTCTCGTTACGTTTGCTATAATTCACTCCTTTCACATATTTTAATTAAACCAGGGCTGCGATTAACAATTATTTTAGTAATCGATTAGTTTAGCGATAATTCTTTTGATTAATTGTTTTGTTTAGTTGTTTTGAGTGCAAAATGGCCATGAAGATGACATTGTTACTCAATTTTACCCAGATAAAGGTAAAATTAAACCATTTGAGGACCTCCTAGTGGAGAATAATTACAGACAAAAGTGTGTTTTAATAGAAATACAACATTTACACTGTCAGTTTTGTGTGATTCCTGCTTGTCATGAAACCTCTTCTCTAAGCTTAGTTTTGGAGTATGGAACAGTAAACGATTATTCAATTACTGATTGAGTTGACAACTATTTCTATAATTGATTAGTTGAGATTCTTTCTTTTAAAAGGGATGGCTTTGGACTTGCACTCTGGAGAAAGTGGTTCGAATCTAGGACAGAGCAGACTCTTGACTGTTTCAGGTTTCAAAACACAGCATGCCGTGTTCTTCCGCAAATGCCATCGGTTAAACTTGATTGTGTGAGCGCAGAAACCAACTTTAAAACAAGGGTTCCAACAGGCTAGACTCCTCTGTGTACGCTGTAGTGGACACACCATATCCATCTGAATCCTAGGGTTGCTTGTTTAAGACTTGTTCAAGAAAATTCTCACTGTTTACCTTATTCTGGAAGTTGCCACGAGCGCCGCCAACTTTTTTCCATTGTATTATTGTGCACGGGGCAGACAAACTCAACAGAAAATAAGTTCTACACGGACTGAAAAGACAATTTGCAGGCTGCCCAGGAAATCGATGCGTTGCTGACTTGTTGTTGCACGTGAACATTGAACATTTTACACAAATCAATCTACTTTATGTAATGTTTTAGCAGCCAGACTTTTCCTTTGTTTGCCATTTGTTGAGGTTTTTATGTATACTTTAATATCAATCATTGACGTCTCTCCAGTGATCAGTTCAATGCACCTCGCGTTTCTCCTCTGGCCCGAGACTCTGTGGAGTCTAAGATTGGGTTTAATCCAGAGTTGATGACCTGCTGCACTCGCTGGAGTTTGGAGCATAAAGTGCACCTCACTGACTTGCTCCATTTACTCCAAACAGCAGATGTATAAGATGAATGGACATGTTGCGTTTTGAGGCGTTCGTAGGCTACTGCTGGTTTACACATTTTTATAAATCAAATTACAAAATAAGTAACCTGCACCCAGGAGAGTAAAAAGGGGCCTAGATGCTGTGGTTAAGGCCACCACATGATATTCATTCTAAGCTTTCTTATAAAAAACAGAAACTTTTCTCAAAACAGAAAATTCCTCATGAATATATTTTACACATAAAAACATACTTTACTGATAAAAACTGAACATTTCTAATACATTTATTTGACTAAAAAAAAAAAAATTCTCATAAAAACTTACACTTTTCTTATGAATTTATTTTACCCATAAAAACAGAACCTTTTCATATAAAAACAGACACTTTTTAATGAAATGATTTGACTTTTCTCATAAAAACAGAAATTCTTCCCATTTAAACCAAAACCTTTTCGTAATTCAAGTGGATGTACGAACCTGCCGCAAAACATAGTCTATGTTACAATAAAATTGAACTTTAAATATAAATACAATTATTCCTATTGTAGGCATGTTAATGAAAGTAAATGATAAAGTCCACAGTTAATTGACTTGTCTTAAACAGATAAATGAGTATTACACGGCTTTTATTGTGGACGTGCATCTTTTTGATATCATAACGTCGAGGGCTCTATTAAGTTGAAGTGATGATGTGGTCTTTGTTTAAATAAGTGGGCCCCTCAGTTGTGGGGCCCATTCTGCCGCACACGCTGGATCAATGGCTGCTGTCAGACATGTCCTTATGCTGGCACAAAGACGCTCCCAGCCGTAGTCCATCACCATCACTCACACTAAATTAAACACTCATTCTTGGCACTAGAAACACCATTTGGATCTTTAAACACTAATAAATTCATAATATGTGTCAGGTATTTCAGTTTTATACCCATAAATTGGTGAATCTTCGATATATGGAATCCAAATTTTCTACAAGCAACAATTATTTTTGCTAATTTTGATTCTTTTGATCAATCGATTGTAATTTAGCTTGCGTAAGGCTCGTGAGTATGAGGTTTTTACTTAATTTGACCCGTTTTCATTTAAAAGTGAAGCTGCTTGAGCCCATCCTGGTACTTTTTGTAGACATTTTTTCAACAAAACACTACAGTTGTGCATTTGTTGTGTCAATTTGATGTAGTTACAGCATTAAGTCATAAAACTCAGTATGCAATTCCCTGTTTTGTTTGTTCATTTGTGTTTTAGATATATACAAAATCTCTGCAACGCAAAATACTTATGTGAAGTTTATTTCGAGCATCTTGCCACCATTTTCCCCAGTTGGTTTTTTCTCATTTTGTTCAAAGCACAATATTTCTGACAGCAAACCAATCAGAAACCACACGCTGTGATGGATATGACATCAGGACATAACCCACTAAACCTTTGGCACTTTTATCAATGTGCTCTTTAACTAGATCTTTGAATATGAATAAATTCATATTTTAAAAAATGCTCTTCAAATGAATCTTATTTCACCGTTGTCAATTTAAAATCATAACATTTGTAACCACTTGGACAGAAGAAGAACCCTGATTGATGTGCAAAATAAACAAATACAGTATATAAAGTGTTGGAGACTTGCAAGTTACCTTTTCTACAGCACTGTTTTGTGTAATAAAAATATATTTCCATTCCTCCTTGATCAAATCCACTCAACCATATTTTTGCAATAACAGTAAGACGGTAAAACAAGCACAAAAAAATGTCTAAACATGTGTGCAAAAACGAGACCCACCTTCATTCAGTTTGTGAAAGGGGTTGTGCCATTTGTTTGTGTTTTTTGTTTGTTTGTGTTGTCATGTAATAAAGTAAAAGTAGTTTTGGAGTAAAAAAAACAGTGCAAAACACTGTATAAAGTAAAAGCAGTTCTCAGGGTCAAAATGAGACTGATGTGTGCTGTCCATGTATTCTGCGCAAACCAGGAAGTGTGCTGTTGTCATTTAAGTTATTGTTTGAATGAAAGTGGCAATTTCTGAAAGTAGTGAAAAGATCTTATTAACTCATTGTGGTGAATTGTTAGGAAGCTCAAAATACATCAGTAAAATTACGTTCCCTTAAAACAAAATTACGTTCCCAACCCCACCCAAAAATTAAACTCACAACCTTAAATTATCAACGCCAAAACTATAACCTTTTCCTCTTTCTTCCCTCTCAAAACAGACACACATCTCGCCGCGTTGGATTCGTGCCTGTTTGTTTGTTTCTCTGCGGATTGTCGGTGTCCAATCCAGCATGCCAAATCTCTGCGTAACTTTCCCCCGTTTGAGCCCTGGTTGGGATCATGCTCAGGGGGACTGATTAGTCATGTTGCCTTGGTCTCAACAAGGGCTTTGCGTAGCCAGTCAGTTCACTTAATATTCACGGACGCAGAGCCGCAGATCAGGGCCAACTCAGGCAAAAACACATTTCACTCGAGAATGTCTTGTAATATGTGACATTAATTACATTTCCCAACAAACAAGTCCTTGCATAATGTGCCGCGGAGTATCCAAGCAGCACTCGGTGACCTGTTGTTTGACGCACAGACAGGATGTTCCGCCGCTTTGTGATCTCCACCGAAGCTTATTAGACAAAGGGTTTTAATTGTGTTATAAAGACGGCAAATTAGCGAGTCGGCGCTGATCTTATTATGGTCGTCGCATCATCATGAATAGCTCAGTGTTTAGTGTTGTGAGTGCCGAACTATCCGCCAGGCCTATTTGCATTGTCAAGCGCTTACAGTAGATTACAAAAGACATGAAAGTGCTTTATTTCCCTATTGTAAATACAGTGTTTGCCAGAGATTATTAGCTAGTACTTTTAATCTTTAAGTTGATTACTGTCGTTTTTTGAACACGATTTGCTTGTACATGTTAATGTGCACTACGTAACCTTTTCATAGTACTGCGTAAACGTATCTGTCTTGCATATATTCTAATACATGTGTTAAAGGGCGTATATATTGTGCAAAACTGACTTTCTAGTTTTAGTTTTTAATCATTTAAAAACATTGTTCCCTCATAAAAACATAACTGCAGCATTGAACATGCCTGTTCAATTAATCATTTTTACAAGGTTGTCTTTTCCTCGTGCTTGGTTGTGATGTCAAAGGGTAGATATCTGGGGTCTCCATTATATACATGTGGTTATCAATACATACATAATTTCAACTTCTATAACATTTGTGTGTTCTTTGGAAAAAAAAGATGGGTAAGAGCTGTGATGCCAGATCTGGGGGTTTAATTTATAAAACTTTACATAGAATTCTGACTTGCGTTTAAGTTCTGATAAAACACAAATGCTCTGTTTAATTAGAATATCTCCTTTCTAAGCACAGATCACCTTCTGTTTCATTTCTTAAAGACTTTTTGGACAGGACAAATCAGATCCACATCAACTTGTCCTTTATAGATCACAAACTTAACGTGGAAATTGCCCTATATTTAACCAGGAAAGTCCCACTGAGATTCAGAATCTCCTTTCCAGGGGATTTCAGAGAAAACCTACACAGAAACGGGGAGAACATACAAACTCCACACAAAATGTTTGTACTCATGCTTTATAAATGATAAATGAGACCCCAGACTGTAACTGCCTGGCCTGGTGGCATCCCCTGATTGTTTTCGTGAAGATGTACATTAGTTGAGTTGTATAGATTTCAGGATTTTGTTTTTGACTACGTGGGACAATCACAGCCTCTAATAACATGAAAAACTTTTAAAGCAAAAATAAATTCATAAAAACAATGACAGCAACTTTTCATGCATTTTCCCTCAATGTCAAATATCTAAACATTCAGATACAGCGAGTTTCTTTCCCTGCAGGTTCTAAAATCAGATTCCGCCTCTGTGGAACTGTCCGTGGTGCTGAAGTTTAAACATACCACGTGATTGTTGCTAGACACTGAAAACCTCAATGCCCGAAATAGCAGTGTTGTCTCAGCACTAAATCTAAGTTATATACATCCCAAAGGACCACACTATGCTATGTAGTGTCAACAGAATAGTACAGTCCACGTACCACTGCTGACAGCTACGAGCCATGTCCCCGAAGATGCTATTTTCTCCATCCAATTTCTGTGGCCAGTATAGAACAAGTTATTGTGTTACGTGCACCTTGTCCCTGAGGTGCCGCACACTAAGATAATGCAGTGATTGCTGGTGGCTACACATAACAGAATGTATACTGTATCTCCTACTGTAAGGGCCACTCAATCTGATCCTCAAGAGGTGTATTACCTTTTTATATTATTCAGCCTAAAACATGCCAGTCAGGTTTAACATAACACTCTAAAATAATATTTTATATAAAAGTAATATTGTCTACATATTGCATATTGCTAGTAACACCGGCTCACAAACAAAGTCTGTTTTTACGCTTTTAAGACACTCCTTTGGAATCTGTTCAGGGTATAGTAGCTTTTAATCGCATTTTTATCTGGACTAACTTATTTTAACCACCGGATGTTCGGATTTTAAAGTTTTAAACCAGCTAGCATATCGAAGGCTACAGGTGAGCCAACATGCCCTCACTCACCTCCGCACCCAGCTGTGACAGTTGTGCAGGCCTGAGTCAAAAGGTTTCCGAGCTGCAGCGCATCTCTATATTATTTAAAATCCAGGAGGATCGGGATCTGGACATAATCTTGGGCAAAACCCACGCCGCAGCTACAAGCGCCCAGCTAGCCGACACGGCCAACTTCTCCGCGACCAACCCCTCCCGATCGCGGCGGATGTCCTCATCGGATCCGGGTACCACCACCACAGATGAGCACCACTGGCTCCAACTGGGAGCACGGCCCAAAGCTCCCATCAGCTCGACTCCGGTCCAGTCTGATCCGTGGACCACCGTTGCCTCCCGCAGTGGCTCCAGGGCGCGGGATGGGCAGTTCTCCGGCTCTTCAAACACCGGAGACTTAGAACTGAAAAATAAATTCACCGTCCTGGCCTATGATGAAGACTTTCCACCTATCAGAGCGGGTTCTCACGGACGTGTAGAGCGACAAAGGCGAGCGAGTTCCCACTGCTGCGCCCGCTGTCACCTCCACCCGCCGCTCCAGCACCATCTGGAGGCTCCGCGGCTGCCTCCCCGCTCACGCCGGGCCAAGCGGCTCGGTGTGGAGCGGGGAAGCCCGCTGCGCCCTCCCAGCGCACGCGGGGCCGGACCGCTCCTCGTGGGCTGGGCGGCTCCTCCGCGTCCTCCCAACACATGTCCAGCTCGAATGCTGGGCGTGAGCTGGGGGGCTCTGCTGCTGCGCCCTCCCCGCGCACTTCGAGCCCAAAAGCTGGCTGTGACCGGGGAGATGGTTCCGCACCTGCGGGTGGTGCCGCGGCGCAGAGTCGGGCTCGCTCCTCTGCGGGTGCCCTCGCCTCGGTGCCCAGGGCGGGCCCGTCTGTGCTGGTCCTGGGTTCGTCCATGGTCCGGCACGTGAGAGTAAACAAAGGCTACACCTCCTGTCACCCAGGTGCTCTCGTGAATGACATTAGAGACTCCGCCCCCACCATCCTCCGCCACCACTCATCAGTGTCAACAGTTGTAATTCACATCGGAACTAACGACCTCAGATTGCAACAGTCAGAAACTCTTTTGGACGATTTCAAAACCCTCATTTCCACAATTCACAGTTTTGACAAACAATGCGTAGTTTCTGGACCTTTTCCACCTCCTCCTTGGAGATATCAAATTCAGCCGTCTTAGAAATCTGCACATACACCTCATGACCTACTGTAGAGACAATAAAATTCCATATGTGGACAATTTTCTAACATTTTTTAAGAGACCAGATCTTTTTAAAAAGGACTCGCTCCTCACCCAAACTACTCGGATCCCGCCTTCTGTCTTATAACATTGGACTCACACTACAATCGGCATGACAAAATAATCAACATCACCCCATTCCGGTAATCATTAGCAGAGAGCGGCCAATACATAAACCAATCAAATCATCATTTTCTAACAAGAATAATCTCAGACACCTCCATAAAGTTCAGTCTCAACACACTCCTAATCCACAATCCCCACTCACAATTAACATGGCTCTTTTTAATGTCCGCTCTCTGCTAAACAAATCTTTTATTGTAAACGACCTAATTTTAGACCACAAACTTGACTGTTTGTTTTTAACAGAAACCTGGCTGGGTGCAGATGCACCAGTTGCTCTCACTGAGGCCTCTCCACCGGATTTTAACTTTGCTTTTTCCACTCGAAATGGTAAAAGGGGAGGTGCCACAGCTGCTATAATTTCAAACAATCTGGCCACCAAACCTATTTTAATTCACCAATATACAAGTTTTGAATATCATGCAGTTGTTTTTAGTAACCCACACCAATTTTAGCTGTAACAATATATAGACCACCAAAAAGAAGTGCAGTCTTTTATTTCTCAATTTTCAGAATTTTTATCAATCTTATACAGTTCTTATAGCCATATTATTTTAACCGGTGATTTTAATTTACATATTGATAATAATTTAGACCCTGTTTCAAATGAGTTTTAAATATTCTTAATTACATGGATTTTACCCCAGCACGTCACACAGCCAACCTCACAGCAGAGGACACACTCTGGACCTGGTCATCACCCATGGCCTGTCCACCAGTGTGTCCTCTGTATGTCACTTTCAACTGTGTCTGACCATTACTGTGTGTTTTTTAATATCACCGGTTTTATTCAGCGGGAGACCTCTGTGAGAACTGTGAGGAAGCGCCATCTGACCCCTGAAGTGGCTGCAAACTTTATTGAGGTTTTAGAAAAAAGTCCAATTGTTTTACCTGCACCTTACACGATTTTATTACGGACAATTTTAACAGGAGACTACAGATAGCACTTGATCTCGTTGCCCCCCTTAAAACAAAAAACATTCGAACCAAACCTGCACCCCCAGAAAAAAACTAAAGAGACAGTGCAGAGCAGCAGAGAGAAGGTGGAGAAAAAACAAAACAACAATAAACCATCAGCTATTCAATTATCAACTAAAAATATACAACAATGCAGTCCGAAACTCAAGAAACAACTACTTTGCTAAAATAATCACTACTAATAAAAATAACCCCAAAATCCTTTTCTCAACTATCGACAACATTTTAAACCCTGATTTTAGCACATCTTATTTTACTCCCACAGACTCTCTCTGCGAAGTGTTTGCAGACCACTTCATGGGGAAGATAGACACCATCAGATGTAACATTTTATCTAGTCAAACCTTTGTTTTTAACACATCTGAGTGTCTGTCTCTACCGGAGGAAACACTGGACAGTTTTGTCCTGGTTAATGCTGAGATGCTTGATAAAGTTTTCTCCTCAGTGAGACCCACCACATGTCTTTTAGATCCAGTTCCTACAAGGTTTTTTAAATCATTTTATGGATCTTTTAGGGAGGAGCTTTTAAACATGATGGCGGTGGTGAGGCCTCTGCTGAAGAAGAGCAATTTAGATTTGAATGATTTTAACAATTACAGACCGGTATCTAACTTACCATTTTTAAGTAAAATTTTAGAAAAAAATGTTTTTACTCAGCTTAATTATTTCTTAAACACACACAACATCTTTGAGAAATATCAGTCTGGTTTTTAGGGTAAACCACAGTACCGAGACAGCCTTGCCTTGACAAAGATTTTAAATGATTTTAGACTAAATTATGATTCTAAACAGGTGACAGTGTTGGTTCTACTGGATCTGAGCACCGCCTTCGATACAGTAGACCACACTATTCTTTTAAACAGACTGAAGCACCTGGTGGGCCTCTCTGGTACTGTGCACAAATGGTTTACTTCCTCACAGACAGAACATTCATGGTAAGTTTAGCTATCTGCTCCTCCAAGGTCCATAAAATCCCATGTGGTGTGCCCCAGGGTTCCATTTTAGGTCCTGTACTTTTTAACCTCTACATGCTCCCTCTTGGTGATGTCATCAGGAGACATGGAGTCAACTTCCACAGTTATGCTGATGATACGCAGCTTTACATCTCCATGTCTCCTGATGACACCAGGCCAATGGATGCTCTTTTCAACTGCATTTTAGATATCAAATCCTGGATGGCAGAAAACTTTCTCCAGCTTAACCAGGACAAAACTGAGAGGTTTTAGTCACATTGGTCCTGAGGCCCAGAGAGAGAAACTTTTTATCCAAACTCCAAGCACAGTCTTTTAATCCATCGGCACAAGTAAAAAACCTGGGAGTTATTTTTGACTCTGAGCTCACTTTTATTCCACACATAAAGAACATCACGAAAATAGTTTTTTATCACTTAAAGAACATAGCCAGAGTCCGTCCCATTCTCTCTCGCGAGACCAACACGGAGCGCTGATGCATGCTTTTATCTCCAGTCATTATAGACTACTGTAATGCCCTGCTCTCTGGTCTTCCCAAAAAGAGTATTGCAGGTTTGCAATTATTACAAAACTCAGCAGCACGTGTCCTGACTAAGACCAGGGGCGGGACCACATTACCGTTTTAAAAAATCACTGCATTGGCTCCCGTGTGTTTCAGGATCGATTTTAAGGTTCTTTTACTGGTTTATAAATGTCCCTAATGGTCTTGGGCCTTCTTATCTTTCAGAACTGCTTTTACCATATGAACCCTCGCGGCCCCTGCAGCTCCTCCGGCAGCCGGCTCCTAGTCATTCCCAAAGTCAGGACACACACTCAAGCGGCGTCTTTTTCAGTACTACGCCCTCGTCTGTGGAGCAGCCTGCCGAGAACCTCAGGGCCGCATGAGAACGTTCAGGTTTTTAAGAGCAGGCTCAAGACCCACCTTTAGCTTAGCTTTTTGATTAATATTTAATTGTGTATTTATTTATGCTATTTATTGTGTTAACTTATTTTAGGTTCACTATTTTAGATTAATTTATGTCCTATTCTTACTCTATTTCTACTCAATTCTCTATTTATTTCTTCAATATTTATTTATTTATTTATACTTTTATTCATTTTAGATTCTCCAGTGTTTCCTCTGCAGGGCCCTCTGTACCAGGAGCGGTGTTCATCTGTGGCTGCTGGGCCCTGGCTCATGGGCCCCTGGTGGAGGTTTGGTGTTTGCCTCATCTCTCCTCGGGGCTCTGAGTCTGTGTCCTGTGGCTGCAGGCGACGCTCTGCTCCTGGTGCAGACGGCTCCTCTGATGGTGTTTCTTTAACTGGTTTATCTGTACTCAGCCTCTTGTACCTTAGATCGTGTGTGTGTGTGTGCGTGTGTGTGTGTCTTGGCGTGCGTGTAAAGCCTGGGTATGTATCGGTGAATATCTGTGGGGGGTTTGGTTCTGTGGGGTCTGGTGGTTGTGGGGGAGGTTTGGGAGGGAAATGGCATGTGGAAATGTTTTTAATGCACTGTAAAGCACTTTGTGTTACATTTTATGTATGAAAAGCGCTCTATAAATAAAATTTGATTTGATTTGATTTGATTTGATATATAGACAAGAGGTTGAAAGTAATTGGTTTGTTACTGGTGGTGCAGTTTACATTTTCACAAACGTTTTTGTTGGTGGTAGATTTTTTTCACCATAGAAGCAGAGATCTTTTGATGTCAGTGCGGATATGCTGTTCATGTTCTACTAGCTTTGTCAAAAGTGTTGAAAATCAAATATTAACCAATCGAAATTAAATGCTCATTTGAGAGTTTACATAACAAAATCTGATTTTTCATAAAAGCAATTCTTGAGATTTATCAGGACTTGTAAAAGACCACAGTGTTTAATAAATAAAGTACTCTTATTTATTATTGACAATGTCAGTCTATTGTCTAAAACCTTAAGCTAAAAAAGAGCATTTGTAGGTCCTTGTGGTATCAAAATCGGTGTCAAGAATCAAGTATATCAAGTATATTTCACACTACACTACACTATGTTCTATCTGTGGTTGTGTTTTATGCCATTGTGTGTTACACTGTCTCTGTTCTTTTGTCAGAGACAGGGAAAAGCTGGACAAGACAGTGATGAGGGCTAGGTCTGTGCTCGAAGGGAGAGTAGAGTCTGTTAGAACTGTGCTGGAGAGGTTTATGAGGCTAATCATCTCCAACAAAGAAACTGTAGCTGCTCAGAATGGAGAAGGAGTGACGGTGTCATGTCCTGGAGCTGCAGAACACAGTGATAGGTATTTTGTCCCAGCAGCAATTAAACAGCAAAATACGTAATCAATGTGTCTCGATGTGAATCAATATATCTATCTATGTATATATCTACAGTCATGGCTGAAAATGTTGGTGCCCCTGGATTTTTTTTCCAGAAAATGCACCATTTCTATCAGAAAAAATATTGCAATTACTTATGTTTTGTTGTACAGATGTTTATTTCCTTTGTGTTTGTTTCCTTTGAGAAAACAAGAAAAAGCCAAAACTGATAACATTTTGCGCAAAACTAAAAAAAAAATGGGCCGGACAAAATTACTGGCAACTATAACTTAATATATGGTTAGACACTCTTTTGAAAAAAATAACTGAAATCAATTGCTTCCTATAACCATCAATAAGATTCTTACGCCTCTCAAATGGGATTTTGGACCACTCTTCCTTTGCAAACTGCCCCAGGTCTCTCACATTGGAACGGCGCCATTTCCAGCAATTTTAAGATCTCTCCACAGGAGTTCAATGAGACTCAGATCTTGACTCATTGCTTGCCACTTCAAAACTCTCCAGTGCTTTGTTGCCATCCATTTCTGGTGTCATTGTCCTGCTGAAAGACCCATGATCTCAGATGCAAACCCAGCTTTCTGACCCTGGGCCCTTTATCACGACCCAAAAATGCTTTGGTAATCTTCAGATTTCATGATGCCTTGCACACAGTCAAGACACCCAGTGCTAGAGGCAGCAAAACAACCCCAAAACATATTTGAAGCGCCACTATATTTCAGTAGGCACTGTGTTCTTTTTGTGTAAGCCTCATTCCGTTTTGAGTAAACAGTAGAATTATGTACTTTACCAAAAAGCTCTATCTTGGTCTCATCTGTGAACAAGACGTTTTCCCAGAAAGACGTTCTCTTCTCTTTCTGTTCTCCATGCTTAGCGTGGCATACACAGACACACAATGCAAACACTGAGTCAACTTTGTATGATGATTTATGTATGATGTTTACATTGCCCACACTTGTTACTTGCCCCAGATGGGTTTATAGAGCATCACATGCAGTTATTTATCCACAATTTTGAAAGAGTGCTAATTGTTTTTTTTTTTTGTTTTGTTTTGTTTTTTTCCAGTTTTCTACAGTTTACTACATTTTCTGGAAAAAATGTCAGGGGTGCCAACACTTTTGGACATGACTTATGTATCTATGTATCTTTCTTGTTCTGCACTTCAAATTACTTTGTGTGGCTCCACAGCTGAAGGCCTCATCACAACAGTGGAAAGTGCAGGGGCCAGGGACCGGACTGGATTTCTATGTTTATAGAGAAGAGAGATTGACGTGGGGATGAAGAAAGATAAAGATGGAACCGATTGCTCTTACATGTTGGGTCTGTGGCGCTTCCCAGGGGAAAGTAATTCATATTCTGAAAATAGACCATAAGATTGATCTTTTTTTAAAACTATTTTTGTGTGTGAAAATATGTACAAACCTTCTATTAGATATTTGCTGCAGGTGGTTGTCTTTCAGTTCCAACACGGTGACACAGTGAGTGGCTTCTCATTTCTGTAACAACCATGTGCAAATCCTGTGGTCTTGGAAAAGATGTCAGTGGTGTTTGAGAAGGGTCCAATCATTGACATCAAGTATAAAAAACATCAGAGGAGATTGTAAAAACTACGACAACTGGGTTACAAACTGTACAACACATTATTAAAAACTGTAAGGACAGTGGGGATCCATCGTCTTAAAGGAGGAACTGTGGTCAGATAAACATCCTGAAAGATCATTATCAACAATCACAGTCATTCAAGTTTGACTAAATCAAATAGGAGAAAAACATCTATACATCTCAGGGCTATCACAAGAACAATGCGAAGGAACTCAAAGGATTGGGACTGAAAAGGTGCGACCGTAAGAAATCCACTAATCAGTGAAAACCAACTGAAAATCACTTTGAACTCTGGAGCAATGGAAGAAGGTGATGTGATCTCATGAGTGCAGGTTGTCCCAGTTCCAAATCTTAACCCCACTGAGATTCTCTGGGATGTGCTGCTTTGTGCAGTGGTCACACTCCATCATCAACACAAGATCTTGGTGACAAATTAATGCAACGCTGGGAGAAAATTAATCCTTGCAGAAGCTTTTCTGGCGCAGCGAGTGTGGGCTGTAATCAAAGCTAAAGGCGCTCCAACCAAATATTAGAGCGTGTGACCTTTTTTTTTGTGGCGACTTTTTTTTTAGCTATGTGGGTATGTTACTCATTATCCACGGAGTAATTTTGTTGCATATTTATTCTGCTCTCCAGCACTTTAACTTACATATTGTAGGTTTATTTCAGACACTCCCCTCTGTTTTTCCTTCTAGAGCCATAAAAACTCCCTCTACCCCCTGCTCATCGACCACACATAAGTCTCTGCTGTACTAATGCTCCTCTGAGGTGCAAGTGCTATCTTTAATGTATACATCATGCATGGATTATCTGTTCATTAAAGTGACATATTGTCTGGCACGCGCCCTGGCTCTGCATCCCTTCCGTTCTGCCTCCCCTTGTCATTTCAGCGCAGAATCGCCGCCTTGTAAATAGACTCTTGGATACGTCGCGAACATGTGACAGTTGCGTGTAATCAGCGAGATAAATTAGAAGCCGGGGACGCTTTAATATCTCATTAACGGAAACATTTCATTTTTGTTGCGTCGCTCGCCGGTGGAGAGGAGGAGACCGGGGGAAGCCACCAAGGGCATTTGTTCTTATTAAAAAGATTTCAAAGCAGCAATTAAGCAAGCTGGCGACACTACTGCCATTCCCAACCAATCAAATGGCCACTCTGCCAGGCCAATAAAATAATCTTTATTCGTGGCTGCACAAGAGGGAGTTATTAAGCAAGCCGGGAAATAATTACTGAGGATTCTGGATAATTATGGAGAGGATATGGTCCAAGTCTCAGCGTTGATTAAAGGGAGAATCATTAAAGGCACGCACACATTAATGTAATTTCAAAATGGCTTAGATTAATGTTGTTTAATAAAGTTTGGGATAAAAGATTCCGCGTTTACCTGTATTAAGCAATGGGGCAAAATAAAACACTTATTAATGGATTTAAAGTGGTATATCCTTGGCCCCAGATAGCAGTGTTGTGTACAGTAGTAGTGTAGTAGTGTACAGTAAGTACAGTTATACAGTTTTAAAAGGCATTCATGTATACAATAGCAAAGAAAGCTAAATGAATGCCATGAACACAAAACACTGTACTTTTGAATAGAGTATGGCCAAGACCTCAACTATTAATGGTTTAAGAGTTATTCAACACACAACTCTATTGATCTTGGTCCCCTTTTATAGATTAAGACATCCATTTTGCACTTAGACAAGCACTTAGAAGAGCTAGTCTGTGTAATTCCTTCTTTGTTCAAGAGTGTCCCACAGTAGAAAAGATGTACTGTTGGCATGTGATTATGAGTAAACCACTTTAATGGACACATAGTATTGTACAAAATGCAAGTTTTTGAGCTTTTAACCATTGTATAACATATGTTCCTTTATCAAATAATAAATCTGGAGTTGTATTTTGCGTCATTCACACGTTTAAGTAATCCTGTTTACGAGGTTGTCTTTTCTAATCTGGCTCTGAGCCTCACAAAAACTCTCTAATTCAAATGTCCCTGATTTGTGACGTCATAGTTAGAGATCCAGTGCCAGACTCACTTTGAGCCTTTCTCCCGTCAAATCCTGTTCATCACAACTGCGTCCGTACTTAGGAGTTGTTTGTTTCCAAATGGTAATTTCCTCTGCTGCCAGTAGATGGAGCGCCAACACCAATCCTGCTTAGCGAATGTTTAATAAGTGTCAGTAACATGACAAATAATGCATAATATGTGTCCTTTGAATGAACTATATGGTTAAATTTACTAATGTTAGCCGTTTGACTTAAACAGTTAAACCGTTTAAAGATAGTTTAACATCTTAGACAAAAATGTGAATAATCCAGTCCATTTTAATAGTTAACATTAGATCCATTTGAACATAAATGTGTATTATTAATGTTAGTCCATGAATACATGTGTGTCAGTTGGATTTGATTTCTATTTATTTCAGAAAATAATTTTTACCGAAGTGTCGCAAACTGTTTTTTCACCCAAACTACACTCGACTCATGTGACCGTATCCACCAGTGGCGAGGAGAAAGTTCAAATTGCTCTGTGAATGAGTGCACTATACATAGTTTCCTCAGGGCATCAAAAAGCATTTAAAGTAAGGCCTTAAAATGCATTAAAAAGCATTCAGTTCAATTCCCACAGGCATTAAATCTATGTTATTTTGACAAAAAACTGTATCTATCAGAAGAATAAATATTAGCATCATAAAAATCCACATCTGGGATTTTGAATCCCAGAACTGGACTGAAGCGCACACTCAATTGATTGAATCTAGATAAGCTATGATCAAATCCTCTAAGAAGTAAAAGATTGGGTTCACAACATACATTCTCATGGTTTAAATTTCATGTAAATTTGCTTTTTTTAATTGTATAAAGGCCTTCATTATATTCTTGTCATTCTGCAGCTCGATGGAAAGGTTAGAAGCCAGCAGTGGTGGAAGAAGTACTCCATTTTGTTACTCAAGTAAAAGTACAGTTATGTGTGCAAAAAATGACTCAAGTAAAAGTATCACATTAAAAATGTACTTAAGTAAACGTGTTGAAGTACCTTTTAGAAAATGTACTTTAAGTGTAAAACTTAAAAGTGTTTCATGCAGATTATGAGACCAGTTTTACGTATTAAATGTTGTCATTTTGGTAAAGAATTGTGCTTAATTTTGGTCAACAAAGGTCTATTCGAATTTGTTTAATTATATGTGTATATTTTTGTTTGCTTGTTGTTGAACTTGAACTCAAAACCTTCAGGCAGAATGTCACCATCGACGCGATAAGAACAACCACTAAAACAGAATAAAAAGTACTAGTTCTACTTTTCAGCCTAGTTAAAAAATGTAGTGGAGTAAAAAGTACATATACTTGGTCTCAAACAACATGAAATAAGTGAGTAAAAAGTATTGACTGTAAAAACAACTTAAGTAAAGTACAGATACCTGAAAATTGACAGTACCTTTACTTTACTTACTAGTTTTGACATGATAAAAGTGTAAAGGTCTCGTTTTGACGTTGATTATGGCATTGCAAATCTTGAAATGCGACATTGAAAAGCATTCAATTTGATTTGCTGAAGCCTGCATGAACCCTTCTATGGACTCTGCTAAAGACTGAGGGACTGGATGGTGACTGAAGGATGAGGGAGAACATTCCAATTCAGCCCATTTCTCCTCCCCTCCCCGTCCCCATCCCTCTCCCCCACTCACTCCTGTCATCTCGCTCTTTCAGGGAGGCCATTCTAAAGCGGGCAAAGTGATTCCATTCTAGAGCCAGTTATTAAATTTGTTTGCAAATCTGCGCCCACCACCACCGCCCTCCTCCCTCTCGTCCTGATCTCTCCCTCCTCTCCCCCGCCTCTTCATCCCTGTGTACGCACTTGGCCCGGCGCCGCGGCCCCAAATGTCATCAACATTCAGCCCCGTAAAGTCTATAGCAAGCACGAGGAATGGAAGCAGGCAGGACAGCGGAGAGACAATGCAAAAGGAGGACGGGGGAACAGATTATTTCAAGAAGACTAAATCCTGTTGCTATTTTAAAGAATATGGAAAGTTTCTGCGCGGTGTTTCATTTTGCTGGAGGAGAACAGAAGCTGCTATTTTCGAACCCTTTCAAAATGTTTCTGTTTTGTTTTATTACAATATAAAGTAATCATGTTTCAAGAGGTTGTTTTCTGAAAGCTAAGTTTCAATAACACAATTTCATCAAAGCAAATTGCCGTGAGAACCAAAACACCAAATGAAAACATCTACAATTGGGTCATCAATGTTTTGTAGTTAAGATTAAATTAATGTTACAAGCAATATTTGTTTGTGTATAAATATATGTATTGCTTTTTTGTTATATTGGCTCAAAAATGCAGTTGATAGAAAATGATGACACCAAGGAAAAATTCTTTATAAGACAAATACATTATTTAGATAATCGTCAACTAATTTAGTCATCAAACTCTGGGTTATCTGGGTTATACACACACATTAAAACAGGGCTATTCAACTTAATTTTCCCAATGGCCAGCTTCTTTGGACAGTCATGGCCTCTGGGCCGGAGGTGCACAACACGCCCCCACTTAAACTAAACTTTGGGTCGCACAAAATATGTTCAACACTAGATCTGTTTCAATAAATAAACTACTGCTAAATTACATTTTTGTGAGAAATTAAATACAGAATGCTTCACAAACATCACTTCACAAATTAACAAATTAAACTAGGATTAGGAACAACTGGGTCTGAACCAGGACTAACCCAGAATCAAACCAGGTCTAAAGCAGAATTAAACAAGGAATAAACTAAGACCAAACCAGGTCTGAACTAGAACTATTTGTTTTATTTGCATGGATCGTGGGCCGGAAATAATCTTTGGAGGGCCTGATTAGGCTGATTAAGTTGAATAGCCCAGCTTTGAAACATGGCATGTGCTGAAAGAAGAGGTTTTATGACTTTACAAAACTATAAATGAGTCAAAAAGATAGAGGAAAAATGTATATTTAGTGTTTTTGATCAAAAACCTTTGTCTGTAAATATACTCAGCATGCAGTGCCTCAAGCATCATCACTTTAGCTTGATCTGGCTCAAATGTAGTAAAAGTCTTATATTTACTGGCGTTCTAAACATCCTTATCGATTTATCAAAAAGTAAATTCATCATTAATTGCAGCCCTACTTTCAGTGCATTTCAGAACAAAACTAAATTGGTATCAGATCAAGCACAAAATTATTGTCACTTTAAACAAAACTTTAAACAAAAGACTCTCCATAACCTCTCTTTAAACCCATTCAGTCTGATTATGAACATACACTACACAACACATATTCTTTGATGGAAAATTTCTTCTCACACTTTCACAAATTATGTTGAACACTCAAACAAGAGAAGTGACACCGCCATGTTCTGCAGCCAACGGAGCATGAAGCGCTCAGACAAAACCATGTCATCTGCCTCTTTACACCACTATTAGACCCAGTTAACATTTATGAGACAAAACTGAAGCATTGGTAATACGCGTGGAGCAGTACAGTCCTCATAATGTTATCACTTTAATGGCGTAATTGACTTTACAGAGCCAGGAAATGCCTATTATGCACAGCTTCAGTAATGTCCTCTAGCTTTATACGCTCTCAAGTTATGCAAGGTTAATGAGCACATACATGTATATATTTTCAATAAAAACCAGGCAGCCGTCCACAAATGAATAGATTTGATGAGTGTTTTTTTTTTTATTCGCTTAGACCTCTACGAAATATAATAAATATGGTTGAATCACGCTACAGATTTCTAATGGTGTATACGTTTTCATTTTGTTTCTTGGGTCAGGGTTAGGGTAATGTTTGGACATCATTGCATTGGCCATTTCAATTTTTCCAGAAACAAGTCAATTGAAAACTAGTGTCTGTATCCACCTTATTCCGGAAGTTGCCGTACGCGCCGCCGTCTTGTTTCTGTTGTATTTGTTAACATGGAGCAGACGAGCTCAACAGAAAATAAGTTCTACATGGACTAAAAAGCCGTTTTCAGACTGACCAGGAAATCGGTGCGTTGTTGACTTGTTGTTGCTCGTGTTCATTAAACATTTTAGACAAATCAACCTACTTTATGTAACATTTTAGCGGCGAGACTTTTCCCTCGTTCGTCATTAGCTTTAACGGAGGTCTCGTCAAACGAAAGTGCGTTTACAACAAAAGTGCAAAAAATGGCAAAAGTGGGCGGGGCAGAATAAGGTCAATAGTGCTCGCCGATGGTTAAGTGGTTACGGGTACACGTGTAGTTGCTGTCATTGTGACGTTGTGGGTTTAATTACAGATGATTCGCCGTCTGTCTTTACCCCCTCTTTCTCCCAATTGAATGCTACAACTGTCCAAGAAAGCGTTCGGTCCAGCAAAAGAGGGAAAGAAAGGAAATAGTAAGAAAATAGGAGAAAAGTAGGAAAAAAAAACGATCGTAATTTCCATTTCCAACAAAGACAACAAGGCAGTTTAAACATGATTAAAACAATCACTGTTGGCTTTGATCACGTTGCGCTTTGAAGTGAAAGCTGTAATGTGTTAACACAGAATTCCAAGTATGTTTTCGCAAGTATTGTAATATTAAAAGCGTACTATTGAAAAACATGACAAAGCAGTCAACTCACTGCGTGCCCTGACGAAACGCATTTGCTCGTCCCATGTAAGAAATAAACAACTTTAACTTTTCCACAAAACAGAGTGCCTCGGACCAAGTTTTTCCACGTTTTTCAGCTGTATTTTTTTATTACTGCAAGCATGGTCTTGTTCACTACGAAGCCTTGTCCTTGATGAGCCCCTGTTTTCACGTCTTTTACTAAAGAATACTCTGTAAACACTCACTTTTCTTCTTCTAATATGTTTGTTCTGTGCGGTAAGAACATTATAACTTGATGAATAGCTGAAGTAGACGTCTCTAGGGACATTGCCACAGCCACTGCAGCTCCATGTGGTTTAAATGCTACCTTTACTTCCACACTGTGCCGTCGAACACGAGTGATGTGAGAACAAACGAGCACGCAGCGGTACAAGCACAGGAACAAAGAAAATCTAAGTTCAAAAATCAACATGACGGAGACAAAGCAGGACATGGGGGAAGCGATAACAAGTGCCCACGGCCCGGTTGTAGATGGATGTGTGGAGATTCAGTGCGGGGACTCCTCATCAATCCTATTGGCTAATCAGATGTATGGCTGAATTATTGATAAGCCGGGCTCATCAATAATTGCAGCTCTGCCTCGTGTGAGCTGTAGACTGTGGAGAAGTGGATCAAGGCTTGGTACAAAAACACATCATATGGAACACTCGGCTGGCTGTACATTCTGCAGTATGTCAATGCTTTGCAGGGAATTTTCCGTATATGGCATTTAACTTTATGAAATCTGTGGTTTTCATTACTAACAATTATATCGTAAAACATGCATTTTTACTGTGACCAACTCACCTCTCCACAGATCTAACCAGTGACTTGGTCTGGTTATGCTATGTGTATTTCGTCATGGAGATACAAGTTTAATTTCTTATCCAACAAGGTGTACCACAAGGCTCAGTATTCAGCCTCCTAATGTTTATCATTTACATACTTCAGAATACAGAAACATGGACTCAACCTCAACTTATACACCAGAAATGTTACCTAGTGCAACTCTAAAGCCCATAGTAATCAGAATTACTTTTATTAATCTCAAGGGAAAAGTCTTATGGAGATAATGTCCAGTGATCTCAGTGACTGGACCATTAAAAAGCTGCAGATTATATTCAAGTGAGTTTCGTACTCACTTGTGGCATTTTAGACACTGCTCACAACTCTGACCTGTAGACCCGAGTGTTCCTCATTTACCTGGAGGAACTCATTTTATACTAGATGAACTGTTCCTCATCTTCCTGGAGGAACTCTCTCCCACTAGATGAGCCACCTTCCTTCCCCCTGAGTGGTTCTGGCTCCACAGTCCAAATGGATGTGTCAGTCCTGGACCATCTGCAGCCTGTCTGTCCGTGGGAATAGGATCTCTCCTTCACATGTTTTTTTTTTTTTGTGTGTGTGCAGTTCCTCTTTGCTGAGAAGGCTCTGGGTCAGTTATCCATTTGCTAAATTCTCTTGAACATTGTTTATTTAAACTGCTTTTTACCTGTGGCCCATCGAGGCAACTGTTGTTGATTTTGGGTGCTACAAAATTAATTGTATTTAATTGAATTATCAAACATTAACATTTTAAAATCATGGCTAAGATTTATATTTGGAATCAGAATCAGTTACGTTGTTTCTTCTTTCAAGTAAAATGTATGACATGTCATACAATTTAAATATTGTAGATGACATGTGTATTCCTATCATATCATATTAACCAATACTGGAACAAGCCAACCTTACGATCTGGAGACGGGTCCCAGCTGCTGAACCCACTGCTCCTGACAGGTTGACGCAACTCAAGGGTGGATCAAAGGAGAGCCCAATATCCCAATAATGACAATAAAGGACATATTATGCATCATTTGTGCCATTGTAGGCTTTTAAATGCTTTTGAGAACCTTGGCTTTGATCATTTCCTGTTTTAGAACTTAAAATAATGTATACAGTGAAAAGTACACATCACTTTCTATAAATCAGGCATCCCCTCATCAGGGTTTAATGTTAGCATGACATCTATCATGTGAGAAACAAACAAAAGCTAGCTTGCCCCCAAAATGCTAATTCTGGCATGCAGCTCTAAAGAGCAATATTTGACGACAGAAATGTTCCAAACTACAATGATTTATGGTCTTAAAACAGCACTGAAAAACTCTAGAGCACCATGATGTGACAAATCTGGAAAATTTGAAATAGAGTGTTTTCTGAGTGCGTAGAGAAGGTGCAGAGAAGAGAACCTCATAAACATGATGAAAGAAACAGGCTTGAATGAAGCTGTGTACAATTCTGGGTATGTTTTCGATGAGGGAGCATGGTTAAGAGCTCTAAAAAGTCAATTTTGCATAATGTGTGTCCTTCAGTTTCTTTGAAAATGTAGTATCTGGAGCACACATACTTCACATTTGACTTTTTTCATCTCCCCTTCTTCCCATTTCCTGTGTGCATTATCCTACAATCACTTGAAAGCACCCCTAGGATCCTTGAATCCTCTCTTTATGAATTCTGTTGTACGTGTATATCGCAGTGTAGTGTTTGTTTGCCTCTTCTGCGTGCACATCGACAGTGAGGTGCATTACTTACCCAGCCCGGCTCATATCTTCTCTTTAACAGCTCAGATAGGAAAACCTCTCCACTTTTGATTTCAGCCCCGAAAAGTGGTTTAGCTCACCTCGCTCATATATCTTACATTCCACTTTTGGCTATACCTGCTCCTGCGCTCCTCTTTTTTTTTTTTTAAACTTCCATTTGTCAATTTCCTCTGATGGTGTCGGCACTGTCAGACAGGCTGGAAAGACGAACAGACCTGTGGCTTGCCTTCACTTACAGCAAAATAAAAAAGGGGAGAATTGGACAGGGTTGGGACACGGTTGCATGAGATGTCGATGTTTTGCGCCCTGAGTGTAATTTGTCATGTTTTGGTGTTCGCCGGCAACTTTGGAGACGCCATTTTTTTTAGCTCAACAACTTAAAGTAGCTGGCATTTGGTGCGCAATGGTTGAGTGGTAGCAATTCTTCCACCGACTGATGGCTTGTGATTGTAGGTTCAACAAATGCCTCATCAGTGTTGAGTCTGAATGTTTACCCCATGTGGAAAAAAGTATTTTCCTCTATCGCTATTTCTTCTTATTTAAACTCAACTAGTTTTATCTCCCTAATGAATGATTGGCAAGTGGTTTGTTATCCGATCGATCGCTCTAATAAAGTAACAAAACACCAAAATAATAAAATCTAAGTGGATGCGACCATGGGAGTTTTCTATCTAATCAGTTTTAGTGGCCGGTATCTCAGGTATCTTAACCAGAAAACACGAATTATTGTTTAGTTGATCACCCAGGGATTGTAAAATTGTTGTTTGGAGGCAGAGTCCATGGGTACATTTGTAGGATACTTAATTAATGCTAAATTTCTACTCGCCAAAGTAAGTAAGGGAGCACCAGAAACTAAAACAGACATCAAGCTGGGATAATTAGGGAAAGAAAAACTCTTCTTGGAACTTTCTTGGTTTTAATAACAAAAAGGTACAAACAGTATAAAAATTAGTCCAACAAAAGGTAAGACAATCAGAAACATGGCTAGGGACTGCCTCGAACTATCAGAGGCAGCATGTTTTGTACAAATTCTGAGACTCTTAAACACATTACACGCTGATTGAGCAGAAAGGTCTACAAATAGAGGTCAAATACATTGTTTTGGTCACTGGGAATATCATGACCTTCATAATAAGTTACCACACACAAGCCACAAAATAGCTTCAATTGAAAACACAGTTATGATATTCATGCTTAATAATAGGTGGCTTAACATAATGGCATGGTGATATGATAACTGCTTTTTTATTTCATCACACAAATTATCTTTTCGGAGCGACTCTGCTGTTTATTTAATCAGAGACATAGATGGTTTGTCTGTATCAAACCAAAGAGAGGACTGAGAAACATCAACGAACTTCAACGCCTGTGCACTAAACGCTGTTAGTCTGAGTTGAAAGAAGTTTGATTTTCTTCTAAATAATTGATGACCAGCGAGCTTGTTTGCTTCCCATTTGTCACTAAAATAAACAAACCTGATTGGACAGCTGAGTTTGGCCTGAGCCGCGGGGAAGGGAGTGGTGGGCATACTGGAGATCCTGTGGATTTATTCTCGATGTAGTCTTGATTCCTGGCTACAGAGAATAAAGGCATATGTAACCTGGCAACGGGTGCTATTAAAATGTGTTATTAATTTCAATAATTCACAGTCACCAGCAACAACATCCGCGTATGAAAAAGGAAAATTATATGCCATTAGTACATTAGATTAAAAGGAAATGAGGCATTGATCAGGTTACTGATTTATTAACTAGGAATACTTGCATAATGCGTCTCTGCTATTTTAGGTTAAGGGAGTGAAACATTGTATACAAGACATTATCAAAGTCTCCTCATTACATTCATTGACAAGCTTAGAAGATAAAAGTCCAAGATAAGTGTTCAAAACAGCAGATAGGGGAAGCGCCATTAGCAGGTGTTTATGACAATACAACAATTTTCGAAAATTAGCATAGATTACTTGAAAAATAAAAGCGTACACAGACATCAACATACCGGAATAGATAATGGCCCTGTCACAAGTGGCGCACTCAAACAGAGCAAGGAGAGCTCCAACACCAGGCCAGAGTGAGACTATCAGCCATTAGCTTTACGCAGATTGGGTAACCACACAAAAACGTACTGCGACCTACTCATCGATACATGCACACTTTTGTAAGATTTACGTCCTCTTATCACATGCAAAAAAAAGGTAAGGGGTAAACTCATCGTCGTGGCGCCCGTGGTGTGTGGTTCTGCTACTTACCAGGTGCACAGACCTCATACTATTTCAAACAAACAAAGCAATTTCTTTTATATTTAATATGCCATCACCTGAATTTTTCAAGCCCTAACACTTTATGATAACACTTCCTGCCTTAGTAAAGCATGAACAAAGATTTAATACAAACAAATAGTTTATTAAGAATGACTATTTAGGGAAGGAAGGAAAAATACTGTGCATTGTTTTGTGTTTTTTATCCTTTAAAATGCTCTTGAGTGTCTTCAGTTTGACATGTCATGTTTTAGAACTAAAAATAAAATGCTTTTACAAAGAAAAATATAGCTTTATCACTGCGTTGGGAGATGCCATTTTGACTTCATCTTCTGGCTGTAGAGGCAATTACACACATGTAAATATATACCCACAATGCATTGCAGTAAAGAGTGGATCTGGTGAAGTTGTAGTTATCGTGATTAAACGGAGGAAATGTTCAGAGCGAGTGGCAAAACAGCAAAAGATCCTGGGATAAGTGAAGTCAGCATCATCTACGTCACACATCGAAGGAGGAACGCAGTGTTGGGAGTGTTGAACTTCAAATCGGGCAGGAATGTTTACTGTTTTTATGGGATTATTGGTATATTTCAGTATTTTCTGTAGCAATAAAGTACAGTATATCACACTTCAGCATTGACAGGCCTACACCCAATTTGTAGTCTAATGTGTAGGAATGATTTGTGGACACTGGCGATCGATATTGAAGTTGCTTGCTCTGCCAAACCCAATGAGTCGGTTCACAAGGATCGCATGTGCGGATTTCTACATGAGCGGCTCTGTTTGCTTGTGTTTGAGTGTCCGCGGCGGTGTAAGTTTTGCAGTCCGGTAAAACAGGGGGAGACAGGGCCATAGAGAGCAGACCAGGAAGAGCAGAGCCAGCCCGAGCCTTCTAAGTGTTAATTACTTATCGATCCAATTTGGCAGACGACTCCCTACAAAAAAGCGGAGCGGGCAGGCTGGTGCGCCGCTCTAAAGGAGAGTAGGGATCGACAATCTACTGTTCAAAAGTTCCCCCCTCTCTCATCTCTGCCTCGCTAAGTGTTTACTACCAATCTGCAGACTTGGAGACGCGCCTGACTGCGTTTTACCCACTTTCTCAAAGCTCCCAGAGTACTTGCTCCACATTAACTTCTCTCATTGCATCTCAGTGGTGTGTATTGATGAAAGTTGTATCTAAAGTAGTAGGTTTTAATTTAACCTGGATTACGTTTACTATGTTACATAGCTTTGTATGTTTTCTACATAAAAGAGCAAGAGTTATGAACCATTGTTGAAAAAGTAAATAGTAAAAAGTAAACATTTTATATTTTAGGAAGCTCCTCAATTCAAATAGGGAGTACAATTACATTTTAATCAGACCAATATTTACACTAAGCGTATCGACTATCAGCCTTAAAGCTTCAGCATAAGCCAATATTTATTTTGTGCCAATCTATTGACTAAAAGACATTTTGTATATAGTTTTTTTTTCTTTTTAACCAGGATGTCCCATGAACGAAAATCTCTTTTGCTAGGGAGACCTGGTCAAGAGGCTCTTTCAGAATGATATCTCTGTATTTTCATATAGATCAATATTACTCTGGTCACTCGGTGATCTCTCTGAGTTCAGATCAATCAAGCCAATCAAGGACATGCATGGTCCTTCTGTATCAAAACAGACATGGCTGCTTTCAAGGAAAAAAGAAAGGCTAAACTCTGTTAATCTGAGGTGAGAGAAGTTTGATTTTGTTCTAAAAGATTGATGACCAATGAACTTGTACATTTTACATGCATCACCGAAAAAAACTGTGCACGGTACGTTTTGGAACTAACTTGAAGCACAGTGGAGGCTGAGAGGACCAGACTCACTCTTTGTAGAATTGAAGACGTGTGTATTCTGGATCACAGGCAACCTCGGCAGACAGTTGACACGAGTAAAACATGTGACTTACATCAAACATTTACACATTTCAATTAAACTCTTTTTAAGTAGAGACTTCAAGGAAATAAGGGAAATCAGCTCCTGTAGCTGCAGAGAGTTTAGAATATTCAAACTCAGCCTGTTCATTGTTGATTCTTGGAAAGTGGATGTATTTAGTAAATAAAAAGCGGTGCACTGTTTTATGTTATTTCATGGGATATAATTGGAGTAAATTACCAAAATCCACCCCTACATAGTGAACCCCCCTCAAAAAAATTGGGGGTTAATTTAGTTTATTTTTAGCTTCTGACCTTACCACACTTGACACACCTTTCCTCGCTCAGCCACATTGGGCAGTGCGGTCCTGGCTAAAGGCTATGAGGGTCAGTCTAGGGTTGGATTGATGCCATCCTTGACGACCAGGTTAGCCTGGGTAAGCCAAGAGACAATGTTTGGCTTTATGACGGGATTAATAATATTCGTAAATCCCAAAATGTCTGTACACAGTTGAAAATTAATTGGCATTGAACATGAGCAAACATTACATGACATCACCCTCAAGAGAAAATTATATAATCTCCAAGTGTAAGTTTGTCCAAGGCTTTAATTGACAAGATAATGTAACCCCAGTTTAGTTGTTATTTTGATGCTTGCTTGGTAATTTTGCTCGCTCTCTGCTCCACACTGTACCGCTCCTCCTCCCACACAGTTAGCTAAATCTGTGCCTGTAAGACATGCCTGTGTGAAGCTGAGGCTGGAGAGAGCGGCCCCCCCTGCTGTGCGCTGTTTGCATATCATCTCTCTATTCCTGTCCCCTGGCCCCGAGCTGACACTGACTCCAGGAATACGCTCCAACGCGCATTGCTTACCTGCTCTATTCTGGGAGTGGGTGGATTCCTTAGCTCTTTTTCAAACCGCTAATGCTTATTATGAAGTTCATTATGTCATTGGGTGTAGGCGCATACAGTCAAGGGATAAGAACCATGGTGAAATCACAGCTATTATTTAGAGAGAATTAGCCATGACACCAGCAGGATGAGGTACAGTGACATGAGTTTGCCATCTTTTCTTTCTGTCGTCAGACTTTATTTTGCCCTTTCTGCTCTCCCTGTTATTATGGCTCCACTTACCTCATACCCAGCAAACTCGACCAATTCTAGTTGTCTCAGGTTGGACCTATCCTTCATTGTCGCTGGGGCAACCAATCAAGAACAGAGGGTGGTCAAGTCAAAACATAACTCAAAATCTTGAAACAAAAAAAACGTCAGGTCCAGTTGAAAAATAATAATTTCAGAGAGTTGGAGGCAGGGATGCTAGCCACTCGGCTCCTAAGTCCTCAAGTTCATGACGTATACAATTTGGCAAAAATAACTAAAATAAGAAAAAGACACCTTTTTCTTGTCCAAGGCCATGGTTCTCAACCAGAAAAAGGTGGCTTGCCCTCTCCAGGTGGATGGACAATCCCTGCCCCAAGTGGAGGAGCTCAAGTATCTCTGGGCCTTCTTCATTAGTGATGGAAGGGCGGAGCGTGGATCGGTGCAGTGTCTGCTGTGATGCAGCCGCTGTGTCAGACTGTTGTGGTGAGTCGAGAGGCAAAACTCTTCATTCAGCGGTCAATCTAAGTGCCAACCCTCCCCTGGTCATGAGCTTTGGGCAGTGGCCAAAAGGACAAGATCGCGGATACAAGAGGTCAAGATGTATTTCCTTCACTGGGAGGCTGGACACTCCCTTAGAGAAGTAAGGAGCTCTGTCACACGGGAGGAGCTCGGAGCAGAGCCACTGCTCCTCCACGTGAAGAGGAGCCAGCTGAGGTGGCTCGGACCTACCTCCTGGGCACCTCCCTTGAGAGGTGTTCCAGGCAAGTTAAGAGCAGAAGGAGGCCCCGGGAAGAGCCAGGGAAATCTGAGAAAAAGTATGTATGTAACTAAAATAAACGTAACAGATCAGGTGACAAGGGGTCGAACTAAACGTTTAATTTTTAGAATATTTTGCGGGGTTATTGGTATATTTATATCAGAATCAAAACACATAAACTCATAAATAACTTTCCAGGTGAATAGGAAAAAAAAAAATCTTAAATTTAAAGTTATCAATTAGAAACCTCTCCTGTAGTTTACTCACATAATTGTAAGAAAAAATGTGTTACAAATATTTCATGTAATGTTTTCATATAGAAATAAGTCATTTTAATGGGTAAAAACTGCCAAAATTGCACATATTTGGGACATATATATCTGAAAAATGGACACAACCAGGTTTAAAATGTTAAAATTTACAGATGGGAAATCTTTATTTTATTTTTGAGCAAACTAGATCTGACTGAAAATTGGCCTAAAAAAAATCATTTAAAAAAAATTGCCTTTTTTTTTTTTCTTTTTCCTTAAAACAGAATAACTCAAGCTTGGAATTAGATATGAACAAATCCCTCTGTACGAGTGTGTCTGTGTGTAGGAGCTACTTTAAGGCTGATCTTTACGTCTCTGTGCAAGAAAAATGTATTTTAAGAAAACGACCTTTGAAGATAAAATGTCCCAGAGAAAGCTATGAATGAAGCAGATTAAATGAAATAATAAAACATCTTTAAGAGCAGATTGGACAAGTTTGTTGATTCCACATGTAAACCTATATATTGAGAGAATATTGACCAAAATAATAACAATAATAGTCTGAACTTGGTTTTGATAATCAGTTTCTGAAAATGTTCATATGTTACAGACTGCTATCAGTGTGTGACCGTAAGAGAAACATGGATGTAACAACATGTAGTAAATATAATATACAATACTAGTTTAGTTACTTCCAGTATTTGTGAATCGGGTACAAAGCATAGTAGAACGTTAGATGGCAGTGAATTTCCGATAGACTTATGTGCACAACAAACTAGTGGCGTTTAACAATAGCATGGTGCAGTGCCAGTAGCGTGTCTATAAATAAAACGCCATCCCTCACACTGATTTGTAAAGTGACATAATATCCGCCTGTAATACGATCCTAAGCCCGAAATAACCCAAAGCAACTGCTGAAATTGGCTTGCATTTCCGTTTGTTTCAAAGAATACCAACTTTTTCTTCAGACTCATTATGTTTTGCACTGTTGTAATTCATATCTGAGAACAAATGCGCTGGAATAGAGGAGCAGGCAGGCAAAGTAGATAATTACACAGAGTAAATGTGTTCCCATTTATTGTAAACAAAGAGCACGATCAACAGTGTAAAATTGCATTCATTAAAAAAACAGTTATGCTGGTTATTAAATGTAAACAGGGGAAGAAGTGACAGCAAACACGGACCGTCCTCAGCTGAATGACAGATTTAATTAGATGCATTGTAACTAAAGACGAAGAACGGGTTTCTTTGTAGGTGGTTGAACCTTCGGAGAGCTTGTTGTTGAGAAAAGTCAAATATTCAACATATTCCATTCATGTTGGAGCATTCAGTATTATATGTCAGGAGGTGAACGATGGAGGTGAAGAATATGACCAAACCAGCAGCATATAGTATTTTGTTTAGTAAAAAATCGCAAAAGAAAATTGAATTCTATCAACTGGACAAATGTTGAATACATTTTGCCACTCATCCAAGTCACTTCTTCAGTTCTTCTGACAGGGATCTGATAAGTTATAGCCTTAAATATGTGTCTAAAGAGAGCCGCTAAACCATATTCACCTGATCTTCTACATCATTTTAACTACAAATTGCATTTTTTTTCCTTTCTATTTTGTCACTGCATGTTAAAATTTCAATTTGCTTTTGATATATCTGCTTGTAGAAAATGAATGAATAAATTACAACACACACTTTACATCTAAACGGTAACATAAACGCTCGGAAGGATCACAAGCTCCTGAAAAAATGTTGTTTAAAGCAAAACTGACCTGAAGACAACTCTCCTGAGAAACCTTGGCTCTCTTTTTTACATTTGGTGGCATGAAATGTTTTAGTATGTGATTGTACTTACTTATTTCAATAAAAATGAAGGGACAAAAAAGAAAAAAAATGCTTTTGTGCCTTTTCACTGGCTGTGTATTTTCACAAGAGAGCTGCAGTGGGAGCTCTGTCGTTGAAGTTACTTTTGTATTGTTTTTCCAGACCATCTAAAACACATTTGGCTGTTTTTTTTGGCTAAGGAGTGCATTTATTTTCATGGTAACTGCATGCACAGCTGCAAAGTATCAATAGAAATGTAGAAATAGAAATAAATCGTCCTTAAAGTCTTCAAAATGCTTTTCTTTGTCCCTCAAGTGTGGCACAAATCTGACTTTCCATATTGGAAAGGCAGAACAATAATCTTGCATCTAAAGTTAAGTAGAAAAACATGGTTAACCCACAGGTCAACTCAACTGAAGAACAGAAAGTGCAGTTGGCAAAGTTTTTTTCTTTTCCTTCATATTTACTTTCCTTGTCTGAAATGGGTAACTCCGGCTTAACTTCTTGACCTCCAGCTAAACCCTCTATATCCTTGTCTTCCATGACTTACAGCCCTCCACACTCGCTCTCCCTCCTTCTCTCTTTCTGTCAATGGAAGTTGAAATGAATCTAAATTAATGAATATCATTATAGCCTCTTAAATAGCCGCGCAGTATCACTCACCCTTCTGGGCTTTATCTCGCTCCACACATGGGCCCCGGACAACCAAACCTCTCTGCAAGATATTGATAGAAATGGCTAACTACTTGCTTCTCTGACTTTTCTTTTTTTTTCTGTCTAAATTCTCCGGGACGACTTGCTCTGTCTTCAGCAGGGGAACGAGTGACGCCATCATGGGTTTTGTGCCTTGCAAGGGCGGTCTGCTGGTGCCGACATGTTTTTACTGCAGATATCGATGTCTTACAGTTAGCTCACTCATGGGCAAAAATCCCACACAGAATTATTAACATTTCTTTCACATGATTATTAGCGTCTGTGTCATTATTGTTTTTCTACAGAGTTAATAGTCATTTAAAGGGTGTTTCTGCAAGTAATTATCTGTATTAGTATTCTTTCTTGTATTTCATTTAGTGCTGTCAAACAAGGAAACAATAATCACACTTTGGAATGGTGATCAATCACGATAATAGTGCTGCCCACCTTTTGAAATGCCCTTTGTTTTATAATAATACATTATAATTTAATTATTTCACAAATCTAAATACATTATTTAAAAGCCCAACTAACAGCAGTTTAAGTCTAGACATTACATTTCATGTTGAAATCTGGATGGCCTCATGTTTCAGGTAAATCTAGGCTAAATGACCAAACAGCAGGTTTAGTGATAAGGGCCCTCCACACACCCACAGAACTATAGTTACATAAGTAACTACCATGTGTGGTGGTAGATGGAGCTAGTGTTGTTCTGGCATCTGCAAATGCTCTGTAATAGTTTGGTGAAATGTTTGGCCCATTTCACTAGTTTCAGCTCTCACACTTATGTTTTGCTTTTGTCACGAAGCGCACAAGGTTCAGCACAAGAGCTCCACCACATCTTTGGTTTGTTCTGCCAAAGAAGAACGCAAAGAGTCAAAAAGTCAGTTGAACACTTAAAGCAGTTGCTTAAAGCATCTCAACAAGCCCAAGAAAGTGAATTAGTCAAACGCTTCCCTTTCTCAAACCTAATAAATAAATAATAAATAGTCAGCCCCAAATCCATCCAGAACGCTGCAATGTCTAATCCTTTGAGGCAATGGTGATCTGACTATTAACATGAGAATGCATCAAACCGTTCAACTTACAAATCTCATTCATTCATTTTCGACCACTTGTTCCTGTTAAGAGTCGTGACTGGGGCCAATCCCAGTGAGATAGAGTTACCAATTAACCTTAACCTAGACATGCATGTGGGAGGAAGCCTGAAAACCCGGAGAGAACCCACAGTAACATTGGGAGTACATGCAGACTCCCCCAGAGGGTTCGAACCCAGGAGGCAGGAGCTCTAACCGCTCTGCCATCGTGCACCGCCTACAAATATCACTTTAAGGGAAGATACACTTGTTGTATCAATTACTTTTTTCACTCTCTCTGCATATGCAATCATGTCGACTAAACTTATAAAAAGTTTTGATTAAGACTTGTCCTGTTTAGGTCAGTTAATACACAGCATTAATGTGTCTTATCACAACTACGCAGACGACACTCAGATCTATGTCTCACTGACGGCAGGTGAATATGGACCAGTGAATTCACTCTGTCACTGCATCCAACAGATCAGTGGTGGATGCAAAACAACCATCACCAGCTAAACTCCGACAAAAATGAAGAAAATGTATCAGCAGTCACCTCCAGTCTCTCGCTCTAAAACCTATATATCAAGTTGGAAATCTGGGGGTAATAATGGACTCAGACTTGAACTTTGACAGCCACATCAGATCAATAACACCAAAGCCATTTACCACCTAAAAACATTGCCAAAATAAAGACTATCTGCGTTTATCTGCACTCTTCTCTTTTAAAGCGTTTTTTTTATATCTATATAATCCTATATGTCTTTACATGTTTTGTTAATGCAAATTTTCCTGTTATGTAAAGCACTTTGAATTGCCTTGTGTATGAATTGCGCTCTACAAATAAACATGCCTTGCCTTATCCAACAAAACGTCTTAAAATGTTGTAATGCATAGACAATATCAATCATTTTCCAAATAACTGCTTTTACAATATACTGCATACATACACTTTACATGCCCTTTTATATCTCTTTTTACCCATTTTATCTGAAAACTAACCTTGTGAATGAACACAGAAACAATAATAGCTAAAAGTTCACTAAATCAATTATGTGATTATAAAATGCATTCATGATACTGAGCACAAACTCCAACGGCAAAGTCCTTGACGTGTCTAACTTTTTCCAAAAGTAAAAATACTGTGCATTCATTAGCACTATACGTCTTAATTTATGGCGAGTCACTGAACGCCTTTGGGATCACAGTAAGTCAGTCGGAGGACGTACAAGTGTGTTATTGTGGAAGGAGAAAATCTAAGTGGAGCATTCCTCAAAGGAGAACTATATACTCATGTAAAGCCTCCATGAGAAGGTTAAGCTGGCTTATTTACACACAGTGAAGAGGATCCCTCTGCTGCCCGCATCCAGTTAACCTAGAAATAAACACGTGAACAATTCAAGGTTAATGCTCCATGTTGTTTCATCAGATTCATACTGAGAGATTGTTGCATCTCGAGGATTTTTTTTTCCTAAGAATGGAGAAGTCATCAGATACAATAGATAGAAAAAGAAAAGAATACAAGACGTTGTATGGCTTGGCATCTTCTGGTGTTAGAAGTAAAATATTTGTCCAGTTTTACATGTTTTAGTGCTCACATGCAACCTTTATTTTTCTCACGCATACTGTTCAACTTGACATTGTGCAGTTGATTTGCGATCTTTCCATTCTTATTGTTACATATGCTAATATTGTTGTTTTGCCTGAATGTTTCACAGAATGGCATTCAACTTCTCTATTCCCATGGAGCCACTGACTCCACCAGGCCACAGAAACAATAGAATATATAACATACAATAATAACAATTTTTGTTTATATTATAAAGTTGACACAAAAGTTTAAAGCACTGTGCAACACTCCAGGTAAAGAAATAACATCTGTGAGCAGACGAGCAGGTGGAAAAGTTACAGTACATACTGAGCTATTCTTACTACAGAATGTGTAACCAAAAGAATGCACAGAGAGCAGACTAAGTGCCCTGGGCGTAGCTCGAGGTCCTGGAAGGATCACTGTCCGTGAACAGTGGGGGAAACAATGCACTGCTGCTGTCTTGTAGGGGCTCTGGGTGACCGAGCATGTTTGTAGAGAGCTTAGATGACTTTTCAGTTTCTGTATTGTATGCATGAAAGTGAATAGATATGTTGTTGCATCGCAGTTTGGTTCTACTACACCAAAAGATTTTCCACTGTAAAGGGAGAGGAATACAAAAATGCAGCAACAAGAGCTCGGTGAAATTGTGTATTCATTGATGTGAATTCATTTAGTTATTTTTGCTTTGTCACAGCAAGATGCAATCAACTGATCAAGGCAAGAACAAAAAGGTAATGCTTTAATTTCTTAAACGGAGAATTGCCAGCTTGAAAAGGCAAATTAATAACGCAATGTAAATATACAGTAATTATAATAAATATAACAAAATAAAATCTCTATTGTATAGTACGTACTGTAAATTTAAAGTCTATTCATTGATGTATCACAAGAAGGAAGCAGTAAACATGCAAAACATCCACTTTTGACAAATGAGTACTAAGTGGAATCAATACGTGCCATTTGATTTTCCTTCCATCTTCGTTCAAATCAATAAATATTTACATTACATTTTGAGTGGTAGAAATGGTGTTTAATTCATTTCCAGCACAGATTCCTTTTCCAGCCTGTTTGGCACATTATAAAAGGCCCATTCCCAGTGTCTGCACGCGGAGTTCAACTGGTGACATAATGTGCTAGAATTGGGCTGAGAATCATCACTCCATTATTCATGTTCCTTGGCTCCTTCTCTGTCTCTGTGATTTCAGGAGTGTGATTTTGTGAGAGTGGAGATGGCTGGAACAAAACTGGTTATACTACGACCATCAGCATTTGAAACCGCTTTAAAAGGTTTGGTTTTGCAATGTGGGGTTGAGTTTCACAGCTTTTCACCATCCACTGCAAGATTTTTGAAGACAAATACTTCAAAACAAACCAACAGAATAAGAGTTTGAAACTGAGCAATGGGACAATCTACAAGGCTATGTCCGAGTGGTCTTTTGTAGATTAGTGCACACATTACTTTCTCACAACTCACATGACGGGTTTGGATGAAAAAAAGAAGATTTAACCCTGGTAAAAATGGATGATTGTAATAAATAACTATTACATCTGACTGATATTCAAGTCGGTTTTAGGTTATTATGCGAAATTTACTTTTTGGAGCTTTCTACAATGTTATAATGTTACTCCCTCATCAAAAACATGCCTGGTGTTATTTCAAATTGAATCTGTGGATGCTTGAGTAATCTGGGATCTCTCCTGGGCACTATTCAAAAACTATTTGAATCCTCTTTACAAACCGTGGTGCACTGACACACCTTTTGCTTAGTCCAGACGCTTACGTGATCAGGAAGTGTCTGCAGTGCGCTCCAGCCTCTTCCTTTAGGTATTCTGCTTCCCCCTCCCCTCACAGAACAGCAACAACACAGTTATACGGTAGCTTTACAGTTGTTTTCGGCTTCTTTTTGAAAATGTGTCGAGGCACATCTGGACGAACACCTTTTAATGCTTCCCAAGGTTGACACAACTCGGGAAAAGTGGCTACAGTTGATTTTGACAGCCCACCATCGAAGGAAGTATGTTTGCTTACTGAGGACAGCTTCTCCAACAAAAGCTTGTTCTGCAGTGGATTAGTCGAAAAAGTTGCACTAAAGAAGGCCATTCCAATGATAAAGAGTAGTCCGGTTGAGTAAGTCTACAACTTGCTTTGGTTAACAGATTTGGCTGTGAGTCTAAACCTGATAAAAAAAGAAAACAAAAATGGGACTAATGCCATGTACATGAGCGATGAGCATGATTGGGTCGTACCAAAGCGATGCATCTTATATTGTCTCTGCAAACTGTCCCGTTCCTGCGAATATTCCGTCTCAATGTCACGTGTTGGATCGTATGTGTAAGGTTCTACAACAACGACAGCCATTTTAACACGTAACTGTGCAAACGCGGAATACAAAAACTGTACCCTGCAACGTCGAATATAGCATTTTCACATCAACTAAAGGTAACATGGCGATCTATATACAGTATGATGTGTTACAATTAATGCACCATCGAAGAAATTGACTAATAGTAAACATACAAGTTTTATTTAACATTTAATGTCAAATTTTTAACCAGTGTGACGGTGAACACTAGCAAGCCTTGATATAATCATATGCAATACTGTAACATGTCATTCACCTGTGAAAATCATGTGCAATATAATTTAACATACTATTAATACACTTTTACCTCACTATAGTCACTTACTGTATATAACAAGACACTTAAGCCACTTTATTTGCCATTTTTTACTATTTATTCCCAGTCAGCCACCTACTGTAAATAAGAGTGTGCACTTTATACTTTATATTGTATTTTTATTACCATGTTTAGTAATTATTTATCCTATTTGTATTGCATGTGCCTATTCTATTCATTCCTGTTCTAAACTGTGTGTTGCAACATTAGAATTTCCCCATTGTGGGACAAATAAAGGATCTCTTATCTTATCTTATCTTATTTTTCCAGGTGTGGAAAATGGCCAGTTTGAGTTAACACATTCACAAATGTGGAAGTTTACTAAAATGTACCTTTTTGGAGTGTTCTGAGCAATTTCTGCACCAAAAACGAACACATAACCATCAATAATGCCAAATTTAAATACAGAAAGTGTATTTAGAAGAGCACATACATCATGTACCATATTTTCTATCTAAATGGTCTGATTTGGTAATGGTTTAGTTGTAGTTGGTGTACGTTTAAACCCAAGAACTGTGCCGCAACTCAAAAATTGCTGAAAAACACTGAGAAACTATCGATCGTTAAAAGCTCAAGCTAATGCAAGCAGCTAACACTTGTGCTTGTCTTCACAGCGTAGTGGTTTAGTTAAGAGTGGCTTATTCATAATCCCGGGTCAACAGTGTGTCAAACAGCATTTTGTGTCATTTGTGTCCATTTAAAACTTGCTGTTCGCTGTTGTTTTTCCGACTCTTGCATTGTGGCCGGAACCCTGAAATAGCCATGCAACCAACTGACCCCCACTGCCAAATGAAACTGACAGCTGTAATTATTTAATTTAACAGGGAAAAACTGTTCAGGTTTAATGTTGTTGTTTTTAGACCAAATTTCAGTAAAATATAACATCTTCAATTCAGGCATAGAGTAAATACAATGGCCGCGTCCAAATGTCCACACTACTCCCAATATAGGGCACTATATGGTGGTCACGCCATTTTTAGTGCTGTCCAAACGTCCAGCAGGTGAAAAAGTAGTGCACTCAAAATTTCCCACAAGGCATCTTGAAAAGTAGTGTCCAGCGCTGGTCACTAGACCGGCCAATATTGATCACAATGCACTGCAAGAGTCCGACAAACTGGACACAACAGACTGAATAAAAGCAGCTAGAGGAGATATTCACACAAACTGTAGAGTCTTGATTATGAAGAAAACACTTTAAACAAAACGCTACACAGCAGAGTAGCTAGAGTTAGCCGTTTAACCTATTTTATACGCAAAAAGTTGAATAATCCATGTCTGTTGTTTCACTTGCGATCCTTTAAATATGAATAAAACCTGTATGATGATTGTTTGTCCATAAATATGTGCATGTCAGGTGGATTTGACCCACATTCATGCCAGAAATAATTCTCTCCCTCTGTGATTGAGTGCACTATTTAGTCGGCTCAAGAGTGCAGGACTGTGAAGAGAGCGAGGGGTAAGGAACAAGGGAGGACATTCGGACACTGCCAATGTCTTCATTTATCTCGTGACCCCCAGCTCATGCCTCGTTGTTTAATTTTCTTTTTACATTATGGACACTGACGTACAGAACACCAGAATAAGACAAAGCAGCAACAGACAAAATAGATTAAAAAAATTCAATGTCAGTCTGGCATTTGTCCCCCCACGTATGTCGAATTTGTCCATGCTTAAGTTCAATGCAAAACTAATTTTATTCATTTTGTAAATGTCCAAAGTTAGTTCTTGATAGTCGGCCCTGTCATTGGCAACCTTTTTTTTTGTTTGTTTTGTTATTGCCATTTTTTTGCCGCAGCCAAAAGTACATTCCATAGGTATCCGTTGATCACTACATCCGAGATACACAGTTTTAAAGTTAGGAAGGTGCATTTTGGGTAATTTGGAATGCATTATTGGTGTATTGGTTGTCCTATGTAGGGAATAGTGTGGTTTGGACACAGCTTAAATGTCTAAATGTGCAAGTGTTTCTCTGTTAATTCTGTTAGAGCTACGCCTCACTGTTTTCGTTACTTTTTGTTTTGTTTTTATGTTCCTTTTTTGTTCTTTACTCTAAATGTAAATAAATAATTGATAAATAAACCTTTACCGAAACCCACAGCTGATGGCATATTCGCGTATCTCATGTGTCCGTCTTTATCCTGTGCATTCATGTTGACATTTGTACCTTTTCTCTCCCTCCTTCTGATCAATGGCCCCATCCCGAGCCTCTGCCTGTGTGTAATTACACCACTGTCTGTGACATCTGAATGTTTAAAGGATAAAACGGCATCTCAGCCCTCAAAAGGCACGGATCAGAAAAGGGAGACGAGCGTCGCGCAGAAAGGTCACTCGGTGCCTTCCAATACTTCTCTCCATCCTTTTTTCATCCCCCTCTTTGTCTGCCTCAAGTCTTACCTTCATGTATGGAGAGAGATGTAAAATGTCATGGCCCTCAGCGGTGATTATCGAGCAGAAGACAGCAGGTGGAGCCAATCGAAGTGCGGGGTAGGAGTAGAAAAATATCATGAAGTGTGTTTAAAATGTCCAACTGTTTGGTTTTAATGGTAACTGCTGTCGGTGAGTTATACCAATATACACCCGATCAAATGTTTAAGACCAGTTGAAGAAATCGCAAAAGTCACATCTTAACAGAGTTCCAAGTAGAGTTTAACTATGCAACAAGAAATGGGAGTGAGACAAAAAAAAAAAAAAGTTTGAGTGAACATTTTATTGAAAACAACTAGATCCGCTTGCTCACTGCTGGCGTCATTTTTTGGGTCTTCCACTTGACTTTTTTTGTTCCACAACCTCCAGGATCTTTTACCCCTTGTAGTCACCGGGATAGGCTCCAGTCACCCGTGACATTTAACGGGAACAAGTGGTCGAAAATGAATGAAAAGGACTGTCTCACCATAGCGCAATTAAAAACAATGTACTCAAACTTTTTTTTTTTGTCTCACTCCCATTTCTTGTTGCATGGTGGCAAAATGTGACTATTGCCCATTTAGTCCACTCAACTCATCGGTGTCTGAGGGAACACCCACTTTTGGACATCCATGGAAGAAAAACAGTCCATTCATTTTAATGTGTCTTTCAACTACAACGCAGAGTTTAGGAGTTATAATGTGCCAAATGAAGACATGAAGACATGGGGAAGAAGTTGTCAATCAGCTCAAATTTGTCTAGATATCCAAGAATGCAAACGTGACAGTAGTACCTGCTGTATTTTAATATCTACAAAACCATCCATTTACTTTTCTGAGGTAACGCCAGGTCAACAATGTCTGTTTAGACCTGGTTGGGAGTTGATTTTAATTAGTTGTTCTTAAATTAGACATAATTCACCAGGGAAGAGGGAAAAATATGGGTTTCCTATTAAATGAACATAGTTTCCGCCAAGTAGGACCACGCCCCCCTGATATGACGCGCTGCAGACTGTATCCTTAGCAGTGCTTGGTATCGTCTCAAAATAAAGATTACCCGCCGTCACTATTAGGCATGACTACAGTTAAAGGTCAGAAAAGGCGGTATTGCCTTACACTCTATACGTGAACTTTAATTATCTCTCCGTATAAAAATACATGTGGTGATGTGAGACACTGCAGGTGAAAAGGATTCTTAAATTTAAAGATCTCAATTTGAAACTTGGGGTGCACGGTGGCAGAGCGGCTAGAGCTTCTGCCTCACAGCAAGGAGATCGTGGGTTTGATTCCCGGACCACCCCAACACCACTCGCTCTCTCTGGGTGGAGTCTGCATGTCCTCCCCGTGTTACCGTGGGTTCTCTCCGGGTTCTCCGGCTTCCTCCCACCGTCCAAAGACATGACTGTGTAGGTTAATTGAGAACTCTAAATTGTCCTTAGTGAATGAATGTGAGAGTCAATGGTTGTTTGTCCTTGTCCGTGTCTCTGTGTTCGCCCTGCGATGAGTTGTCCACTGTCCAGGGTGTACCCCGCCTAAGGCCCAAAGTCACTGGGATAGGCTCCAGTCACCCGCGACCCCTAACGGGAATAAGCGGTAGGAAAATAAATGAATGAATGAATTTGAAACTTCTCCTGTAGTTTACTCACACAAGTGCAAGAAAAATGTATTACAAGCTTTTCATTGAGTAATATTTTCATATAGAAATTAGTCATTTTATGTGTAAAACTGCCAAAATTGCACATATTTTTCACATTTAAATCTGAAAAAATTGACAGAACTAGGTTTAAATTTCTTCATTTTGACCACACTTTAGTTACAAAAAAGGGAATTGTGGGAGAAAAAAGCATTTGGAGAAAACACTTTTTGAAGATACAACTGAGACATAGCATCTTCAAAAAGCGTTTTCTATAGAAATGTGTAGATGCAAGTGAATAATAAAACATATTTAGGAGCTGATTATTTCCACATGAAAACCTATACGTTGAGAGAGCAAACTGATGATGTTAAATGTAGTGTCTCACTTTCAAAGTTTCTATAGTTTGTCTTCTTCAATTGCACTCTCTCTTGCCCATTCAAGACCTCCCCATGTTGTCCGAAATAGCAACAGGATTTAGTCTTCTTGAAGTTGTCTCTCTGCTGTCCTGCCTGCTTCCATTCCTCGTGCTTGCTATAGACTTTACGGGGCTGAATGTTGATGACATTTGGGGCCGCGGCGCCGGGCCAAGTGCGTACACAGGGATGAAGAGGCGGGGGAGAGGAGGGAGAGATCAGGACGAGAGGGAGGAGGGCGGTGGTGGTGGTGGGCGCAGATTTGCAAACAAATTTAATAACTGGCTCTAGAATGGAATCACTTTGCCCGCTTTAGAATGGCCTCCCTGAAAGAGCGTGCAAGGCGAGAGTGAGCGGAGAGAGAGAGGAAACGGTTGGGTGAGATGGTGTGTTAAAGGGCATTATGCTAAATTGACTTTTTTGAGATTTTTCTGTCATTAAAAACATACCTGGAGCTGTATTTAGCTTTGTCCGCGCTTGTTTGACGAACCCTGTGGACAAAAGTCTTCTCGCTCCGAGCGTCAAAAGCGGTACGTTCCAAAGTTCTCAGATTTGTGACATCATGAGAAGAATTTGAGTTCTTCTGCGCCGTTTTCAAGTCCATAAATCATCACAAGACTCGTTCAAATCATCTTCATTCCAACTGCTTGCTTACATTAGCACGCTGAAGGAAAGCTAGCGTTGGTTTGTCTCACCTGTTGAATTCCCTCTGCAGCCAGTAGATGGAGATTATTGTAAGCAAACCATGAGATGTCAAAGTAAAGGTACTCCGGGGTATGTTAAATTCCAATAACTGTTCAAATAATGCATAATATTTGGGGAGGGAAAATTGTCTCATTATCGTAGCCTCAGAATGTATTATTTATGTATTTTTTAACACACACACCAGCTTGCTTAGCTTCTGAGCCCTGACGAGACTAGTCACATTTTCCAGGCATTTTAATGTATACACTTTCTTCTTCTGTCTTTGCTATCTTGATTTGTAATTGCTGGTAAAATGTGGTTTATAGTAGTTTGTAACTGTTTTTGTCTGTTTATATTCTACATATTTATGGATATAAAAAGTGTTATATGTGCCTGTGTATAGATTTCTATAAAGTTCATCTGTCGCTGTCTGGCACGTTATACTTTAAGTTATTGGGGTTAGGCAAAATAAGTGTTAAACTTCAGCCTAAACCCTTTCGGCCTGTAAAATGTTTTCTTTCTTTATTCATATGCTTTTTTTGTTTGTTTTGTTTTTGTATTTCTATGGACCGAACTAACTAGCTAACTAACATGACATAACTTATAATACATGTTGCAAAATGTACTTTTTGAGCTTTCAACCATGTTTCCCTTCACAAAAACATTACTGGAGTTGTAATTTGCTTCAATCAAGCCAAAAAAAACACACAAAAAAACAGATTCAGACTTTCATTTGATTTGATTTCATATTTGTGATGTCATAGTTAGAGTTTCTGTGCACTGAATTCCATAAATCATCGCCAGACTTGTTCTAAGAATTTATGTCTGTTGGGGGCAAGCTAGCTTTATTTATTTCCCCATTGAAATTCCCTCAACTGCCAGTGTTCACAGTGTTCTAACTCAATTCCAGAAGAGTGAACGCCTCACATATACTGTATAATCTAATGCATGCGTTCGTTAGTCAAACAAAGTAAAGGCACTCAACAGCATGTTTAAAGCCCAATTACAATATGGAAGATGCATAAAATGTGCTCTTTAAAACCTTCCTAAATACATATTAGTTATAAATTGTTCTAAATCTGTGTAGGGCACGTCACTATCTTCACTTTTATCACCGGAGAGCACCAGAAAAACCCAAGCGTTCACACCATTATACTATGATATTTAAATTGCTCGTGAAATGCAATTCTTTTGTTCTTCACCCCCTTTGCACAGTTAATAGCTGTATTTAATGTAACACGATTACGGCCATAGAATTCAAACAAGTCTGACAAGAACACGTAAATGAACCACCAAGGGCATATTTTGTATTCCCACTTTGCCGCAGCAGCTCCGCCCCAGTCGCGTAATAATAGACCACAATGATCTTAGCCCTATTTGTACAGCCCACTTCCATGACAGAATAAACATGTCTGTAATGCACTTAGCCACACACGCGCCAATTGTGCGTAAAACTAGCTTCCTACACGTGAATTAGACGACCAGCTACATAGCATTTAAGGCGAGACACTACGAGCAAAACACACTCAACATATCAAAATGTCAAAACCCAACAAATGCAAAAACTACTGTCAATCAGACACCAGCTTTACTCCTCTTTTCAAGACGATATGGGCGGATCTAAAATCTGATATTCCTCTTTCACACATTTCACAAAATCCGTTTCCAAAGTGTTGCTCATTGTGAAATAAAATTAACTAAATAAAGCATAAAATATGATAAAAATAGTAAAACAAATCAAAAACAGTAAAATAAAATACACTATAAAATAAACACACAAGTAAAAATAAGTAAAATAAGACAACGGGCCCTCATATTGCGGTTTTCTTTCTCTGAACAGCAGAAATGTCAACTGCAACTTGTTACATGACCGTTTGAAAACCACAGACTTGCTTTGATCAATGCTAAATTGCCTTCATCATTATGACGGAGTTTGTTGGTCATTATGTTGCTATTTTCCCTTAATTCACGTCCACAGTTACCATCCTGGGGCGAAGTCAATAATCAAGATGTTGTTGGTGTAAAAAAAATGGCTGCAATAGCAACACGTTTTTTCAGCCTAAAAAGTATTCTTTCAAATCCTATGACATCAGAAGGTTTAAAATTCCGGAACAGAGGCAAAATAAACCAAACACATTTTCAACATTTAACTGAGATCAGGTCTAAATAATACTGTCTCTGAATTTCCAGGGTGGAACTGATTGAAAAATACAGTTTTCTAGCCTTAAAATTCTATTTCAGATTCACAATAAAGTATAATTTGTGGTAAAGTTTGCAAAATATCTGTAGATAAAATGAACAAATTGTGTGGGGGTCAACATTTATTTGTCAAGAATTTGTCAAGTAAAACCAAAAAACCAGGTATTTCCATAATCAAAAATTCTTAGCGCCTCTTATAATATCGTACTGAAAAACATACAATCTAAAACACATTAGTAAAAGTCTTTAAACCAGGCTTCACGTGTATCTGGGTGGTTTTCACTGTCTAAAACCAATGTGCTTTGTCATACTTTGTGATATTCTGAAGTCAACTCCAGTTTCTTCTGTGAAATCACATCATGTTCCACTTCACTTTTGCCTCATTCACAAATTAGAACGTCTTTGTTTCCAAACTTTTAAAGGGTCAACAAAAAAAACAGCTAGACTTTTCTTTATTTACTCCTCGGCAGAGCGCTCTTCTTGTATTATCCATCTCACTCTTGTTACATCCCGCGCTACCTTCATGTTCTTTCGTCAGTCAATAATAAGCCGAAATTTGGTTAGCAGCATACGTCTGGGAGTAATCCAACACGGGGAAATACACCCACATGCGCCTGAAACTGTTCAGTCAGCAGGAGCGCTACACAACACAGGGACACAAATAGCAACGCAAATGATTTTTCCGTCTACTACTCGCTCGCTGGCTTGTCGGGACACACCTCAGTCTTGGTTATCTCCCCGAAGGCAGTTAAGTTTCATTACGCCGGCTCTCGAGCATCAGTTGGACTTCTTGTACATTTGATTATTCCGTTGCTAAGTAACTGTTCTCTCCTCGCAGTCAGCTGGAGTCGGGAGAAACACCTCAAGGCAACAGTTCTTTTCTCATGTGCGTTTTATAATTTTGTCAGATATGGATTAGTCACGTTAAACAAAACCACATATTTGCATAATTCAGTATTTTTGACATGAAGTAAGGATGGGGATGTGCGAGAGAGATGCACGTGGGTTGTTTGCCAATAGAGACGTTAAATTAAACTTAAAAAACTGTGGTGTAGCCGATTAGCAGAACACATCCTCCAGCTGTAGTTTCTCCTTGTCTAATGAGAAAACGAGTGCTGTCAGAGTTGCAAAGGAGAGTCTCAAGATTCTGGTTGTCTAAAGCTATAGGACCTTGAGCACACACAGTATTCAAAAAGTCTGAACATGCTTCAACACACGGAGGTCTCAATTGTTTGGGTTTGGTGTCCCATTGATAAAGAGGACCAGCAGTATGTAGTATTGACCTTATTCTGTCCCGCCCACTTTTGCCGTTTTTTGCACTTTTGTTGTAAACGCACTTCCGTTTGACGAGAACTCCGTTAAAGCTAATGACAAATGAGGGAAAAGTCTCGCAGCTAAAATGTTACATAAAGTAAGTTGATTTTTGTAAAATGTTTAATGAACACGAGCAACAACAAGTCAACAACGCACCGGTTTCCTGGTCAGTCTGAAAACGGCTTTTTAGTCCATGTAGAACTTATTTTCTGTTGAGCTCGTCTGCTCCGTGTAAACCAGTGCTTCTCAATTATTTTCTGTTGCGCCCCCCCCAGGAAGAAGAAAACATTTCGCGCCCCCCTATCTATCAAATTGTTATTAGTACATATGCGTAACATTGTATCCTTTATTGACATTAAAAACAAAAACAAGAAAGACAAGTTTTGCACTGCGCAATTTGGTACGCAACCTTATATGACGCCAACAGTGCTCGCTGGTTTGCTGAAGTGGCTTTCACAAAGCGGGATGACTGTTGGCGATATTCAGCAAGTTTACGCTGAAAAAACTCCAGCGGCTTATCAGCGTGATCGGGGTGTAATGTGTTTAAGTGACGCTTTAATTTACTTGGCTTCATACTGTCCGCTGCCAACACTTTTAAACACAGTAAACACACCGGTCTTTCCTCGTCTCTCTCCGTAGTTACAGTGAAGCCGAGCGTTAAATATGCATCATCGTACTTACTCAACTTAGCTTTCGGACGACTTTCTTTTGCCTCACTAGCTCCTTCTCTTTCCGCCTTCCTCTTCATCCCTGTCACAAAATTTTCCATTTTTTTAGGGGTTGTTTACTGCAGTTCATATCATTTGTTTGACACGAAAGACCGTACACCCCAGAGAGGCAAAGAGAGCGCCTCTGCCACCTACTGTTGTGGATGTGCAATTACACTTAGTTTTAGAACAGTACGGCAAAAAGCATGTTTCCTGGGGTCACACGCGCCCCCCCTGGCATCACTCCACGCCCCCCTGGGGGGGCGCGCCCCACTAATTGAGAAGCACTGGTGTAAACTAATACAACAGAAACAAGACGGCGGCGCGTAAAGCAACTTCCGGAATAAGGTGAATAGGCAGGATGTTAACCAAGGAACATTGGTCAGTTCGTTAAGTCTGAAAAAAATGTAATTTTTATGACAATTTTCAGTCAGATCTTGCTTACCTGAATAAAAAATCCTAAATCCCCTCTGTACATTGTTGTATCTAATGTGTATAAAATGAACTGAGAAATGTAAACCTGCTTCTGTCCATTTTTCAGATCTAAATGTTCCAAATGTGTGCAATTTTGGCTATTTTTACACATGAAACGCCTTATTTCTATGCGCAATTGCAGACTTGTAATAATTTTTTTCTTACATTTATGTGAGTAAACTATCTTTTAAGATTTTATTCTCCATTCACCTGTTGACGACGCTTACCCAAATATAAACTATTGTTGCCTTGATCAAGACACTTCATCCACCTTTTACGAATGTGTTTGAGTTTAAGTTTGTGATTAGTGGTCGTCGGAGGGGCCAATGGCACAGATTGGCAGCCATCAGACTACACCCCAGGGCAACTGTGGCTACAATTGGAGCTTCTCACCAGAGATTTTAGAGCCAGGCTATTCAACTTAAGGCCAGGACGCCAAATCAGGCCGTCCAAGGGATATGATCCGGCCCTCAACTTGTATCTCTTGTTATTGGTTTAGTCCTGGTTTAGACCTGGTTTAGTCCTAGTGTAGTCGTGGTTTAGACCTGGTTTAGTCGTGGTTTAGACCTGGTTTAGTCCTGGTTTAGTCCTGGTTTAGACCTGGTTTAGTCCTGGTTTAGACCTAGTTTAGTCTTGGTTTAGTCATGGTTTAGACCTGGTTAAGTCCTGGTTTAGACCTAGTTTAGTCGTGGTTTAGTCGTGGTTTAGACCTGGTTTAGTGCTGGTTTTGTCGTGGTTTAGACCTGGTTTAGACCTGGTTTAGTCGTGGTTTAGACCTGGTTTAGTCCTGGTTTAGTCGTGGTTTAGACTTGGTTTAGTTCTGGTTTAGACCTAGTTTAGTCTTGGTTTAGTCATGGTTTAGACCTGGTTTAGACCTGGTTTAGTCGTGGTTTAGACCTGGTTTAGTCCTGGTTTAGTCCTAGTTTAGTCCTGGTTTAGACTTGGTTTAGTTCTGGTTTAGACCTAGTTTAGTCTTGGTTTAGTCATGGTTTAGACCTGGTTTAGTCCTGGTTTAGACCTAGTTTAGTCGTGGTTTAGTCGTGGTTTAGACCTGGTTTAGTGCTGGTTTTGTCGTGGTTTAGACCTGGTTTAGTCCTGGTTTAGTCGTGGTTTAGACTTGGTTTAGTTCTGGTTTAGTTCTGGTTTAGACCTGGTTTAGACCTAGTTTAGTCCTGGTTTAGTCGTGGTTTAGACCTAGTTTAGTCGTGGTTTAGTCCTGGTTTAGTCGTGGTTTAGACCTAGTTTAGTCGTGGTTTAGACCTGGTTTAGTCGTGGTTTAGACCTGGTTTAGTGCTGGTTTTGTCGTGGTTTAGACCTGGTTTAGACCTGGTTTAGTCGTGGTTTAGAACTGGTTTAGTGCTGGTTCAGCTCCACAGATGTCATTAAAGCATCCATATCACATGTTTTGCTATTTCTAAATGAGAACGTTTCTGGCCCTCGGTAAAATAAAGTTGAATAGCCCCGTTTTAGAGGCTAGTCAAGCTTGAAAACGCATCGCAGGCGTGTCTTTATGACGACCACTAATGTTTTATTGATCCGTAGAGTTTTCACAAAATAACCTAGATAAACACCCTGAGAAAGAACGACTAATCCGGGCACTTTCCCTGTCACTGTTGCATATTAGCGTGGTGATCGACGACCATAAGGCAGCAGTTGATGCCGGCACACTTTGGTGATCTCCAGCAGGTGGTGTGCGTACCTGGAAAGAGTTTGGCCTCCGTGGCTCTTAGCATGTGTGAGTGCGCGCTCTCATGCGTGACTCGTGCGACAGGCAGAGGGCCAGATGTTCTTCATAAACAGATCGGAGCAGATGATCGGGAATGATGAATGACTTTCCAAGGAGAGAGTGGCCTACAGTGGAAGTGAACAGCTTGCTGCCATATCATTGTTTGGCTCCTCGACTGTCTGCCATGTATACCTGTTGTGTCTGTGTAGAGTCTTTCATAACATTTTTTAGAACAAATATGCGTACAAAAAATTAGCAAAACATAAAGCTGGTTCTGTCCATTTTTCAAATTTAAATGTCCCAAATATGTGACGCTTTGAGTGACACTAGGCAGTAGTTTACGATATGGAGTTTGAAATCTTGAATTAGAATCTTTTCAAGGACTGATTTCGGGATTCAAGAATATTTTTCATGTGCAAAGCCTCGAAGACATCTCCGGTTTTACCCTTACTGATATTTAATTGGGATTTGATCTGTACATCTTAAAGACATATTATGCAAAAGTAAGGCCTTTTACGCCTGTTATTATGGTTTTACTTTCTCATTTACCCTCTCCAAGTTGTATTTAGAGTAATCTTTATTGTTCTGCAACCAGATTCAACAGATTACTATAGCGAGCAGTGGATTGGTTAGTTTTTTCCCCCGTTTGTGCCAGATTCAACTGCGTCCAGTAGCATTTGCGTCCTAATTTTCAGCCAGGAACTCCGCGAACTTGATCCATGGGTGTCAGAGATTGTAAGTAAACTTTGACGTGTGTAATGTTTTGTAATTACTTTATCTGGAACTGAGTTACTTTCGTCACTTTACTTTCGTTAATCATTTCTGTTGGGGCAAAGTAACGGGTAACCTCACCTGATCACTCGTTTGAAGAATCTTGCCCAACACTGCTTTCTGTTAAGATTTATTCTTCATTGAACGCATTTAACTAGTATTTATGTTCCTTGTTCCATCTTGTACATGCGTTAAAAATAACCTTGCCCTTTGAAAACCGTGACCCCTTTGGCAATATAGACATTAAACTGTTTGTAGCTTACGTCGTGTACAAAGCAAATGCTGCCTTTTCTCTCGCAGTTCAGTTCCCTGACTTCTATCAAGTATGCGTCTCGGCAGAAACATTTCTCTCCCTTTACCCTTTCTTAATGCACAGAAATCACATGACTTATCCATCGCCAGCCACTTTACTATGAGGATTACCAAGCTGCACTGTTCTGCGTGCGTATCGACCGATCGGCAACACAAAACAACACATAAGCGACACCGGGCCTAAAGGTTAGGACGGTGGCGGGAATAAAAGGAGCGACAGTCGGAGAGCGAGAGAGAGGAGAATCCAGAGGGCCACGGGGACGGGGTAAGTAGGAAAGCCAATCTGTGAGCTGATGGGGCTCCTCAGCACAGCGGCAAAATCAATTTGACTGGTGCTGCTCCTGCTCTGAATGAGAGGCAGCCATGATGGAACGAGAGGGAGAGGGAGAGAGGGGGACAGTGGAGCAGAGAAGTGGCGGAGTCAATAATACTGTGGCAATAAAGCAGAGTGGAATGGACAGAGGGAATGAGAAGGAGGAGCAAAGCGGGTCAGTGTGGGGACAGACCCGCGAGACCTGGCACTGGTCACTGTTCAAGCTGTACTTTTGAGCCCTGAAAGTCACTGTAAGGGCAACTTTGAAGAACGGAGACTGTAGAGAGTGAACGGAAAATGTCTCTTTGGAATAATATGACACAGCTACGCAGACGCATTAAGGAAGTGAATGGTCCAGTCCTAGTTTTGGTTTTGTTTAGTCATGAGAGATTAAGTGTAAGGTTTTTAAAGATGGGGGTCTGACTCTTGTTTTTCTCCATGGAGATTCAGTTCAATTTATAATTCACATCAGCAGTTGCCCCGCAGGACTTTTCAAAATTGTTGATTTTACCAGCAAAAGAGAACCAACGTTTACAGGAAGTAAGCAATTGGATAACTGTCCCGGAGCATCATGTGTCCTTAGACCCTGTTTTCTCTGTTTCCAGACATACAGTACTTATTTGTCTTATATTAATGTGATTACAGAACTATATGCATGATTACCACCTCTCCACCAGAGATTCTGATCTCATTTCATTCAGCAGTATCAGGACGTATTGTAATATCTTCTATCATGAATCGTGTCTTGTACAAAAAAAAGATATATTAAGTTTTTCACAACTTTACTGACAACAATATAATCAGTATAATTCATATCTATGCTGCATTGCTTTTTCTCCTAGGAACATTATCTGTTTATCTGTGAAAAGTTATTATTGTTATTATTATTATTTTATTTTTTAGAAAATTAATTTAAACAGAGTTCCCAACATGTACTCTGTGATCTTGGGGTCTTTTGCTCAACAAATTGCGTTCTTGTAGTTTTTCTCAGCGTGAAGAAACAATATGCTGATTCATGTTATACTATTCTTCTCTTTTCTTAAATATAATGGATTTGCTGCAGCAGCACTCGCGCTAATTAGCTGTATAGTGTATTAGCTAATTGCCAGGAGTGGGACAGGGATGTATCTCGGAGCACAGTCCACAGGTGTCAGTGAGCTGGCTGTGTGCCATGCACTGCTTGAATTGCCTTCTCCTTAAACAGCTATATGTTATGTTGCATCGAGGAAATGCATGGCTACCAGGAAGCGTTCCATATTACGACACAGGCTCGCTCAGATTAGCCATTCTTTATGCACACAACTGTTTAATTTCAATCCAACTTGTATCGAATGAGGCATGAGCTAACAGAAGGCTCAGGCATGACTATCTTGGAGCTCATATACTAACCTCAAATATTATATATATTGCAATGTCTGTATCAGCGTGTAGCACTTGTGAGTGGAGCTCTTCACTTTACGTGGAATTAAACTCACTGAAAGTGATCTGGAAAAAGGAAATGTACTGAATACTTCAATCTGAAGTAAATCATGTTGAGAAAAGACATCTTTTCCATCCACAAATGTGCAAAGCACTTCCGTCTGCTCTTTTTTTCCCTCCGTCTGTATTTATGCTGCAGCCTCAGTGTCACTAGGTTTGTTCTGGACAGTTTGACTCTTCACTTTTGGCTTCTGCCCAAACCCTAATGCTGTGATTGGTCAGATCCCCTGGGAGATTTGAGCTTTAACAGCAGCAGGGGTGGTTGAAGATGGATTCTTTGATATGTTTGAGATCTTAGGGATATTGTGACAATTCATGTTGTGCAGGTCAAGGGACACTAGAAAAACAAACAAAGCGGGTAAAGCCTGTTCATTTGAAGGTAGAAGCGGACGTTTCCCTGGTGACGTCTGTGCTTTTGTACAGTAAGTATACTCGTTTAATATGTTGGTACGGCACAGTCTGCTACCTCCAGAATGGAACTCCTTATTTTCTCATTGGCACTGACAGCCTGAGCCAAGAGGCAGCTATTTTTAAAAAGAAGTGGGTGAGTGTGAGCGTTAATGAACATGCCCATACACACCACTACAGTATAAGTGCAAGCAAACATTCATTTACATACAGTCTGGTGTTCACCCAGGAACTCCGCTACATTATCAAAAGCACCTTTAGCGTTTGGAGCTGTTTCTGCAAGAAGAGTGCATATAGCTGAGGGAAGCAACAATCAGAAGAGAGAATGTGAGTTAGATTTTTAATTAATGTTCCACAGCATGACATTTACTGTTTTATATGTTTCTTTTTCTTTTTGCATCATGATGAAATTGTTAGTAGTTTGCAATAATCAGCTTGGGTTTAAAAACATGTCATAGTCTGTCAGCCAGGCTTTGGTATCGATCTGTCCTTCACTAATCGTTTGGGGAGATTCAGATTTTGAAGGAATACATGGAATTCATTATGTGCCGCTATTTTCACAGACTAAAAGTTCATAAAATCATGATCAATCAATACAGGGCGAAAAAAATGATAATTGGACTTTTTTTTTTTTTTTTTTTGTATCAAACAATTCTATTTGTTGGCCAATATTTATATCCAACATATCAATTTTAGATACAGATACTTTTACAATAGTCATGAGCGGACCTAGTATTGACATGTCAATACTAACAGGGGTATCAAAAGTCTCAGTACTAAGCACATTTAGGTAACACTTTAAATACGGGTCCTTACCCTAATAAGTCAAAACCAAAAACATGTTTGAGTTAAACAAGTAAAACAAAAATAAGATGGTTATTAAACTGTTTGCAATAACCAATAGAAATGCTAGTAAATGCCTTTATAAGTGATTATTACTTGTACTTATTGATGCATTTACTAAGAAATCAAATGTATTTTAGATTTATTATATTATTTTATATTTTTTTTAAACATTAATTACAGTATATATTGTTTATATTTTAGTTTTCTGCATCTGTATTTTGTTTGTATATTATTTTAAGTTGGGTTAAAGAAAATAATGATTGCCAAGATAAAGTTAAAAGTTAAAGATCAAATTGTTATTGTGATACTTGGTTTAGTATTCGATATCGTGATCAATCAAGTCAAAAATCACTGATACTACAGCTCTCCTCACCATAGTCTGCACTCAAACAACTTTTAGCCATTATTAAAGGGCGCCTATAAAGCGAGTTCCAGCCTGAGACGAGCAGGCCTTAAATCATTCCTGATCTAATGCAGTGGAAGCTGTTGGAGCACATTAGGAAGCGGAGCGCGAGGTTGACAAACACACAGGCGGCTGTTAGAGAGCCAAGGTTGATAGCAGATCACTTTTGAGCACATATCCTCGGGCCTATCTGTGTCAATGAGTCTCTTCTCCCGCTGTAATCTACCGTCTTTGTTCCACTGTCAACACCTTCCCCGATTCCTCCGCAGTATTTGTTTCTCTTTGCTCGTTTTGTCAGGTGCCCTGCCTCTGTCGCTCTCATCTTTTGCACCGCGCTGTATCAGAGCTGATTATCTTAATTTGCTTTGAATAGGATTCTAGTAACAGGTTGTTTTGGATGAGAAGTGGCAATATGACAAAAGGTGGGTTGCATTTTTGAAAATGTGTTGTAGTTTGAGTGTGGGATTAAAGGATTTTGAACACAGTCGGTGTTGTCGCAATGTCGAGGAAATTGAGGAAACAAATGTATTATTACTGTGATTGCATGTATTATTACAGCACAATTGTGATGTGTTTGGTCAAGTGACTCTTGACCAAAAACCGTTCAGTTTAGAATGTGTATTATCAGACAGTTGTTAGTACACAACTTCTATGGCAACCGTTCCCTAATTATTAAAGGTCCCTTTTTTTTTTTTTTTTTTTTTTTTTTTATGTATTACAAGTTTTAATATGTGAAAACAACCATAATTGCACATATTTGAGAAATTGAAAACTGGACAGATTATGTTAAATGTCTGGTTTCATTTTGTACATATATTAGTTGCAAAAAATTGTCTGGGGGGATTTTTGGATTTCTTATTTAGTTTTTGAATAAAACTGACTGAAAGGTCTGACTGAAAATTGGCCTAAAAACTAAAAAAAATGTCTTAGATTAAAGCAGAGCTAAGTAACAATTTTACCTGATTAAACGTCTTTGTAAGTGTGTGTGTGTATTTTTGGGGAGTTTGAAGCTCCAGTCGTCGCCCCCTGTGACTGTAACACAGACGCCGACATGAAAAAGGTCCCATATTTTGCTATATTTCCTATTTCATAATCTACCCTATGGACATTTATGAAGCTTTTTCCTTTTTTTACTTGCAACATTCATCACATAATAGTTATGAAGTACCGCCCACCTCTTGAACCAACTCATTTAGCCGAAAACGTCAATCTCCAGCTTGCTCTCCCGGCTTCTTTCTCGTGTCCATTGTATTTGTTTTCTTTTTCTTTTTGCATACATATTGTATAAAACTCTAGATGGGAGACACAGGTGCATTCATGATGTAAATCTTGCTTGTACAGACCATAGAAGAATAATAAGATCTTGACAGAGACAGGAACACTTTCTTTTTTTGTTCAAGCATTTCAATTACATTAGATTTAGGGATTGATTTGACTGTCAGTGGTGTATGTATTGCCTATTATGTGTGTTTTATTTTTCTGTATTTTAACTCCTTGTTGAAACAGTTGCTATATAAATAAACTTTACTGACTTACAGCGTGATATGGACACAGTAAACGGATACCTTTGGCACATATGTCTGGCTCTTTGTGGCCATCACAAAGAAATAGACGACACAAACTCGACCAGCAATGAGAACAGCACCAACATTATAACTGACATGCAAAAAATCACTTTCAAACTGAATCTGAAAAGGCACAAATCCATTTAACGTCGGACCAAATAGGACGACTTTGCCTGACTACATGTTTAGGGCCGTGTACAACCATTTGCACGCTCTGTGTCTGAGTGACCCGCAACAATAAGTCAGCCTCACGAGGTAGCGGGGCAAGCCATTGAACTAATTAGTGTGCATTATTGAAATTACTGAGCTCATTCACCAGGTAGACGTAACCGTGAGCGCAAACCGGGCCAGATCCGGAAACTGCTGACACAAAATCACCTTCTATAAGCGGTGGAGCACTATGGGCCCTAAAGCCTTGGAATAGTGGGGCCTAATTAGAGGCTTCACCTGACATCGGCGTAACATAGAACTATCGACCAGCGGGTCAGAGGCATTAGTTATTGTTGCTGAAGGCCACATTTGTATTCTGGCTCTAAATGTAAAGCTATTAGGCAGATTAAAGTCTCTCAACGGTCACTACAGCTAATGAGCCTGTGCTTATAGAACCGCGACGTGTAAATTACGACTGGCGCCGGTGTTGTAATAAAGCGAGGATTTGTATTGTTGATTGAGAGGAAGGCAAAGGTTATTGTCATGCCGCTTAGCCAATGCGAAGCTTCTGTTTACGTTTTGGAGGTTTTAATCGTTTATATGGGACAGCGGCAAATATGAGAAGATGTGGAGTGAGCTGGCTGAAGAGTTTGTTGAGAATCTAAAATATAAATACACTTTTCACTAGTATTTTTCAGTATAAATAGTCGTTTTTGCGTAAACTCTTGTGCAGGTGCAGTTTGGGTTAGATACTTCATAGTTTCGATAGCTTTCGCCAGTTTTAGTCAACTAGTACAGTAAGTCGATAGGGCACGTGTCAGGTTTTCATCAAAAACTTTGGTTACACAAAGTTTTGTTTTGTTCACGCAAGCTTCAGTAACCCCACATATTTTCTGTGCAACTCGCTCACTGAAACTGAAGTCCATATCCAAGTGTAAGTTGTTTACCTTCGAGGCTCAAGTCAAGGTTAGAAGCAAAAAGTTGTACCCAGCGGTAAATAGTACTGTATGTGTGCTTGAATGTGGGAAAGTTGTGAAACTGCATTGTTGTAATTGGGTTTAAAGTAGAACTAAATAACATTTTTACCTTATTAAAAGTCTTTGTAAGTACGCGTGGTGATTGCACATGTATTTTCGGGACGTTTGAAGCGCCCGTTGTCTCCCCCTGGTGTCACTGGATGGAACCCCAGTCTTGCAACGCACTGCGAAACCCAGGCTCTTTTTTATTTAAATATCTGACAACGTAAATTGTTTTTGTATGTGATTGTACTTAATTATTTCAATAAAAAAGAAATACGCTTGAAGTGTATTCTCATAAGAGAGCTGCAGGGGGAGCTCTATCACTGAAGTTACTGAGTTCTACTTTAAATGTTCGAGACCTGCTTTTGCAATCTGCACTGAGGCAAAATGGATTTTACTTTATGATATGAAAAGAATCGGGTTAAAGCCCCTTTAAATTACACTACCGGTCAAAAGTTTGGACACACCTTCTCGTGCAGTGCTGTTTTTCTTTATGTTTACTACTTTCCCCATTGCAGACGACATGAAATATATGAAGCAAGATCGAAATATTCAAAAAAAACTCAAAGTATCTGCCCTTTGCTTTGTCTGCAGCGCTGGCCTTCTCTCAATGAGCTTCACGATGAGGTCACTTGAAATGTTCTTCACTTTACCGTTGTCTTGTCAGGACTCAGGAGTGGAATGCCAAGAGTGTGCAGAGCAGAGATGAGAGCTAAGGGAGGCCATTTTACGTTTTGACTTATTTCACACGCTTTATAGTCTCTACATTCCATTTGTGTTCGTTTAAATATAGCTTTGATGCCATTTAGTGAGAATCCACGATGTAAATAGTAAAAAAAGTGAAGATAAAAACTTACACCGTGTCAAAAACCTCGCCTTGGACCTTGGGTAAATTGTAATAATTACGAACATGAGAAAGTTTAGGTGCCAGAGGTTGTGTACATAATGCTAAAAACACACCTAAAATAGTTGAAAATAGAACAAATGCTTGCAACATGGATGAATTAAAAGGTTCTTGTCATGTTAAACGTCCTCCTGCCATGAATACATTAAATGGATACCTTTGGAACATACTGATGACAGCAGAAAAGTGGGTAACTCAAACAGCACCAACAATCAAGGACTGGACTGATATTATAATACAGTGGTTTTCAAACTAGGGTCGGGACCCCAAATGGGGTCGCGAAATGATTTCCGGGGGTCCCCAGATGATGGGGAAAAATGTATACAATAGTGTTAAACAAGGCTTGACACCCTTCAAATGCAGTGGTAAATGTAGATTCTATTTGTTGGCCCATTTTCTAGGTCTATATTCTCAAAATGAAGTCAAACATTAGATATAAGGCTAATTTATCACTTTGCGTGTCGCCTATTTTTTGTGTTTGGGGGTTGCGAATGTGAACTATTGTTATTTTTGGGGTTGCGACTGAAAAAGTTTAAGAACCACTGTTATAATAGACATAACGTAAAGTAGAAAGAATTGGATACATTGGACAGACTTGCGACATTTACTTTAACTTAATTTTCTTTGGATGGCTTTCTTTTTCTGTTCTCTCTGGTCATGTTCTCTTCGTTGCGTTTTTCTGTTCTGTTTCACTTTTCCTCATAAAGGCGAAACAGACAAAATGACATAAAAGCTTTCACGTGGACATAACCAACTTGTCCAATCTGCTCCAAAACTTGTTTCATTATTTCATTGAATTGACTTCATCCATAGATTTCACTAGGACATTGTAACTTCAAAGGCTGCTTTCTTAAAATGCATTTTTCTCCCACAGAAACATAAAGATCAGCCTTAAAGTAGCTCCTACACATAACAAACTTTGCAATCCTTTACTTAACAAGATTTCAATAAAACGTACAGAGGGATTTGTTGATCTATAATTCCAAGCCTGATTTATCAAAATTAACTCAAAAAATGTCTGCTTGTAAGTAAGAGTGCGTTGTCCCATGGCAAATAAGTAAATAAATACTCTCCCTCCAGGTTAAATTCCTCTCCCTCGCTCTTCTTTGTGTTTTCTTTAGTCCACACACGTTCTCTCGACTTGATACAAAGGCTAGTGGGTTTGACATTGACTTAAGTGACCAGGGACAGTAGTGAGTATATATAACCTTATTGATAGTGACTACCCTCAAGGTTAAGCTAACTTTATTGTTTAGATTCAGCGCCAGGAATCGAAACATCTTATCTATCGACAGTCAAGAAATTATAATAAATACAAGAGAAACCAAAGTAACAATAGTGGGAGTTAAATAAAGATTCTAGAGCGCAGTTATATGTTTAAATTTCCTCAAAGAATACACTGAAAATAATAAACGGGACAATTTAAAGGGCCTGTACCTGATTTTGAACCATTAGCTAGTTTGAATTATTAGCCCCGCCCATTTAGTGCTTTCTGTCGCTCTGACATTGCACCAATGACACTGTGGCAATACTTTTTTTTTTTTTTTAATATATAAGACAAAACATATGGAACTTAAATAGACAATTTAAAATAAAACAAACTACAAACAGATAAGAATAAATCAGATGAAACATAAAAATAAATAAATACCTTGCCGAAACTCTTCAACTGATCTCAATCAGTCAGATGAAAGGTTTAGAAAAGAGATCGGTGGGTTGTAACTGTTTTTAGGGAAAACCTCTCTTTTGAGAGACTGTTTGATTTGATGTGTTGATGTTATGACTGATCTGTGCTGCTGTTTTAGCCAGGACTCCCTTGAAAAAGAAATTATAATCCAAATGGGACATTCCTGGATAAATAAAGGTTAAATTACAAGTTATCTGCAGTTACTCTATGAGTCATTAGATAAAGATTAACTAGAAACATTTTAAATCAAGTACAAACTGTTTTAGCTATTTAGTATTTCATTGCATGTTTCTAACTGTTGACATTAAAGGAGCGTGTAATAAAGTAAAATCTGTTTTGCCAGCACAGACATATTGTAAAAGCATCTATTCGGGTCAAAATTAGACCGCAGCATTTTTTCTGCACCTATTTAGAGAGCGTTTTATTCTATGAGAAGCAGGAAGTCCACCATTAGCATGCTAATATGTGTTAGCTTTACCCAGGACGGAAAACTGTTATGAAAAGTGCCTTTGAACTGAATATTTACGATGCTGGAGCTGCATGAAGTGAGTAATACATGTAACTGCTGTAAAGGCTTGAGACAAACTACTTCTGTTTCTCACATTTCAAAACAGTAAAAATAGTACAGCACCGTTAACCTCAAGTATTGTCAACATTTTTAGTACACTGAGGGCTAACTTCACCTTCATGCCACTTGAGCAATTTTGAAAAAAACTTTTTTTTTTCAACATTACTGTACTGTATATTTGTAGTAAATGAATAAAAATGAAAGGGGGACTGTACATATTTTAGTTGCAGTGTCTGAAACATTATCTTCTGGTATTGTTTCATTTGGAATTTTCAAAAAATTAAAAGAAAAAAAAAATCCATGAAGAAAAAAAGACAACTTCAGCAATCCAAGTGTTTCTTTGGCCTTTACATTACAAATACATAAATAAAATAACACGTAAAAACTACATCAACAAAAACACAAACTAAAATGAACCCAGCCTGATAAAGCGGAGGATAATGCTGTAAGACAGTAATAGTCTGGGTGTGGTGTGACATTGAGCTTGACTGTGTGGGTCACATGTAATATGTTCCCCCTCCTCCCCCCGTGGGCCCCCCCCCCCCCCCCTCGTTCTCCTGTCAGTGACATTGAAGCGAGCGCCTTATCCCTTGATCACAGCCAGCTTCATTTGTCTCAATTAACGCCGACAGCTTTTGCTTTTCTCATGTCCACTTCAATTAGGCCGCTGTGCTCCTCGGCACGCGCCCCCCTCCAGGACAGCGTGCGTACCTGCATGTGAGGCTCCTGTTGTGGAGGCACTTCAGGGTTTAACAGCAGCTCATTAAGGACACTGTTTTTGGTTTTTAGCAACAAACACATTTCGTTAAAGGGCCTGTACCTGATTTTTATTTACTCTAGTTCAGATAAATTCTCTTTACATTGCGCATTGTTTGATAGAAGTGACTTAATGGAAAGATATTGGGTTTTGATGTATGATCTGTGCATATAATTGACGTACTTTGTTTGGAAAGAGCTAGGACAGAAGCGTTTTTCAGGGTCACCACTTCTCAGCCAATCAAGCATATTGTACACTATGAATCATGAGAAAAAAACTACTTACTACACTATCACAGACATGCGATTCTCTCATGGTGCAGTTTCAAAAGTGCTAAAAGCTAAGAAGAGTTAAAGGAACTATATGGGAACAACTGCATAAGACTATTCCAGGCAGTCGCTTCTGAGTCATGGTGCAATGTTGAGTGAAAGGAAGGAGTATGTCGGCGGAGCTGATGGCTCAAACAAAAACAGGTTCCTGTGTCATGGTTCAAAATCAGGTACAGGCCCTTTAATTGTAAGCAAACTATCTAAAAGTCCCTTCACTTCCTGTTCAAAATTGCAGAACAACACATTTTATCACTCTAACGTTTACGTATTTGTTTCCAGGGGCAGAAAGTAACTAATTACAAATACTTACTGCAATTGAGTGAATCTTTTTTAAGAATTTGTACTTGTAATTGATTAAAGTATTTGCATCTTGTCCTCATGCACAGTTATCTCACGGCTGTATTTGCTTCTTTCCACTACAAACGCTCAAAACAGCACAGCGTCACTGGCTCTGATTGGACAGAGCTCAGAGAATGTGTGAGCTGTTGTTTAAAATAACTTCATTCACTTTAAATTGTTTTTTTTTTTTCTTCAAATTTTCTAAAAAATTATTGATTTAAATGGTACTTAAACAGTGTTAAAAAAGTAACTAGTAACTGGTCCTCTGTGTAGTTTTTTCATGTGGACATTTTACTTTCATTTGTGCCTTTTACTTTTAATTTGGTAGTAGTACTTGTACTTGCAGTTGAGTACATTTTTAGCCATGTAACTGTATTTTTACTTGAGTACAAATTTGCTGTATTGCATTTGAACTTTTTTTAAATGTATGTTCTTATGTAATGGTTTTTTTGTTGTTTTTTTTTCCAATGCTTCGTTAATTTGTCTAATATTTCAGTTAACCTAGCTTTACATGTCTGCTGTCTTGTTCATCTTTCTGATTATCTGTAATAAGCTAATTAACATGGAGAACCTTTAGCAGAGCTATTCAACTTAATTTTGCCGTGGGCCATGGCCTCTGGGCCGGATAGGTGCAGAACACGGCAACATTTTTAATTTGTTAGATCTGTTTCAATAATGATGAAATACAACTACATTAAAACCGGGGTGCATTCACACTTGTGCCATGATCGGGTCATGTTGAGCCTAATTTAGTCCTGATGTAGACTTGGTTAGGTCTTGTTCTAGACTTGGTTTAACCCTGGTTTAGTCCTGGTTTTGTTCTAGGTTTAGCCCCAGTTTAGTTCCAGTTTTTATGTGGTCTAAGTGTAAAATCCCTGTGGGATCAGACACCAACAGGACTGAACCAGGTCTAAAGCAGAATTAAACCATGAATAAACCTGGACCAAAGAACATTTAAACTTGTACTAACCTGAAATTAAACAAGTGACAATGTATTGGTTACATTTGGAGGATCGGTCATGGGCCGCACATGATTGCATGGAGGGCCTGATCTAGCCCCCGGGCCTTAAGTTGAAAAGGTTTGCTTTATAGTGTGACTAAAAGCTCATTAAAGTTGTTTGTTCTGATGTAACGTCTCAAGGTGAGAGGGACAGATAAGTGTTCTAAAGTGTACAAGAGTGGGATCTACATTCCGTATTCTTTTTCACATGATGATACTCGACTGTTTACTTTGTGATTTCTAGTGCACTCAAAGGTATGACTCTTTACCTCTACTACAATTATGTTAATGTGATGGCTGGAATACTTTGAAAATGTAAGTGTAGTTATAGAACATTAAATTGTATTTTTGTATGGTTCAATCAGAGTACTGCATTCTGAATACTTTCATTATATTATAGTTGCATTATATTAATGTATAAAAACACAGCAGGATTATGTAGGTTTAAGTGATTGTTTTGCTTTTATGTACCAGTGATAAGAAAAGGGAAAAATGCACAGGAGCTTCATTTTATATTTTTCTCACTACCACTGTGGTGCAGCTCAAGCAAATACCATGATAATGATGTTGAACAAGCAAAATCATCATAGTACTGAGGTGCCAGGTGAACGTCTGTGTAAATAATGGAGAAAACTATAGCATCAATGGGCTTTGGCCAGTTAAGTTAACGCTAACTTCTATTAAAATGTAAAATATAAAGACGTAAGGTAAAGAAATATATTTTATATTACTTCTGTTAATTGTTTAAATTGATTTCATTTTTGTCTTTATTATTCTTCAAAATAAGCATTAGCATTAGCATTAGCATTGACACACCTTTTATCAACACAAAAGAGTCTGGTGGGGAAGAAAAAATCAAACAGTGATAGAGTTAGACAGGAAGTACCGGCGCTAACACTAAGCTAGCCCAGTGCTGTTTTGTACAAAGCCCATTGTATACATTTATCTGCATTTTCACATATTTGATTGATAAATAAAGACATTGGGTACTACTTTATAATAACTTTTAATGCCTTTTTAAATGAAAATGCACAGTTATATTGAAGACTCTCTGTGAAGCCTATTTGTACGATCAAACCCGAATTCCACACGTCTCTTTTTAATTTCTTGAAGACAATATTTACAGCTGATTAATGTCTTCTAAGTGCCGATCATTTTGCAGTGCATCTCCAGTCTGAGGGATTGAGATCACTAAAGTACGACTGTCGAGGTGAAGTGAGAAGAGGGACTTTCTACGAAGCAACAGGAGTTTACCGCTACGGAGTGATCGATGCTTGAACCGTCACACTCTCTGCCTTGTCGTGGCCTATAACATATCGTCATTGCTTTCTCTATAAAGTCGTCGCGCTGGAGAGTCTTCAGTTGAACATTTCATGCATTGTTTTGGCCTTCATTGGCTGCTAAACCTGCTTTATTGTTACCTTGGCATTTGCGTTTCATGTTTTAGAACGTAAAATAACGCCTGTTCGGGAAATACAGTAATACAACACAAAAGCAAGGTCCCGTTTCCAAGTGATTCGATTAGCGTTCCTGTGCTGACAGCAATAGGCATGCCTTTTAGCAGCCGCTTAGCGATGGGGCTGCCGTGCTAATTTATACATGTGCTCGCCATTAGACTGCTGATGGTTGATGGATGCTGTATATAGTCTATCTTAGTCTATTTTACTCTTAATTTTATGCATGCCTTTTTATATATTTTTTATATTTTATCCTTTGCTTTATGTTGCACCTACGCCGAAGCAAGTTCCTACGTTTGTGAATTTCACTGACAATGGCAATAAACAGTTTCTGATTCTGATTCTGGTTTATGGACTTTAAAACTGCGCTGATTTCGGATCTAACATGTAACAATCTGGGGGAATTGTAATTGTGTTTTCTCTGTCTCTTTTTGGGATTAATTTTGACAGGATTAATGAAACAGTCGTAATCGAATAGGAATTGCAATTTGAATGGATGCTACTAGTAAACTGCAAAGGCTGCAATTTTTGAAGCGTAATCATTTTCCTCCACAAACCACAAACTATCCTGTTTTATTCTGCATAAGGACTCCAAACCCTGCAGTTTACAGCTGTACAAACATGTTCTGAACCAAAAATGACAAAAAACATGATTAAAAGCAACGAAAATGAAACTAAAACTGACAAAAACGGGACTAAAAGTGACACAAATGCAACAAAAAGTGACAAAAGTATAACTAAAAGTGACAAAAATGTGACAAAAAGCGACAAAAAACACAATGTAAAGTGACAAGAACCCAACTAAATGTGACAAAAACATGACTAAAAGCGACAAAAATTAAACTAAAACTGACAAAAACGTGACTAAAAGTGACACAAACGCAACAAAAAGTGACAAAACTGTGACTAAAAGCGACACACAACGTACACACAAACACAACGTAAAGTGACAAAAACTTAACTAAAAGTGACAAAAAAAAACACAACGTTAAGTGACAAAAATGCTATGAAAAGTGCCAAAACACAATATAAAGTGAAAAGAACACGACTAAATGCGACAAAAACACGACTAAAAGTGACAAAAACGTTGGGAAACAGGTGATTCTTTTATTTGGTTTTCACTTGATGGTGTTTAAAAGAAGAGAATGCTATTAATAAAACATAAATCGCCAATCTAATTGCAACTGCAACACTGGTCAGAAAGACTCTCAATTAGATATTTTCACAAACCGTGCAGCTCTAAATCAAGTGTGAATGAAGCAAAACACAACTTCATGTTTTTGATGTCTTGGTCTTCTTCCCGCTTATCGTAGTAACGTTGGTGCTTGGACCTTCAAACATGGTGAAAGTTTCAGCTTTCTGTTATAGGTAACATTTTGAAGACTTTTAAACCCGTTTACTTTATTTTGATTACTTCATGCATGTTTGAGTAATCTTGTATTCATGCACAGAAAAATCCTGTTTTCACCTATCCCTTATACCCGCCCACATCCCTGTGGGACTTTAATGTGATTACTACAAAGATAAAGACTCTGAGTGATACATATGGGGTTCCAAAATGTCATGTAGCCAAAAATAAATGTAAATGACAATGTGCTGCTTGTCATGGTAAAATGTCACTATGAAGAGGCGAGGAAGAGGCTCACAGGTTCTACAGTTGTGAACAGGAAAAAGTGAAATTTAAACAAAACAACCCATTCACTGTTAAGGTAAAGACTGTCTGTGTGACATGGTGGCGCGGTGGTTTGCAAGGTTCGACTCCCAGGCACTGTGGGGTCTTTCTGTGTGGAGTTTGCATGGTCCCATAGGCTTCCTTCTGATGCTCTGGTTTACCCTGAAACTAAAAACATGTACAATAGGCTCCTCCCCTCTGGAGCCTCGACTCCCCTGAAAAAGAGACTCTAAATCTCAGTGGGACTTCCCTGGTTAAATAAAGGAATAAAGAAATAATTTTCAGTTTGTTAAGTTAGTTGTTACAATTAGCATTGAGACACAAACGTGTCCAATTACAAACACACAAGTGTTGTTTGCTTAAATATTCACTTGATTTGTAAAGTATTTCACATGTTGTCAGAGACATCCACCCCAACTCACTGTTCACTGCCTGATCTGAAGTATTCATTAATTTTAGACTGACTCAGCAAAAACCTCATAAAGGTAAAAATTAGACTGGAAGTACAGATGCCAAAACTGGAGGATTATGGCTCTGTTAAGCCAACCAGGTGCGGTTGTGCACAGAGCCATTAGGTGCAGACAGCACACAGCCGTCTCATTTTCACTCTGAGAGGTACAGCATGTCTGAACCGGAGCAAAACAGATTTCACTTTGTGACAGGGAAAAACATCTGATGCAGCCCCTTTAATAATAGTCTTTTCATACCAAGCCCTGATATAGTTTCACCTTTGTGTTGCCCCACACTTTTTTAGCTAGTCGTGGGGGGGCAGTGTTCTCTTTTGTTGGCCGACCCACTCGATTCTCTCTCCTCACGTTACCATGGAAACTACAAGACACTACATCACCTCGAGTAGAAGTTTCTCAGATTGTCTGCCTATCTATCTCTGTGTGTGTGTATGTGTGAGTGTGAGTGTGTGTGTGTGTGTGCGTGTGCGTGTGCGTGTGCGTGAGTGTGTGTGAGTGTGTGTCTGAGTGTGTGTGTGTGCACAGGGAGGTTCCATGTCACAACGCTGACGTCTGGTTTCAAAAGCTCTGACAGAGTGACGCATAAATAAAGGGGACGTCCACAGAATGATCGACAAACTTGTGGGAAAAGCTGCCAAGGCTTGAGAATAAGAGTTGAAGAAGTAGCCTGGAGTGTATTTTACAGTATATAATGGTGACGAAGGGAAAGCCTGGACTATCCTAGATCTGGATAAGGTTGCCATGGTAACAGCAGACATGGGTTTTAAGAAAATGTGGATGTTATGTCATTATTCTATGACAAAGCATAGACACTGCCTCCTCATCGGGCGGGGAAGAAGACACCTTATTTCTAGCCTTGAGAACGCGTGAGTCATCCATTTTTCATAATCGTTAGTCCCGGTAGATTTAGTAGTTTAAAAGCAATTAACAATATCAAAATAATAAGGTAGTCTTGACAAAATTTGCTCTTAAGATTTTTTTATGTGGGATGCAGTTATGGCCCAGATAAATCAATAAAATATGAACAACAACATCTGGCAACATCCTCATTATTCACCATATTATATTTTCAGTCTCTGATACTTTTGTATAAATTTTTTTGATGGTTTACAAAGTGACCATACCATGGAATCACAAGTGGATAGTAAAAAGCAATTTTTACTAACAATTCTCAATATTTGTAGCAAGAGCTACAGTTTGAACAGTGAGAGCAACGGTTTTCAACAGTTTTAAAGGGAAGATAATCTGCTATAAAGGGGTGCACGGTGGCAGAGCGGCTAGAGCTTCTGCCTCTCAATAAGGAGATCGTGGGTTCGAATCCCGCACCACCCCAACATCGGGGTTTCGAATTCTGAACCACCCTAACATCACACGATCTCTCTGGGTGGAGTCTGCATGTCCTCCCCGTGTTACTGTGGGTTCTCTCCGGGTTCTCCGGCTTCCTCCCACCGTCCAAAGACATGACTGTGTAGGTTAATTGAGAACTCTAAATTGTCCCTAGTGTGTGAATGTGAGAGTGAATGGTTGTCTGTCCTTGTCTCTGTCTCTCTGTGTCAGCCCTGCGACGAGTTGGCCACTGTCCAGGGTGTACCCCGCCTAAGGCCCAAAGTCACTGGGATAGGCTCCAGTCACCCGCGACCCCTAACGGGAATAAGCGGTAGAAAATGAATGAATGAATGAATGAATAATCTGCTATAATTGTGACTATTTTGAGCTTTTAATGTTCTAACAATGTTTTGTCATCAAAAACATTCCTGGAGTTGCATTTAGTTGCATTCACACTATTTTTGAGGAGTGTCCCCTCCAAGTGTCAACAACAGTCCATTCTGAACTCCTTCGATTGATGACGTATTTCCGATAATTTATGCCATAATCTGCTGTCCTTAAATCATCGTCAGACTTGTTCTGAGCATTTCTGCCATCTAAAAAGGATCACTTCAAATAAATGAGGTTAATTTTGTCTTCATAATAACAGTTTTTGTAAACGCTATTCAGTCAGTAGATGGCGCCTGAACTCAGAAGTTCCAGGGAAAACTGAACTAAATACAACATAAGGTACTCGAGAGCATGTTTAAAGGCTAATAACATTCAGTCATTCATTCATTCCTTCATTTTCAGAATCAGAAATCAGAATTACTTTTATTTATCCCCAAGGGGAAATTCAACCGTGCAACCGACCAGTAGTGACAGTAAAGTATTATAAACAAAATAAGATATATATATAAAATAAGAATAAAATACAATAGCTCTATAATGATCAACCCCATTTAACTTAACTTATAAAGTGTTTTTGTTAATCAACTAAACCCCCGATATGAACAATAATCAACAAAACCCCCGATGTGAACAATATCGCTTATCCACCGCTTATTTCTCGTTCCCAGGGTCGCGGGTGACTGGAGCCTATCCCAGTGACTTTTGGGCCTTAGGCGGGGTACACCCTGCACAGTGGCCAACTCGCCGCAGGGCTAAAGGCTAATAACAATATTTTTTTTAAATGCATGATACTTTTGCATTAAGTTATTTTTCTATTATTATATATTTTTGAGGGTCAAGTAAAATTGTTTTATATACCAACCCTGACAGTTGGGATTATTTGCCATTAGAATTGTCTTTACCCAATTTAAGCCTTTGACCGAATTGGACTCCATCATGGCAGTCATTAGTTTGACTATATTTTCCTCTTTTAACGCGCCATAAACAGGTAATAATGTTGTCCCTCACTTGTAACCTTAGTTCGTCAGCCATTTAAGTTTAACAAAGTTTGTCAAGAAAGTTGTATATAATTGTTTTTGGTAAAATCTCTGACCTGTCACAATGAACATTAAATATTACATGAAAATCAGTTGACCTCAATGTTTCTCTTATGTTTTGCTCTGGTTTAGTAGGCATTAAATGTTGTGCTTTCACGAACTTTGTGCTCGGATACAGTTTACTTGTTTAAAGTTTAAAAGTCATATATAGCATGTTAGATGTAGTTTGGCCATGTACATGTTGCCATAGTAAAATATTAACGTTTGTGCGCTTGTGCAGAACCATCTGGGCATGCACAGATTTAAGTTTGACGAAAATTCGACACTGACTCACTCAAATTGGTTTGATTTAGCTTCTTGTGTAAAATTATTTAAGATATCTGACTGACTTTTAAATATAAATCAATAGAAACATGAGCGAGATGTTTGAACTACACTTTTACCTTTTTAAATTCCAGCTCACCTTAAAACGTGGCTATACTTTCAATGCGATTATTGTTTGAAACGAGCAGAACAGGCTATGAACTATTTAGAAGCGAAGTCAAATATCACCTTATACAAACGCTACACAAATGACTGACATTTTTGGGCGATTCTCTTGAGTACATCTGAGTCTTCCTTACCCCCTCGTGTGTACGGCTGCGAGCGCACATGTCCAGTCTTGGCGACGGCGCGATTTGACTGGGCACAACTCGTTTTCGATGACTTATTTCTTGGGTGCAGTGGTGCGTGGGATTAAATGCAGACACTGGATCAGCTGCCATGACTCTCGCCGTGCTCTGGGCTCCCTCTTCACAGCGCTGGGTCAATGAGAAGAAGAAGGCCATCGTTATGAGAGAGGACACACACGCAGGCACGGGGAGGGCACAGCGTCTGGTTCGTTTGGTCTGCGCGGGGGTGTACGGCTCCAAAATCTTGTACGCAACACCTCGGCACAGAGTCTGAGGCGAAGATAGTGGCTCATATAACATAGTAAACCTAGGACTGCTAGTTTTATATAGTTTACCTAAGTAGATTTCCTGTGTAAAAATATGACATTGTACAGTATATGCATGCCAAAATTGCATTGGAAACTAAAATGTAATAATGGTTTGGGCTAGGTGTCTAATCATTGGTTCATTTTGGAGGTAAATTAGATGCCAACCAATGTTAATTATCCCTCCCGCTATCTTCGGGTCCATTTCAAATCAAATCAAATCAATTTATTTTCATAATGCCCAAAATCACAACAACAGTTGCCTCGATGGGCCACAGGTAAAAGCAGTTCAGATAACTGTCCCAGAATGCCCCTGTCCTTTGACCCTCCTTCGCGGCGAAGAAAAACTACAAAAAACCCCACGGGAAAAAGTAGAAACCTCGGGGAGAACCACAGTGAAGGAGAGATCCTACTTCCACGGACGGACAGACTGTAGATGAACTAGGACTGACATCCACTTGGACTGTGGATTTGAGCCCATCTAGACATACATTGTTTTATTTTTTATTTCATCGCTATAAAACTTTCATGGGTGGTCCAAAACGTCACCTAACATACAATTTATTAAACATTTTTTATTGTAGTATTTTTTTCCCTGATATTAAAATGTATATTGCCCTTTGACCAAATGTGCATTGCTCAAACAAACAGAGCACGAGAGTTACATTTCAAGACATTTTGCCAGACAAATCAGGTTGGGGCTTGTTACATAAATAAACTCTTGAATATGTTTTAATGTAGGGAATATACTGTATATAATCCCTGGCGGGTGCACGGTGGCAGAGCGGCTAGAGCGTCTGCCTCCCAATAAGGAGATCGTGGGTTCGAATCCCAGACCACCCCAACATCGTGGTATTGAATTCCGAACCACCTTAACATCACACGATCTCTCTGGGTGGAGTCTGCATGTCCTCCCCGTGTTACCGTGGGTTCTCTCCGGGTTCTCCGGCTCCTCCCACCGTCCAAAGACATGACTGTGTAGGTTAATTGACAACTCTAAAATTGTCCCTAGTGTGTGAATGTGAGAGTGAATGGTTGTCTGTCCTTGTCTGTCTCTCTGTGTCAGCCCTGCGACGAGTTGGCCACTGTCCAGGGTGTACCCCGCCTAAGGCCCAAAGTCACTGGGATAGGCTCCAGTCACCCGCGACCCCTAACGGGAATAAGCGGTAGAAAATGAATGAATGAATAATCCCTGGTTTATTTGTGCATGCACTGGGTATTGATCTAAACATTCTGTTCTATTCATTTTAACAAGGCATCTAAATAAAAACATTCATTCTAACATTTGTTGGCAGCACAGATAAGTAGCTGTTGTTTACATGTTTGTTACATTTGCCAACAAGTATGAAGAGTCAATATCTAACTTCCAGCTCCATTTTAAGTTACTTACCCATAATAGATTTGAGGTACTTGATGAAATAAAACAAACATTTAATTGTCAGACCCACTATGTTTTTGGTGCATTATTGTCCAGCAAATGTTTATTATGTTGATGATAGCATTTATGCTCATTTTTGCGCTAAACGATACATCAATAATCTATGCAAAAGATTGTTACCTGCAGCTTTAATGCTTTACGTAGTGCTGCGTAGCCATTTGGCAAATTCATGAACTGTAGCTCTCAAAAGGTGACGTAAAGTAAAGGGGCCGACCAAATCAGTGCAGTGGTTTTCAACACAGAAGTAAGCGGAATTGTTTTTTAAAGTTGTCGTACTATATCAATATTGTAAATGAAGATGCCCAAAATATAACACAATGATCCACGAGTGTCATAGATTAGAACTATATAGAAGCCAAGACCTCAATAAGTCTTCTTTAATGTGTGAAGTGATTAGGGCTGGGGTCTAAAGCAGGGATGTCCAAACTTTTTCCATCGAGGGCCACATATTGAAATACAGACCAAGAGGAGGGCCACAAATCAATCGTGAAACGTTCAAAAAAGTAGCATTTCTCTGATGTTTTAAATGCCTCACACCTAAATTAAATTTCAGTGCCTTAATATCAGGTCCACCCCACACCAAAATGTTAGTTATTTAGGTTATAAGTGTAGAAAATTTGAAATTTGCCATAAAAAGTTCTTCTCAGGACAGTGTGGGCCAATTCACCAGGAAGCCTGGGGGCCAAGAAAAATAGCTCTGAGGGCCGCATTTGGCCCCCGGGCCATAGTTTGGACATGCCTGGTCTAAAGCAAAAAGTTTTTTTTTGTTTTTTTTTACTGTTGCTGGCCTTTTAAATTATTGAAAATATAGTCAAACTAAGATCTAGCACGATGAAATAGGTAAATAACTCAAATTTGGGGAAGGACAAAGTATAGAACGGTACCAGCCTTTAGAATGCAGGTGTTCTGTTCACATAGAAGGGTCTGTTACACTCCAGGTTGACTCTCCTTGCAGTCCTCCCTTTGAAAACCCACTGATTTTACATGGAATCGATGCGGGTTACAGTTGAAAAACATTATCTCCTCACTAGTGGACCATGGCAAAAGTGTGCTTCAGTAAGACATTTCCGCTGACACAGTCCTTTTCCACCACAGGGGGTGGATCATGGTGGAGAGTGTGGTGGTTAGAGGTTAGCCAGGTGGATAGTGCTCCCTCTCTAGAGCTTTATTAACTGAAACAAACTGCAGGAGTAAAAGCAGTCATGCAGTACATCTCCCTCTCACCAGCACAAAATGACCTATTTCCAACCCAATTGATTTGTTCTGGGATTTGGCTAATTGCTTTGAGGAGAAAAGTCATATTTTACAGCTGATCAGAGCTATAAGAAAGATGTGATGGAGTAATGCGGTCTTCATCAAACGTAATGCACATAATGGTGATTAATTGCCATTAGCTGCGATTGTCTCTGGGTTGGATGTGCCTTCAAGAGGGCTGCGAAGCTTCGTGCACGTGACAGAGAGCGGCGGTTTGGCATTTTACGAGCTGTTCTGTTCCGTTGTCTCGATGCGATGATTGAAGTTGAGGTAGAGAACTGAAAATCTAGGACATCTCCCTGTGAACATGTGAAAACTCTCCAAATTAGAGATTGTGTTCAGGTTATATTTCACATTTCTTCCCTGATGGCTGATTCAGGTAACTAGGAGGTGGCAAAAATCCAACGTAACCACAGAAAGCCATAGTAAGTCAATGAAGACACACCTTCAAACAAATCTGCAATTTCAATAGTTTCAGTGGCTACAAAAGTCTACAGTTACAATATTTCATCGTGTACTGGTGTGAAGCTCAAACACACTAATCAATCAAAGCGATTAACCAATTACAGGGCAGCATTGTGGTTTTGACGAAGGGGCATTAAACATATGTGTGTACAGGCGGCTATTGACTCTTTTTGACTAGTTTGTTTTTGAAGATAGGGCATCAATTACAGTATTTGGGAAATCCGTGCAAGAGTCTAAAGAAAACACCCAAAACCAGTGAGTGCGGCTATATTTATGAAAGTAGTGCTTCTCCTTTCTCTCACACGCACATAGAAACTCTACATAGCGTGGATGGCTTTAGATATGAGGATTTCTTACTAACATACTAGACCTTCATTACTTCATTTATTCTAAAATTAATACATTTTACATGAAAAGATAGTCTGGGCCAACCCATGGACAAGGTTTTTCACACACAGCAGCACTTAAAAAGCTACAGAGCAGTTCCTTTTGCTCAACTGGATTTAGCACATCTTAGATTTTTATTTTATTTTATTGTATTTGATGAATGTTCTGCCTTTTCATGATCGATTATAATAGAGACCATACCAGATTAGTAATATGTGGATCAAGAGTGCTACACATATTGATCTGACTTCTGCAGTTCTGTTAAATTTCATCTGCAAACAACAACTCACTCTGTCTTATTAAAGGACACAAATTCTGCTACAGTGACTTTTTTTAACCGTGTTCTAACAATGTTCAGCCATCAAAAACATACCTGAAGTAGTATGCTGCTGCATTCACGCTGTTTTGAGGAATGTTCATCAAAAAAATCCTCCCGCCTCCCACTGTAAAATAACCCTTCCATCTGAACTTCCTGGTTCTGGGACGTATTTTCAGACTCCATACGTCACTTATCCGAGAATCTTCTGTTGTTTTTAGTCCTTAAATCATCGCCAGACTCATTCTGACCATTTCTACCGTCTAAACCATAACCATACATAACCATAATATTGGCTGATGGCTAACTTAACAAGATTGTGTGAGAGCTAGGCGCCATCTAGTGTTAGTGTCTTTTGACAAAGGCTGATAAAACCTGTCAATTAAAGAACAATAAACTTTTTTTTTGTTTGTTTCAAAACATGAGGTGGCAAATGTAAGGTACTCAAGAGCATGTCTAACGGTTAATAACAATATAAAAATGTAGATTTTTTTTTTACTTTAAATGTGTAATTGAACTGAATGGGATTCCTGTGTAAGTAACACCTTTTTGTCTTCTCTCCAATGCACCTAAACCTTGAAGATGCACTGTGTAACCGATGGTCCGTCAGTCAGGATCCTCTCTTGGACTGTGCTCTGTAAAACTGATATTATATGAAAGAGATGATATTGCTGAAAATGTTCTACACTACAACTTCATTTAATGCCATGCTTAGACGCAAGTTAAATCAGTTTTATTTCCAACACAATAAGATCTCCATGTGCACCTTTATTTCTACAACATGGCAACGTGCATGGTACATTTAGGAATATAATTGGATAGAACAAAACAAAGACATTTCAATTGAATCTCTGGAGCGGTGACTGTTTCTTCCTGGACCTCACATGAAGTATTTCCCAGTCCGTGTTATCATGTCATTATACTCGCTCCTTGCACTCTGCAGGGATTTGGAGCCTAGTTGAGCACCGGTTCACTTGGGAACCACCAAAGTGATGTGAGGCGGTGCGTTGCATGATGGGAACCTCCCTTGTTATTTCATGGGTAAACAGTTCTTCTTGGCCCGTTTCCTCTGTGTATTCCATATAAATCCATGCATTCTTTCACCCATCTGCGCTCATACAAAGCTGTGACACAACAAAGCCTATGCGCAAATATCTTGGGTATTGTTTCAAGCACCGTTTAAAGTGTACGCCGGCGATTAACGCGCATTTACTGCCTGTTTTGTGAAGTGCTTTTCATATTTGGTTAAGTCTGCGTCTCCGCGTTATCTCTATAGTGGTTGGTTCTATATGGGAGGTGGTAAATGGGAGGCAATACGCTGCAATAACAATGTTTGATAAGACGTGGGGTTCCGAGCGATCACTCCTCTTCCTCCTCCCAGCGCCGTGTTGCTCTGGGTAATTTACCAGCAGCGGGGTACGCCTTCGAGCTCGCAAACAGATAAAAATGCAAGCGCGTACACACAGCTAACTTCGAATTAGGCACAGTGTTCCCATCTTGACTCCGCAGAACACTCGCTGAAACTTTTAAGCTGTAACTATTGTTTACTGAAAGTGCAAGGAGGGATGTTTAACGTTGCTGCAGGGCTGGGTAGCTTCCATAGGGGGTCCGCGCTAGAGCAAAAAACACGGTGGCCTTGAAGAGAAAAGAAAATTCAAGTGTGAAGGGAGGGAAAATGACTGTGACAACATTTACCGTCATTTTATAAACGGTTGACACATTATTTGTAGGATTTTAAGATTCCGTTCTGCATGATATTTACCTTATTCCGCTGATCTGCACTTTTGTCGTTTTAGCATTTCCGGTTAAGATATAATTCCAATCATTTAAAAGATGAGCTACAGAAAAGTACTGCCGCTAAATAGTATCTAAAGTAGGTTCATTTGTGTGAAATGTTCAATGTTCATTTGAAAAAACATGTAAACAATGCAATTTGCTGTTGAGATTGACAGCCTTATCCAAAATCACACAATTGGAAGGAGGCATCTTCTGGACTAAAGTGAAAATATTAGAGTGTAGATGTCTTCTGCTTTTGAGCAAATAAGCCGCTATGGTTGGATCGTCAAAGAATGTATTTACTGTGTGCCTGGTCCGGCATTCAGACAAAGTGTAATGGCAGCTCGCCTTTGAGTCATCCAGAAGTGCTCCTCATAGTTTTCACTTCTTATAATTCTTCATACTGTCTTCTGCTTAGGACAGATGTTGGTCAAATTCTTTCAGTACTACTTTGGAAGTCTTGTTTGAAAGGTGCTGTTGATAAAAATTGGTATTTCCAGACACACATTAATGAAAACATATTATGGAAAATGTACTTTTTTGAGATTTTAACCATGTAATAACCTCAACAAAAACATACCAAGAGTTGCTTAATTTATGCTTGTTTCATTTATTCTGCTTACGAGGTCGTCTTCCCACGATGCCATATTGCTCTGTTTTGTGACGTCATAAGTAGAGCTCAGAGATCTTATGTGCTCTTTTTACGTCCATAAATCTTCGCCAGACTTGTTTGGGGCATTTTTACTGTCAAACCGCACTTATTAACAGTTACAAAGTGATGTGCGCTTCGCAGTACATTATACACATTATTTTAACTTCTAAAACATCAGATACTCAAGAGCATGTTTAAACGCCAATATCAATCCAAACAGTATAATAGGTGTCCTTTAACTCTTTACTTGGTTTGTCTTGCATCTGTCAGTGAACTAAAGATTCAGAATCTCTCGTCCACAGTACAAACACAGCACTGTTAAGCCCTAAGTCTACAAGAGCAGCCACATTTTGTCACATAAAAAGTTTTAGAAACGTATTCATTCTCCACTTCCCTTTCAACTCAAAAGACTAAACGACATCAATTCCATAAACTACATATAATTATTTAAAAGGCTTCCACCACTGTTCTTTTGTGTATAGATTTGTGTGGCTCAAAAGCCGACCTTCAAACACATTCATTTCCTCTGTGGACAAAATTGAAAGGGGGAAAAATAGCAATGCAAAAGAGCACATGTAGGCTCATTTCCCTTTTTTTTATTTCCTCTGCGCCTGGCTGTCCCTGATGAGGTTACAACTTCATTAAAACAGAACTATGATCATACGCTATATCACAAATTAGGTTCCAATTGCCTGCTTCAATCCATTCAGCACTAATGCAAAAGTTGCACCAAGCCTAGACACTATTAACTCTCATTTGTATTCCCTTACAATGTGGTGTTGTTAATTTGCAATGACTTGTTACTTTAGATTTGAAATAAATCTCTAGTGTAGTCGTAGCATGTTCTGACAAAGGGAAAACGTCTAGTAAATCTCGACCAAGTTTCCAAACTATAACTGAAATCGTTAAGAATGATAAACGTTTAGCTGTGGGCCAAACTCATAAGTTACGTTCCGAAGACTGTGGCACGTGGCAGAGTGGTTAACACTGTCGCCTCACAGCAAGAAGGTTTGCATGTTTTATCCTGCGTCTGAGTGGGTTTCCTTTGGGCTCTCCGGTTTCCTCTATCAATCCAAAACATGCAGAGTGGGTAAAATCTGAATCTGGAGATGGGTCTCCGGGGCGCTGTGCTGTTGTGCTCACTGCTCCTGAGGAAATGCCCCTGCAGCATTTAAGGATGGGTCAAGTGTAAGCGACACATTTCCCTACGGAGACAGCAAAGTGTGCCTTAAACTTAATGCATTCTAACATCCAGCATTTTTCCTGGGACAAGTTTATAAACACAACTTTTAGGGACTAAAAGAGGGGTTTGGGTATCATGGGTCATGCTAGCAATTCCTAGCCGGCTAACATTACAGCATCATTTTGGTTTCTATAGATACAAGTAGCATCCGAACGGACCTCTGTGGGCAAGCAATCCATCCATTTCAATGTAGAAGAGCCGCTATCTCACCCATTGCTCAACAACTACAAGAGCCGACGCAGGAATTATGATACACTAATTGCACAAAGACATGAAGAAAAAGTAATTGGTTGAACGGCTCAAATTTGTACAAACATCTGAGAGTGCTAACTGCAGCTGTGGGCTACATGTTACTGTGATGCTAGTGCGCCTGCTATTTGTTTACTTCTGAGGCAACAGCATGTCAACAACCTCCATTAAGACTCACTTGTATTAGTTGTGCTTAAAAAACACAGAATCTGCATCTAAAAAAGGACCATGCCAGACCACGCCCCATAATATACCCCATTGCTGACTGTATCTATCTATGCCGGGTGTGTTGCTAAACCCCGCCTCTTGGCTCTCTCATATGTCAGGTAAACTTATCCCATAGGAACTCAAACGTCTATGGAACAGAAACAAACTTTCTCTCAAGAATCCCATTGAGAAAGTTGTACTATAAAGCCTTGACTGTTTTCTGAATGTCTCTCTCCTCATTTCACTCTACATTTGTCCAGTCAAATATAAACTATGGGTCAGAAAATATCTTTAAAAAAAGAAGAAATAAAAGACAAAAGAGAGAAAGTTATATAGCAAGCCAAACTGAGATTTTGCACCTGATACTGTAGATATCCATTTTACTGGCTAAAAAACAGTCTCACTTTCATAAATGCACAATAAAGACGACAAGAAACAATAAAACGTTGCCATTAATATAGGAAAGACTATTAATAACAGAAACAGATAAACAAATGTGACATTCTTTTAATGCCATTTACAAAGCAAATTTATTCTAACGATCAAGCAATAACTTTGGGTTTCATGGTGAGAGCAAGTCGGAGGGATAAAAGTCACATCTGGCACCGCGCACTTTAGCTGCCTTAATGTGCCATGCAGTCTTCTCTGTGAAAGAATGTGAAAAGTATTAAGCCTTTTATACCTGATTAATGCACCTCTAATAGAGCCCTCATTATTTCCATACATTAACGTGACAAGACTAATAGCACTACATCCAAGCCTATGGTCAAAATGAACGACGGGCCACAGCGGCTCTGAAAAACTGCGCCGTGGCAAACGAGGTCAGCGCTGCCAGCTCACCAGGCAAACCAAGTGACACAAATTGAATAAACGTCTGTGGAAAGAAATTGAAAGAAAGCAGAAAAAGTGAGTCAAACACCCTGATCTGCTCTGACTTATTGATTTTGAGGTGGAGAAGACGTGCAGTGGGTGGACAGGACGAAGACCAGAAGACAATAAATCATATCCACTTGTTTCTATGTGTGCACGGCTTGGGTATTAGTTTATGCTTTGTTTCTTTTAATTATGCATTTTGAAAGGTATTTTTGGTGTGCACAGCCAACATTTCTGATCGAGTGAACGCCATATGCTTGTTTCCATGGATATTAGAGCTTATTTGGGAAAAATATCTAATTGCTATTTCTCTGACCAGTATTGCAATTAGATTTGCATACTGACAAACTAATAAAAGAATCACGCTCTTGTCTCTCTTTGTAACGTTTTTGTCACTTTTTTTGAGTTTTTGTTGTTTTTTTGTCACATTTTTGTTACTTTTTATATAGTCTTGGACATTTATAGTCGGGATTTTGTCACTTATTTGCGTTTTGGTTGCTATTATTTGTGTTTTTAGATGCTTTTTGGCACATTTTTTGGTATGTACTTTTGGTCGACTTAGCGTTGAGAGAGACACATGCTTGGGGATATGAGCTTATTTCAGAAAAATATCAAACTGAGCTTTTTCTCACCAGTTTTGCGATTGCAGTTAGATTTGCCATTTATGTTTTAATAATGGGATTCTGTTCAAAGTTCACATTTAAAACACCACCAGACGAATTGACAATAACACTGAAATAGGAACTGATAAACAATTAAATTAATCACAAGTTTTGGAACATTTTGTCTCTTTTTGTCATGTTTTGTTTTGTTGTTTTTTGTTTTGTTTTTTTTTTTTGCTTTTAGTTGCATTTTTATTGCTTTTACTTGAGTTTTGTTGCTTTTAGTAGTGTTTTTGTTACATTTAATATCGTACTTGTCACTTTTAGCATTATTTTTGTCACTTATAGTCACATTTTCTCACTTTTTTCACTTTGTCGTACTTTTGTTGCTGTTAGTAACATTTTAGCTGCTTTTAGTTTTTTTTTTTTTTTGCTTTTAGTCACGTTTTGTTAGTCACTCTTTTGGTCGCGGTTTTGGCATGTTTGTGTCTTTTTTATCTTTTTGTTGATTTTAGACCAATTTTTGTCAAGTCTGGTCTGTAATAACATGTGTGCAGATTGTGTATGTGCCAAATGTGCTAACAATACTTTTTTCCTCTTTCCGTCATGTTCGTTTTTGTTTTTATTTGTTCTTTATATAAAATGTAAAAATGGGGGTGCAATGTGATTTGTCATACCTTTTTTAAGTAACTGTAATGACCCTACGCCAAGCTACCTCATAAAGTTGATCAGTCTTGCCGCACACAGAGTGAGAAAATAACATCATAATTAATCATGTCCTCGAAGTCCTGATGTCTCTCAAAGATAAATGTTCTGATCGTCCTTTGTTCGTCCAGACTTTGTAGCTACTGTCTTTGTTATGTTTCCACAATTCTATTTTATATCTGGGTTTGAACGTGAAGATAATACACTTTCATCAATTAGAGGTGTAGCTGAATTTTGCAGAAAGCTAATTATTCAGTCAATTGCACAGAGTGATAGGAGTCATTCGTGGAACTATTTTCTCTCTTCAGAGAATTTTTACAAAGGTACTATATTTATGAAGTGGTTCCAAATTGCAAATGTTCCATGATTTTACATACAGGATGGTGACTATAAAAACTATATCACAATTTGTCAACTAAAAACATACACAAAATAAAGTCGTAACAGAAAAAAAAGCACTGATATTTGGTTGGGCCGCTGTGCCATTGTGTCATTAAGCTTCTGCAATGTCAAACAATTTATTTCCATCCAGTGTTGCATTTATTTTTCACCCAGATATTGTATTTATAATTGGACAGCGTGTTTCTGTACCCATGAAGCACTTTTGTCAACCATGGTTGTTTTTAAATGCTATGTAAATAAATGTGATTGATTGACTGGTTGGCTGGTTGGTTGGTTGGTTGGTTGGTTGGTTGGTTGGTTGGTTGGTTGGTTGGTTGGTTGGTTGGTTGGTTGGTTGGTTGGTTGATTGATTGATTGATTGATTGATTGATTGATTGATTGATTGACAGTGGGCAACGCCTTCTCCAGCACATCACAAACATTCTCAAAGGAGTTCAGATCTGGTCTCTATGGAGGTCAGTCCACATTTGAAAATTATGCCTCATGCTCCTGAACCACTCTGTCACAATGTGAGCCCCATGAATCCAGGCATGGTCATCCTGGAATCAGAGAAGAAATCCATTGATGAAACAATCTGGTTGTTCAGGATGTTCAGGTCGTCAGCTGATCTCATTCTTTGGGCACATAGTGTTGCTGAACGTAGACCTGACCAACTGTAGAAGCCCCAGATCATAGCCCCCCCCCCACAGGCTACAGGAGGCACTAGGCATGATGGGCGCTTCACTTACCTCTCCGACCACAGTTACTCCTTCAAGACAATGGGTCCCGCTATCCTTGCAGTTTTTAATAATGTGTTGGACAGTTCTTTAGCTAATTTTAGTAGTTTGTTCAATCTCCTTAGATGTTTTCTCGGCTTCTCTTCTCAAACACACTGACATCTTTTCCATGGCCACAGGATCTGTCTTTCCACATGTTGGTTACAGAAATTAGAAGCCATTCCCTGCATCAATTGAGTTTAATTACCCTGAAGTACCATGTTGCAGCTGAAAGACAATCACCCAGTAATTGTCCAATGGGAGGCTTGTACCTATTAGCTTAGTTGAATCCAGGAGGCAACCTTTTTTTTTTTTTTTTCTGTAATGCAATTTTAATTATGACACTCTTTGAAACAATATACAGTAAAAGTAACATGGACATGGATAAATGAAAACAAAGGAGAAAGTCAGAAAGTAAGCAATAAAAATCAACAAGTGCTTAAGACCAATTTAAAAACATGACATGTGGCTGAAGAATAGTCTGGATGAAGTCAACGTGAACCAACAAGGTATTACCTTTAGAGATACATATTCCAAGAAGAAAGTGCTTCTAAAAATGTTAATATCACTGAAATGGTTGGAAATTGTTGGAAATGAAGGCAAATAGATTTGTATACATTTCAATTGCTCCCTGGGGACAAAGAAAGTTATTTGAATTTAATAAATGATATCATTTTTCCTTGGCCACTGTCCAGGGTGTACCCCGCTTAAGGCCCAAAGTCACTGGAATAGGCTCCAGTCACCCGCGACCCGGGGAACGGGAATAAGCGGTAGAAAATGAATGAATGAATATCATTTTTGCTCGAGAAAGACTTCCAGGAATTCACTGTAGCAAGTCATTTTGCTAAATGTCATTGACTGGACCACCACAGATCCCACATGCCAACTACATACCCTTCTTTATTAACGCATCAATCTCATCGCCAGACAGCTCCAGAACTGGAAGCCTAAAGTCTCTTTAATATTTGATTACATCGAGTTAGAATGTGCTCCGTGGAAGGTCAATGAGTCCAAATGGGACTAAATGTACATTTTCAGCCATAGATTTCTCACAGTACCTCCAGCAATAAATATAATCTGATCTATCTATGGTTTTTCATCAAACAGACATACATTTTTCAGGCTGGCTTGAAAGGAGAAAAGAGCAGGAAGCATGCAAACTGTATGATAGGATTACGAAAAGCAACATTAACAAAGTTAATAAGTTAAATGAGAACTAAGAAACAGTTTTATCTTAAACATCTTTAAAAGGGGTGCTATATAGTTTGCTAGTGGATGGTTTGAAACCTTCTATTCTCCTGGAAATGGAATAAAACCAAGCAATCTCCTGGAGACGAGCAGCAAACCAGATACTTTATGGGATAAAAACGTCTTAAAAGGAAAATATTGTGCATTTTTGTATTGTTATTAGCCTTTAAACATGCTCCTGATGTTTTGAAACTTTTTTTAACGGACTAATGAAAGGATTTGTCTGCTGTCTGCAATGACACTTACTGAGTGTATCCAGCCAGTAGATGGCGCTTTGTGCTATACACAATTTAGTTATGTTAGCACTTTAAGAGACGCGATGATCAGGTCAGCAGTAGCAGTGATCGTGTTTAGACGGCAGAAATGCTGGCGATGATTTAAGGACTTAAAACAGCAGAAGGTTCTCGGATAAGATGTAAATAATCAGGGGAAAACGTCACATAACAAGGGAGTTTAGCAGGGTTTTTGACGGTTAGAGAATATTTTCCAATGAACATTCCTCAAAATGGCATAAATACTGCTAAATGCAACTCCATCCATGTCATTAGTCCTTTAACTGGATAAAAAGATTGATGCGTTTATATCATAGTGTGGAACCTTTCAGGCAGAGCTAAAAGAATATTATTTGAAAATCTTGTTAAAGACTCTCAACTTGAAAACTTACAAAGTGCACCTTTAAAAACGTTCTTGGTTCATGCAGACAAGCAGGTGGCAATTTCTCTACCAGGAAAGTTACATGCTGTGTCTTTAAATTGGATTAGGTGAGTCATGATTGGATTTCAAAGAAGCATGAGATGTTGATGCACATTTTAAAGTATTACATAACCGAAGAGTGATGTCTTTCCCCAGTCTCATCCCCACCTCACACGGCGCTGTCCTGTCCAATGAAGCCTACAGGGCAAAACAACCTTAAAAAGAAAGAGGAGTGATGGAAATACCAAACATGACTTTAACTACCCTTGATTTCCTTTTTTTTTTCAATTATTATATTAAAAACAAACGGAACAAACCGAAACAGCCAGAGAGTAAAAAGACTAAATCAAAAAGAAATAAAATTATAAAATATAACATTTCAGTCAGGCCCCCAGTGTATCAATCCCACCTGTCCAAGAGTCTCAAGAATGTGTCCAAGTTCAAAGCAAAAGTAACTTTTCCATTCTGTTTATGTTTCCTTGATTTCCTCATATTTTTGATTTTGCCTTTTTTGCTGCAGCCAAAAGTGCGCTCCACAGGTTTCCACTGATCATCTCCGCTGAACCCTCCCTGAGGTACATGGTTTTAAAGTCAAACGCGACTTTGTCGTCGAAGACAGTCCACAGTGCTTTTCAACGTGATTTTCTGGTCCTTCATTGAGAAATATCAAAATTACCTTCTCTTTCCAAAATTTTGAAGGTATTACACATTTATTATGATCTTTATCCAATAGAATCAAATCAATAATGGACTTAGGAGACAATGAAGAATTTGGTTAACACTGCAATTGCCCTTTTATATTACAATTGCCTTCATATTTTACAATTGTCCTTGTACGTTACAATTGCCCCCATATTTCAAAAAGAGGTTCAATCAGCGTCTGCTCGCTCCCTTTTTTAGACTAATGATAGTCAAGAATTCCATGTTTTCTATATATTTATTTTTTGTCGCTACATAAAAGTTTCTAACATGAACAGAAGAAGTTTTCAAGTTTGGGTGCAGTTCCGAGTAGATGTTTGGAGAAAATCGCTTCAATCACCTTGTCCAACTTCCCTGTTAGATGTTCGATTTTGCGAAAATAACCAAAAAAACTTGCCCTTCCATCTTCGCTCAGCCCTCTCTTTCTTCTCTGCCTATTACCCATTCTAATGATAGCCACGTCTTCACGGAGAGTGGGGCCTGATGGCTGTGAGTGCATATCGTTATATTTAGATCTAATTAAAGATCATTATAATCTATCAGCACAATGGAGAGTGCGCGGTGATGGAGTCAGAGGAAAGCGGGGGCCTCGGAGGGGGAGCACGCTGAGCATAAAAGCAGCTGGATTCAAGTGCCGCGAGATGCCGGAGAACTTGACTCCACTCCTCACCTCACAATTGTCTCCAAACGGCGGACAAAAGTGACCAATTGCCAAGTATTTGATTTTGGCAAAGGTAGAGATAAGAGCTTGTCTATGGCTTTCCATCTAATCAAAACCAAACATCATATTTCTTTAAAACTAAAATACCAAGCCACGTGACAGGTCAGCTCTGTGGAGAGGTTAGCCCGCCCATGTTTTTAAGGTATATTTGAGCAATACAAACACTAAATACTTGCAAGATAGATATGTTTATTGCTTTACTGTGGACCATTCAATTCAAAACAACCTTTACCACCAGAAAAGTTCCATAGTGCACCTTTTAAAGAGCTGTTTGGTCATAAGTGTGATAGTGTTAGGAGGAGAATGAGGACAAAGCAGTGAGAGAGGATTGGTAAATACTATTAGCATAAATGTGTGTAGCAATAAGATGTAACTGCATTCATTGAGCTAAAGGAGTGGCTTTATGAAGATATGAGAGCGATAAATCAACAGTGCTTCTCACAGAACAGGGACTGTGGAACAGTTTCATCAATGAGAGTATAAAACATATTACACAAGCTATAATTAGCATATAGATGTTTGGCTAATACAGCGGAATATGATAGGCCTTCCCAATGGAAAACAAACAGTGGTGCTATGAGCTGAAAGCCAGTGTTTTTGTTTTTTGTTTTTTTCTTCAAAACCGCTGCAGTCGGTTCATAATGACTTATTAAACACAAGATCAACCGTGTCAACAGTATTAGACTGTATCCTCCACACTACAGCACTGCAGTTAAATAACAAAGTGTTATGAGCGAGGAGCGAAGTTTGATTCATGTTCAACCTTCAAAAAATTGCTTTCGTAATTATTGTTGTGCTATTCAGAGAACTATTGCAACATGTAACTTAGGTTGTTTTCACACTGCCACCAGTTAGGTCGACACCTAAGAGCTTTTGCTTCAAGAGCAGTGCATTTGGACAAGTGTGAACACGGCACTCGCAATGACACAGACTGCGTTAAACGGCCGCTTAAAATAGGAGTTCAGGGAGCAGCTCGTCCCGCCCTCTGAAACAGTACAAGTGTGGTGTGAAAGAGGCCGGTGAGACAAAAAGTCCTTCGCATTTGATCAAAAAAGCACCTGGATAGCGTAAAAAGCTTTGTTTTCCATCTGTAAGTCATCATAAATGAAACAAAAAAGGCCTCGGCTTCCTCCAACAGTCGATGCATTGTCATTTAAAACCATCAGAGAAGACAGAAACAAAAAAACAGAAAAAGGCTGCTCCATTTGCCAAACGCATCCTTTATCATTCGCAGGGCTGTTGGCATGGAGTGGTTTAAATGCGTTGCCGTGACTGCACTTTCCATTGGTCATATCGGTAGTGCAGTTGTTTCTTCAGTGGGGCTCATGCCAGGGGCTCTGTGAAGCTTATCTTAACCACAGCACAAGTGCGTCTCCGCTCAAATCCCAAACTGTAAGTATCATTACTTTGTTGGAAACTTTGAGCCACGGTGATGACTGCCAAATGCTCTTTTAATTGCAAAACAAAGAACATAACACATTAAGTCAAACTCTGGCAATGCTAATTTGTCACGAGGGTAATGGACAGACACATGGTGCATTTAAGTTGTTCAGCTTGATTGTCATTTTATTATTTTCAAGGTGCACTTTGTAACTTGCCTAGTGAGTAGTCTGCCACTTTGTTGTCTCCATAGAGAAGTAATTGTTTTGCCTAAAATGTTCCACAGAATGGCATTTAGCACATTCCTGTTTTTGTTCACTGACAATCGCAAGGGAAAACTGTATTTGTCTGATTCAACTTTGTCTATGTTGCATGCATCAAATTAGTGTAAGTGCATGTACTGCAGGGAAAAAACAAACAACATGTCACTTGCTTGTCTCCATGGAGATAGAAAAGTTTGTAAGGTCATACTGTGTAAAATTTCAAGCAATGCAAGAACATCTCAAGTAAGTAGGCGGCGGACACCCCACCAGAAAAGTTACATATGCTCCTCAAGTTGAAAATGCTTATTCTTGTAGAACTAACCAAACAGAAATATCCCATTTGGGCAAATAAGTGAGAAATGTGCTGCTTCTTGAAGTTTAAACAAAAAAAACTCAGCCTTACTTGGCGTGCAAATCACCAAACGCACATTTGAGCTTGGCTTGGTCAGGACTACCTTTGTTTTATTTGAGATTTCACAACTATGCATATTTTGGGTTGTAAAAGCAGATGTGAACTGTGGCATTTCTAGGGAGTGTTAGACATGCTGCAAATTTGTCTTTGGAAATGCTTTACATCCCCGTGTTGCCAGCAGAGGGTGTTGCACAGGTCAATCCAAGTGCGACAAGGAACGAGAAAGTGGTAGAAAAGAAGCTATTTTACATGCACAGCAGCGTTTAGGGAGCGTTCTGGGGTGACACGGGTCTGAACTCTGACGGACCACCCTCGTTGCAGTCACAATGTTTTTTATTTGTTATTATTATACTCATAGTGTTGCACCCATAGACATAAAAAATAGTGGACAGACGATCGTCGCTCCGCCCCATTCATGAAAATGCGGCTCAGTCATGGAGAATTCAAAATGGCCGCGGGTTAGCCCCCACCACTCCCCCCTCGGTGGGGAGGCGGGGAGAGGCCGAATTTGGGGCGGCCTTTTGCTGACGTACTGCCGTCGTAGCCTCTATAGTTACCGCCCACTCGTAGGTGTTTGGCTGCGCCGTGACATTTCCGGCGCGTAAAGCCCGCCTTCCTCATTAGATATTCAAGAACTTTAAAAAATCACAGCGGCTAAACCAGCCTGGTTCAAAAAAATTCACCCCCCTCAGCGTTGTCACAGAGCCGTAAGCTAATGTTTGAGACCAAAGCCGTATTTTGAGCCAGGCTCTAAAGTAGGTTTTGAAACGTCTAACTCCCCATTGACTTGCATTGAATAATTCTACTTCCGCAGCCAGCCCCTAGCGGTCAGCAGCAGATTGCAAACATGGCAGCCTACAGTCGGCGGCTCAATTTGAGCGCGGTAGCCTCGCCCACTGGTTGCACCCCAAGTTGCAGCAAAGTCTTTTCAGGCAGAACTGTCCAAGGTGCTGATATTGGAAATGGCCTTTATTCAGAGCCAGTTCACAGTGCATCCTTCAACAGCAGGCATTTTGTGTATTTAATCATCACTGCCAATAGTTCTATTTAGATTTGCAGATCTGTTATTCACATCAAGCCTGGTCAAAGGGCGATCAGCCGTTTAGGGAAATATTTATAGGCACCAATGAGTTATTGATTGATTTCCAAGTCTTGAATGTCAAAAATCTTTGTTTATTGTTTCCAGATAGACCTAAAAAGTGTCATATCCTTAGTTGCTTGCCATATATAGTCACTTTACCTTGTTATTTATGTTTTCTGTCTATATACTGCACATGTAGATGTAGATAACCAGAGATGGCTGCCGAGAGCAACGTAAGCTGAGATCGATCCCCACGCATGTCCCAGATTATGATTTAATTTTCGACAAAAGTGCTCTAAGGTGATACTATACTAGTCGTTATTGAGAACGCTTCCATATCGGTGGAAATTGGTTGTGAAATTGACTTAATACGCACGTGAAGTGCTCCGTCTGAGAAGCTAAGAGTGGACCCCGAGTTCGACTTGTTTGAAGCAACCATGCCGAAAGGAGGATCTAAACGCTTTCGGGAACAATTGTCTTCAAGTGAAACGGATGAAAACGCTACTTTCACCCCCGTGGATCGGAAAATGCTGCAAGATATGGCTCAGCAACTTAAAAAACTGGACATTTTGGACGAACTAAAAACTGATGTCGCGGAGCTAAAAAAGTCAGTTGAGTATAACAATGCACAAATTCAGGAGATGGGAAAAGAACAGGGGGAATTAAAAGAGCAATTGGCTGACCTCACTCTTACTACAACTAGCCTCAAAAATGAAAATGCTAAGCTAAAGGCGGCGCTACTGGAGCTCCGTTGTAGGAGTATGCGGGACAACCTGCTGATCATGGGGATAAACGAGACCAACGGAGAAACTTACGGTGCGGCGGAGACCATCGTCAGGGCTTTCCTGCAGGAGCAACTCGGATTCACGGAGGAAGCCGCAAAGAAGATCCAAGTGGAACGGGCACACAGGTTGGGCCAACGAAAGGAGCAAGGTAAACCGAGACCGCTGGTCGTAAAGTTCACTTGCTCCAAGAGCAAAGATGAAGTACTTGCCCTTTCTAAAAGGATGAAAGGGACTAGGTTCTTCATGACCCACCAATATCCTGCCGAGGTGGTCGAAAAGCGACGCAAATTAATCCCAATCATGAATTCCTTTAAGGAAAAAGGACAGAAAGTCCGTCTCGTAGTTGATAAACTTTACGTGATTAACAATAACAAAGTCACGTGATGAGCCAAAACAATGTCGCGCATTGATTACGTCACCTACAGATTATCACGGTAACAACTAGATGGATTTAATTTGATGACTGGAGCCTTTCAGTTTATTTCTGGGACTGGACAATGAAATGATGGGAAACACGTTGCAGTTTTATTTTGGGGGGTACATGTTTGTGTGTTTTATGTTTGTATGTCTTGTCTTTGTCCATGTATGTTATATGTTTGGGTATGTGTTCTGTATGAATTTTGTTTGGTATAATAGAGCAACACTCAGTCATGGAAAGGTTTATAAATTGATGACATTCAGAGATCTAATAAAATGTGTAATGAACATTTACAGGAGTCATGGTTAATAGATCCAATGACAACGAAGTAGGGATAATAAGTTACAACTGTAATGGCCTTGCAGACAATAGAAAAAGGAAACTTATATTTATGTGGCTAAAGGAAAAACCGCACAATATTTTTTTTCTTCAGGAGACCCACTCAATTAGTATAGATGAAGATAAATGGAAAAGGGAGTGGGATGGTCCAATCTTCTTTTCACATGGCCAGAGGAATTCAAAAGGTGTAATGATATTGATAAAGAAACAATTTGATTTTAAATTATGTTCAATGGAAAAGGACTCTCAAGGACATTGGGTTTTTCTTAATGTAATAATCCATAGTCAAAAAATGTGTTTGTTTAATTTGTATGGGCCAAATGCAGATGAAGCTTCCTTTTTTGATGAGATCAGGATTAAACTGTACGAACAACAAGGGGAAATTATCATCGCTGGAGACTTTAATGTGGCCTTAAATAAAGTGTTGGATCGCAAAGGAAATAGTTCATTAAATTATCATCCTCAAGCTTTGCAAAAAATCAGTAATGTTATGGACGCATTTGATTTAACTGATATCTGGAGATTAAAAAACCCTAAATTAACAAGATACACTTGGAGAAGACAGAAACAGGCAAGCCGTATTGACTATTTTCTGATATCAACCTCCATGATAAGCAAAGTTTCAGCAATATCAATAGAAGACAAATTACGTTCAGACCATAACTGCATAGGGTTAACATTTCAAATTGAGGAAAATATACGAGGACCTGGATATTGGAAATTTAATCAAATGCTGCTACAGGATGATGAATTTATTGAAAAAACAAAACATTTTATTTGCGATTTTGTTAAATGTAATGAAGGCACTGCAAACCCCTTCTTTGTTTGGGAAGCTCTCAAATGTAGCTTTAGGGGACATGCTATTTCCTACTCTTCATGGAAAAGGAAACAATTAAAGGAAAAAGAACTGGAACTAAAGAAAGAGATTCAAAAATTACAACAAATAATTGATGGAAATATAGACTTAACTAATGAGCAACTTTGTGCTCTCACAGATAAACAAGAGGAGTTAGATGACTTGATAGAAAAGCGTTTATTAAAAAGCTATGATCTCAAAAGAGCAACCTGGATGAAGAAGGGAGAAAAATGCTCTAATTTTTTTTTTAACCTACAAACAAAAAATCATTCAAAAAAAAAATCTGTCTAAGATTGTTTTAAATAACGAAACTATACTGTCTACACAGCCCACAATATTAAAAGGAATACAAAATTATTATAAAACTATATTTTCACACCCGGTAACTCCCCCAAAATGTATACCTTTTTTCCCAGAAAATTATGATGGAAAATTAAGTGAATCAGAAAAAAACCTTTGTGAAGGCCTCATAAGTGAGGAGGAACTGTTTGCAGCTGTCATGTCTTTTCAAAAAGGGAAAACACCAGGGATAGATGGGATACCTATTGAGTTTTATCAATTTTTTTTTGATGAAGTAAAGAAACCATTATTACTGTGTTTCAACTACTCATATAAAATGGGGGTTTTGTCCGAATCTCAGAAAGAAGGGCTTATTTCGTTGTTATTGAAACAAGAATCAAATGGTGACTTGTGTATCTAAAGAACTGGAGGCCCATAACACTCCAATGCTATGATGCAAAGATCCTCGCCAAATGTTTAGCCTTAAGACTTAAGTCAGTTTTGCCAAATCTTATTAATCAAGACCAGACTGGTTTCTTACAAGGTAGAAATATTAGTAATAATATTAGACAGTTACTAATGGAAAGTAATGGAAAATTATAATTTAGAGAATAAAAAGGGATTAATATTTGTTGCAGACCTAGAAAAAGCTTTTGATAAGATAAGTTTAGACTTTATATGTAAAAGTCTTGCATTCTTTAACTTTGGCGATTCCTTGATAAACTGGGTAAAAACAATGTATAATAAAACAAACTGTAGAATCATAAATAATGGGCATATTTCTGAAACCGTACCTCTGCTAAGGGGCCTAAAACAGGGATGTCCACTTTCCCCATATTTATTTATTATTGCAATGGAAGTATTAGCTATCAAGGTTAGACTGGATAATAATATTAATGGGCTTATCAATAACAACATTGAAACTAAAATACAAATGTACGCTGACGATACAAGTTTTCTTATTTGTCCTAAGTCTCACTGTTTGCATAATCTTATAGACCTCTTAGAATCATTTTCTCAACAATCTGGGTTAAAACTTAATTACAATAAGTGTAAAATGCTTCGGATTGGTAGCTTAAAAGGAACAACCTTCACTATGGACTGTAATGTACCTGTTGAATGGACTGATAGGCCAGTTAATGTACTAGGGGTTGTCATCCCAGAAAAGCTTGAAGACCTTTGCTCAGTAAACTATAATAATAAATTAAGAAAGATGGATAAAATTCTTCAATTATGGACATCAAAATCTCTAACTCTTTATGGAAAAGTAACCATTGTAAGTTCTATTATTGTTCCTCAATTTATATATTTGTTTATGTCATTGCCTTCCCCATCACAAAGTTTCTTTAAAATGTATGAGCAGAGGATCTTTGAATTTATTTGGGATGGTAAGCCTGAAAAGATCAAAAGAGGAGTTCTGTATAATGAATATAACTTTGGAGGCCTTAAGTTAATCAATTTAGAGGCTTTATGTTTGTCTTTAAAAGCATCAAATATCCCTAAGATTTACTTAAACACAGAGTGGTATACAAGTATTCTGTTGGATAAAAGTCATACCTTGTGTCAGAAAAAAATGTATCCATTCTTACAACTGATGCCCTCCCACTTTTCATATGTTGATAAATTAATAGGAAATATTTCTAGTTTTGTGAGAGAAAGTATGCATTCATGGTGGTGCTTCCAATTTCATAAACCAGAAAAAAGAGAAAAAATCTTGCAACAGATTATATGGTTGAATTCAAATATTGTAATAGAAGGAAAGCCGTTCTTTTGTAAGGAAATGGTTGAAAAAGGTATCCTTTTTGTCAATGATATTATTAACGAGTATGGAAAGGTTATGGAATATAATGAATTTAAAAGTATTTATGGTGATGTATGTTCATATTATTCATATAACCAAATAATCACAGCACTGGGAAGAAAATGGAAGCAACGAATAAATCAGGGTACATATAAACTGTTAGTTTGCAAACCACTCATTAAAAACTTAAATTGGTTAAAAGGAAGGAAAATAAACAAAAAAGTATATAATTTTTTCCTATCTTATAAATCAATAAAGATCTACCCAGACAATATCTTTAAAAAATGGGAGGACACAGTTGACTGCCCCTTACCATGGGAAAGAATATTTAAACTTATTTATGATACTAATGTAGATGTGCAAAATAGAATTTTTCAAATCAAAATTATATATAACTTTCTACCTACACGGAAATTGTTAAAGATATGGAATATGGTAGAGACTGAAGAATGTCGTTTTTGTTGTTTAGAAGTGGAGTCCACTGAACATTTGTTTTGGTATTGCCATATTGTGTCTTTGTTTTGGGTTGAAATTGAGAAAATGTGTTTAGAGGTTGGTCTGGTCCTTAAGTTAAATTTTGCCTCTGCTTTGTTGGGAGACTTTATAAGCAGTAGTGACTTGTGTAATTTAATTATTGCTCTAGGGAAACGGTTTATTTTCCAAGCCAAAAATAGATTCTTACTAAATATTATTTATTTCAAAAAATATATTTATAGATATTTAACTCTGGAAGGATATCTGGTTGAAACAGACAGTGAAGTTAAAAAACATAAAAAAAGATGGGAAGTTTTCAAACACTTAGGGTGTGAATAATTCTGTATAGGTTTAATTTTGGATGTAGGAGAACACATGTGTGCACTTTCGATTTAAATCAATTATTCTTATATTCAACTATATTTCCTGAGAAAAAAGATTATATAGGAAAAAAAATATATATATATATAAGTAATTAAAAGAAATGTAATAATCATCAAAAATAAAATTAAAAAGGAATAAAGAATTAAAGGATGTTGATTCATTTGCCTGTCCTTTAACTATATGTTGAGGGACAGGCAAATGAATTAACTAATAAATAGGTCACAATACTACTAAGTGTGATTTGGTAATGTAGCCGGGCCATGGGTTTTGAGAAGAAAAGACTGGTGTTGTTTTGGTAATTATCTGTTATTAATTGTTATTGTTATGTTTTTTTTTGTTTTTTGTTTTTTTCTTTCTGTTGTCTGGTGGATGGGGATTCTGTCTTGATGTCTTGTGTGGGACCTTTGTCTGCATGTTTGTTTTTTTTGTTGTTGTTGTGTGATAATAAAAAAAAAAATAAAAAAATAAGATGTAGATAACCATGGTCATAGCCACATACTGTACATAAGAGTTTGTATTGTATCTTTATTTTTAGCTGTACCTGCAGTGTGTAAGATTTATGTTTATCTTTAAAGCTATTTATCTGTTGTTGTTTTTTTCTAATTGCATTGATGATCAGTCCATCATGATAAACACTGTCAATTAACCAAAAAATAAAGCTAGCTAATCACTGCGGCGCTTCTCTACAAAGCATCTATCCTTTGTGTCATATTTATATTTAGACACTGAGACATGCTGCAAATTTGTCTTTGAAAATGCTTTGCTCCCCACCGTCACCAGAAGAGAGCGTCGTACAGGCCAATCCAAGTGTTGACAGGGACGGAGAAAGTGCTGGAAAAGAACCAATTTTATATGCGTTCTATAAATTCTCTTCAGTGGGGAGTTGAAATAAAACCGGAACAGAGAGTTTGTCTTGGGGTCTTTTGTTTGTCTGCACGCACCAAACCATTCTCCATGCTGAAGTGGTCTGAAAAGGGATGAAGCAGGCGAGCAACATTCTATATTGGTTTTATATACAACTGAGGCACACACTGAGCTCCCCGACAACATCTCCTAAAGTGTCCTTCATGTACTGCGTCATCTGTCTGGGTCATTTGCATAATTATCTGCTGCGAATCACAGATTGATCCAGTAAACAACACAAAATAATGCCATTTGCATCCCAAAGTATAAAAGAAAGAAAGCCAAGAAAGCATACAGTGTGTCAGATTTAGATTTAGTTACAATTTTATGAGGATGTTTCACAAAGTTTGACCAGTGCACTATAATATTTATGGTCCTGGTTTGAGCCCAGTTTGGACTGAATTGAATCTTCATGAGTCTAGTTTTTTTCTCTTTTTCTGTAGTTACAGTTTTGATGTGAGTGCTAGAATGCAGCCTGTGTTTGTCAGTCTGCAGCGACCAAACTTTCGAATAAACAAGACCAGACACCTTTTTTATACTCCAAAGAAACTTCTGAGGCAATTGCAGTGGTTTACAGTTTGTAGTGTTGTAAGTGACATGTACTTTCAGTGCAGCTTGATGCTTGACTAAGTTTGAGTTTAATCACTTTCAAGCTTTGTACTTTTGGGTTGAGAAGTGTTTTAAAAGTCCACCCAACTATCTGACAGAAGACGTTTCATTTACTTTGAGTCTAACTTTTGTTTCTCATATAGTGCAAATTTAACTTTGAAATGGTTAGAAAGTTTTCTTTGATTTTAATAGAAGCCGTTCATCTATATTAGGGCATTTTACAGAAAAATGACAGTTTATTGACAGAATAAAGTGGTTGTCTTAGCTTTGCAGACAAGGAAAAGAGCATGGTACCAATATAAACATTCTATTCTACACATCTTAATGAGGCATCAAAATAAAAACATGTATTACGACGTATGTAGACAGTAAAGACAAATGGTTAGCATTTACATATTTGTTTACATCAATATCAACTTCCCGTTCCATTGTCTGTAAGCAGGACTTGTGGTGCTAGTGGAAAATTTCCTTGTCAAACTGTCGTGGTCCGCTATATTTTTGGTGCATTACTGTCTAGCATGACGTTAGATGTAAGAAGTCTTTATAACGTGGTTGTTATGCTTATTTTTACGCTAACTGCTAGTATTAATAATCTACGGAAAACAGTGTTTAAACATGTGGTCGAGTGGTTTTCAGTCACTAAAACAGACATCGTTTTTCATAATTTGTGGTGCCAACGTATGGAATGGTATCAGCCTTTAGAATGCAGGCGTTCTACTTGAACAAACAAATAATTGAAGTGTCAATGTGACCAAAACATGCCCAGATAAAAATGATCATAACAGTGTGTCTTATTTTTCTCTCATAAATTAAGAAGAAATTCAAATTAAATTCCTCTTTTAAATGACATCTCTCCAGTTCTAGGGGTAAATAGAAAACTACCGTATATTTATTCACCTTAAGATGAAACTCAAACGTGTAGTCACTTCAGGGGGACCTCATGCTTATCAGGGGCCTATAAGATAAATCGTGAGTAAAAAAAGTCATTTTAGGTTAAGGTTAGGGTTTCGGGTTAGTAGTCACAATCCTTTGTATAAAAAGAAGTCCAAGTCCAACAGATTTTAAACAAATGACACCACAAATCAATCGATTGTGTTGACCCCTGTGTAAAAGGATAAATTACTTACTTTCTCTTTCATTCAAATCCTAACTGGTCTTACTCTGGCGCTTGTTTTTACACTTTCTGAACACAGTGATTATTTTGGGACTTATACTCCCGTACATAATGCCACATGTGTTTCTGCTATGTGCACATCCCTCTGCGTGTCGATCTGTGTCTAGTGTGGGGATACGTGCAGCTCCTGTTGTTGCCGTTATCATCAGCCCAAGGCAGAATGAATAAAACAAGGCCCGGATAACGAGAGAAAAGGAAAAGGTTACAACTCTGAAACGCACACGGCTCAACGCGGTAAACCTGTGTGCTTATCTGACGCATTTACACACTCCGCTACGTGTTTCAAGCACCGATAGTACGCATAGAGGCCAGAGATGCAGGCAGTCGAGAGGTGGTAAAGATTAGGTTCAGCTACAGATGTGAAAAATAGTTTATAAAAGTTCATTTTGACAAGACTTTTCACTTTAGATTTAGCCTTTTGTCTAAAATGATATGAATATTAGTTTAAGTCAAGATTTAATCAACAATTCTTTACAGTTTTAGTCTAGTTTTAGTCAATGAAAATGTCATGTAGTTGACTAAATCCGTGATAGCTTTAGAAAATAGATTTTACTGTTTTAATACAATGAAATGTTTGCGTTGCATCATGGGACATTTCCAGACGTGTTCTTTGGCTGTAGAGTGAGCACAGTCTGGTTTGGAGCTCTGGAATCGTTCTTTTCATTATTTACGTTATTGTTCGCCAAAAATATCGGTACTTTTACTCGACAAAATATCTACTTTTAGTCACAGTTTTTGCTGATGAAACTGTATGTCATTTTAGTCACCTTCTTAGTCATTATGGTTAGTTTTGATTTAGTTTGAGTCGGCAAAAATATGACCTTGACAAAAACTATGACGAAATAATTTAGTCGACGAAATTAACACCGCAACAACGGTAGAAGATAATTCATAGAAACTAACCGTGATGGCCATAATTAGCAAACTTGTTCGAATTTTTAGAGATTGTCAGTTATGTTTGCTAGGGCTGGGCGAGATATTAGTTCCAGAATTGGTTTTGGGACTGATATTCCCCAATATCGGTAACGGTCAATATAATTTTGTTTTCATTTATTATTTTTGCAGTGACCCAGTGTGTGCCCATGTGTCTTTCCCGGATTTTCTTGTGAAATGTCTTTAAATGTCAAGAAAAGTGCTATATAAGTAAAATTCATTCTTACCTTTCCAACTTTTTAGGGATTACGTCAAATTTCCCAATTCTCAGAGTATAAGAATACGCTATTTCTTGAAGTGTTTGTTTTCTCGTTTCATTTCCCAAGGTGACCTCAAAATCAAACAACTGTACGTACATTACCAAGCATTTGTTTTGTTTCCTTTGAGACTATAGACTCTGACTTGACAGGATACACTCAGGAATCAGCCGTCCGTGCACACCTTTCTTGTGTTTGAGCCTATACTCCATGTGGTAATTTGCATGGGGAAATTGCGAACATGGCACGGACAAAAAAAGGCTTTGTTCCGCCCTTCTGAAAGCCCATTGGAAATTACAGTTTTCAGACATGAGAACAGTATTCCCATTTTGGAGCCGAGCCGGGACGTTCCTTTGGTGGCTGCTTCATCAGTGAATGTCAATGAATATTATTCAGTCGACAATAAAAGCGAAAACAATGGCCGCTCCTCACTCGGCTCTCCACTTTCACTCTCAGCTTTTCATGAATACTTCAACAAGACTCGCGTCGCTCTTTCCAGCTCTGGTTCATTCCACCAACATGGTCAGCGCACATGCACGTCATTTGATCTTTTGTTCTGAAGTGGACCATTCAAAAAGTGTCAAATCGAAACATTGAGTGGTATATATCAGCGGTGTCCTAACGTTCATCAAGGGCTACATTTTGAAATGTATATAGAGCGAAGAGCCACAGACAACTAGACAATGAATCATTCAACATTTTGCATTTGATTTTGTTTTGATGAGCTGCTACACCTTTAATAAGACTTGGAACATTAATTTTATGTCAGTGTAACATGAAAATATTTGTTTTTTAGGTTATGATGGCACATATTTTTCCAATTTTACAGTAAAAAGTACAGTTTTTTTGTAATTTATTCCCAGTTTAGCTAGAAGTCTGAAGGCCAACAAACTGAGTCTTTGGTTTGAGCAGCTATTTTTTAAATGTACCTGCAGAGTGGCAGTTTATTTCCTAGTACTGTTGTTGTATCCTTTGGCAAGTCTATGCAAAATCTAATTCAAAGGCACAGGATTTAGATAAACAGCATGTTTTGTTTTGTGTTTTCAATCAATCCACTTTGAAAAAGTTCTCTCAACTTTTCTTTAATAATAACAAATCCTAAATGAACTGCATCATGTTGTAAATAATTTAAAATTCCATTTAAAGTCTATATGACAGGTTTGATGACACATTTCACTAAAACATACTGTACATGGTTATATTTAAGATTTTACTAGACATTTTGCACATTTGTCCCCAGTTGGACAGTTTTTGTTTGTAACGTTTATAATGTTACTTCCTGGTTGTACATGAGCAGCAAATACGACGTATCCAGAGGTAATTCTACAACTGTTACCAAGCAACATTTTGAAAACAAGGCCCCAGTGTACATACATTACACAATAGTCCGGATTTGAGAAATAATAATACTTGATTACGCCTTTATTTTGTTGAATGGCCGTTTAAAATGTGAAAAATGTGTCCGTGTTGTGTAAATTGTCTTTCTGATGACATCACAGAGGCATTCTGTAGAACTCAGCACTACTTTCTGCAATTTTTAACATTTATTTATCAAAATTTCCTCACTAACTTCAACTTCACAGATGTAAAACTATGCTAAATATTAGAACTCATATTTGACTCGTATAGAACTACTAATCTCTCAAGTTTCAGACACAAAATTTATCTTTTGTCGCTAAAATATTACATACAACTTGGTGAAAAATACTGAGGACAGCTGAGGAGAGAGACGAGGGGGAAAACGAATGTAATTTTTGACAGACTTCTCACAAAACATGGAAAAATAAACAGATGAAAGAAGCCAGTAGAAAACCCAGTCGGAGAGAGAGAGGCAAGTGTTGTTTCCCCACAGACTGATTTGAGCTTTTTACGAACACACCATTAAAGGGTAAATATATGACAGCGCTAATGGGCTATTGCGGCTCCCTTCGCTCATGATGGATGGAATTAAAGTAATTGCTTGTGTTTAAATCAATTACAGAACGTCGCCACACAGAGGCGTGACGGAGCTCCATCTCTCTCTTTCTCTCTCTCTTTATTTCTCGGTGCAAAGTCAAATTTCTTCTTTCCACTTTCAATCCACAGCCTGATGACCTTTTCCTGAAAATGATTGTTTGCATTCATTTCTGTCAAGAACAAAACATAGAATAATTCCAGTTACTTCAGTGAGTTATGTCCTGAGGCTGCCTGGTGTACTCCCTCGAACCAAGGATTTCAAGCTGGGAAATGAAGCCCTAATCATGCATTGTTTAAATGTAGTTGGTGCCAAAATATTGTTGTATTTTTACCATTTGTGTAAACTGAGATATGCAACAAAATGATTACAAACAGCGGTTTCTGTGGAGAATTTTAAGACAGACATACTTTGCAAAATCAACCATAATGAGCTTGTTACACGGCGTTTCCTCATCATTATTGTACTCTAAGTTTTATTTTGATTCCTGCATGTTTCTCATCAGGTATTATCCTTCAACTGAGATTCGAGCGCTCAGAACAGCACTGTTTTCGACTACCCCCTATCCCCGCCCACATCCCAGTACTCAGACGCAACAGTTTGAAAAGTCTGAGGGATATGTTGTAAAATGCGGTGTAGCCACTATTTAAAAATAAAAACATGCAAATGACAATCTGCTGCTTGTTACAGTGAAATGTCACACTGAAGAGGCGGGGCTTATCAGTTCTGCAGTTTTGAACAGGAAGTCAATGCACCAAACGGTATTGTTAGGCGGTTTTAGATCACTATTGATGTTTACATAACATTACATTAACATTACACAATCTAAAACGCTGATCTATTTATAGTTACAGTATAGTTCAATACTGTGCACTTGAAGAAAGCATAATACGTCTCCTTGAAGGTAAAAGTCAGGCTAAAATGCTAAAATAAATACTGACAGATCACACAGTGAATAGTGAGACGTGGTGGATTTCTCTGGCAACACGCTGAAGATGTTACAAAACCAGTGAATACTTCATCAAAGGACAGTTATGTGTTTAGAAAGGGACGTGTTTTGCGTCAATGCCAACACTAACTCTACTGTTGGTTGTTTATTTCTAGTGTGTCATTGTGCACAGAGCCCCCTGAGCCTGTATCTGGCACTTAACCTTGAACAAAATAGCATTCTTGTTCTCTTTTTGTCTCTCCACAGACCTGATCTGTAGCTTGTCCATGTAACACATAAAACTATTACAGTCATGAAGGCAGTGTCAGTTCCATGTTGAGAGTTGGCGTTGGTATCAGAAAGCACTGGGCTTGGACTTCAGCGGTGTTAGTTCAGCAGTGTTAGTTCATGTATTGGTCTCCCTTTAGAGAAATGTCTTTGGAGCAGGGAGAGCAGCTCAAAGCATCACCGACTAAAACTACTTTCACTCCACCAAAAGACCAGACTAAACCAGACTAAACACACATGTCATCTCCTCTTTTTGATCTCTCGTTCAGCAGTTTATACGTCTCACGAATACAGGAACAAACTAATGACTGTACTGTGCTTGTCTGTTGTTAAAGAAGACCTTTGCGAAATCGACTTTTAGGGGCTTTTAACCACATTATCATCATTTCCCTTCTCATTAAACCACTCAGGGTTGTGTTCAGAGTGATTCAGTGATCCGTCAGTCCAGGTCTTCACCGCTCCCGGACTTACGCTCAATGATATTTACTTGCTTACTTAACTTCAGCAGTTTATTTTCTCAAACAGTGACATACATAGTAATTGGAAGCGTCCTGTAGCGATTTTGGCACGAATGAAAGAAAAAAACAAAAAATAGTTCGCTCGATATCATGAACTGTAGCTCTCCACAGGGCGACGTAACGTATGTTTTTCTATTGCATCGTTTTGATCAGTTTGATTAAAAAATTGTTCATGTACCTTTTTTTGCATGTAATAAATCGCTAAATCGCTTTCTTTGCATCTATTTAAAGAGCTTTTTTTTCTCCGAGAAGCAGGAAATGTTTGTTAGCTTTACACAGGATGGAAAAACTCACTCTGAGAGTCGTGAAAAGTGCTTATAATCTCATCTTGGTTAATATTTAGGATGCTGGTGATAAATAAAAGAAAACACTTGCGATCTAATTGGTGCTAGATTAAATACTGAACGGTGGAATCTAAAATATTTGTTTAAGGATATTTAAAGTACACTTCTGCTGCCACTCCACACATTCTTTTTCAGTCATTATTAGTGTTTTTAGTCCCTACAGAGTCCATATTAATGTGTCTCCGTGTGAGCGTTCCAAAATAGCTGCAATTTCTGCGCGTCTCACTTTCCAACTTCAAGGAAAATCATCTGCATCGTACGCGAGTATCACGATTTTCCACATTTCATATTGCCCTGTAGCAAGGGACGATATGATGTGGCCCAGCTTTATTGGGACTGCATTATGTCAGCGAGCGATACGTGTGACTGATGTAGAGTTTGAACTGAACTAAATCTGTTTTTCACGTTTCAAAACTGTAAAAATCAGGAACAGGGCCCCAAAATATGGCGTTATAATCCACACGGTGTCATAGATTGGAACGCACAATGGGTCGTCTTTAAACTTTCGGTAACGCTTCAGATTAAGGTTCCTTAGTTAACTATTTATAAGATGTTAATAAGCACTAATAGTTTGTATATGCACTTATAACGCCTTATACATATATACTATAATCCATCAGCCAAAACATGTTTGAGTGAATAAACCACATGTACAGAGCATCAATGAGCTGCATGTTACATTATTTTCAATTATCACACTAATAAATGCTTGTAAATGCCTTATAAGTGCTTATAAACACATAACAAGTGCTTATTAATGCATTATAAATAGTTTATAAAGGAACCTTAATCTAAAGCGTTACCAAACTTTCTGAACATTTACAGCACTCCAAGTTTGATACAGCACGATCCAACTCGGAGTGATCGCGTCTAGTCCTTCGTCCAGGTGAACGCCGTCGAACTATTAAGCCCACACTGCTCATTTGCGTAACACAGGTCGCCGTTTTTTATCCCTCGCCTTTTTCTTTCCCTGAGCTTGTGTGAACGTGCACGTGTCTGACTTCCTTCCCATCACGCAGAAGCGGCTTACCGCTCTGAGCCGCTCCATTGGCTCCCGTCCGAACCGACGCAAAGCCCTGTCCCCCTTTTCCCTCCGCTCGCCTCCCTTTCAAAAAACCTCCAATCCGAACCGTCCCGTCTTTCAAATCTCCCCATCCGCGCGATTCATCTCCCGTTTTCTCTCTCCTTTTCAAAGTTCGAGGAAAACTCCGTGAAACCTGTTTGTATAAAGTTAATCTGCCGTTAACAAAAGAATGTCTCCGTGCTTCTTCGGGTCTTGGAGAAGAAGTGCTTTGAAAATGTGTGGAAAAGGATTAAGGTAAGACCGCGAGCCAGGACCTACGCTTTCTATTTTTTTTTTCTTTTTTCTGTCTATTCAACTCTTGAGCTCCGGACCAGACGACGTGATGCGCGAACAACACCCACCCCGTAGCCGGTATTAAACTTACAGAACTCAATGACTCACGCAGACAAACTTTTTATTGTGGCGCTTACTTTCTGCGCAGGTATATTGGGAGATACATATACAGTGACTTGTTTCTTCAACTTTACTTTAAAAGGACACACATTATGCAACATTTACTTTTTTGAGCGTGTTATAGCATCGCTCCCTTATCAAAAATATGCTTGGAGTTGTATTTAGCCTCACTGACGCTTGTTTCACTAATCCGGGGGTTTAATGGCAACGCTGGACTGATTGGAAGTCTGCATGGTTTACAATGTTCAGCATTTTCAGGTCGAAAACATGTAGAGGTACTCAAATGTCAACATATCGGCTTTCATAAGGAAACAATAAACTGCTCTTAAGATGTTTTTTTTAAGACATTGTAACTTCAAAGGCCATTGTCTTAAAATGCTTTTTTCTGTGTGATGGAGTCACACAGGGCGGGGCGCATGAGCTGTAGCCCGGTCATTTCACTCAAGAGCCCGGGCCACACTGTTAGTACAGGTCAGAACTAACGTCTGCATTGTGCAGGATGAATAAAGCTAAAATAATTAATGAATCTGCGCTACAAATCTTCTTTCGAATTGTGTATTTTTAATTCAAAGGTCAAATCTAATCTAAAAATCATTTAAATCGAATTGTACTTTTCTTTATTTGTTTTCGGTTTTGAATTGAAAATCAAATGAACAAAGGGTACCCTTTTTGCATTGGGTGTTTTGTTTTTTTTAACCATTCACTCACACATTCACATTTCATTTTTTGGGGTGCACGGTGGCAGAGCGGCTAGAGCTTCTGCCTCTCAATAAGGAGATCGTGGGTTCGAATCCCGCACCACCCCAACATCGTGGTTTCGAATTCTGAACCATCCTAACATCACTCTGGGTGGAGTCTGCATGTCCTCCCCGTGTTACTGTGGGTTCTCTCCAGGTTCTCCAGCTTCCTCCCACCGTCCAAAGACATGACTGTGTAGGTTCATTGACAACTCTAAATTGTCCCTAGTGTATGAATGTGAGAGTGAATGGTTGTCTGTCAATGTCTCTGTCTCTCTGTGTCAGCCCTGTGACGAGTTGGCCACTGTCCAGGGTGTACCCCGCCTAAGGCCCAAAGTCACTGGGATAGGCTCCAGTCACCCGCGACCCCTAACGGGAATAAGCGGTAGAAAATGAATGAATGAATGTTTTGTTTTTTGTCAAAACAATGTTAAATTTGATTAAATTAAATTTAAACATTCTGCATATATTTTAGAATGTTTTAGACTCATAACTTTAGAGGAATTAGTGTCCAAATAAAAAAATTAAAAATCTTTGGCAACTTACCCGAGGAGCGTTGAAAGTTGAGCCAGGCCTCGGGGTAAATTGCACTGCCAGAATAAAGCCTGACTTTTGGATCAAAATGAATAACACTTGTACTCATGCATTGCAAAGTGAGATTTTATACTGACAAAAGAAATATAATATGCATCATTTTTGTAAATACTGTGGGAACCCCAGAGTACTGTTTGAATATTTACTATAAAAACAAACTTGTGAAGCATCTAATACATTATTTGGTACATTTAATTAACTCGTCTCTACCAAACTTAGACACCTCATTAAATGTGTGTGTCGGAAATGTGCCATATAGAGTTTGTTGAAAATGCCATATATATATATATATATATAAAATGTAAATATTACTCTTATTTGAGAGAGTCCTGGCCTCAAAGGTGACCATGTACTGCACATATTTTTCGCAGTAGGTGAGAAGATGCACGCCCCACACAGGAAGACCCCACCTATTGGAAACTGAACTCTGGACATGTTTTATAGTTCTATAACCATTGAGCCACTATGACTCAAACAATTGTGTACATTTTAGTATTTACATTTGTTTTTATGCCAGCATAATAAATACTTGAAGTAGTCATTATTCCTTTGTCAAATTGAGAGTTTCTAAAAAGCCAAACAACTTAACTTTAGTCACATTTTGACTGGCCCTGACTGGCTTCTGTTAACGGCAGTCTGCATTTTCATGCAGGGGTCCGCTACAGCTGACGTCACTCTAACCCATGTTTTTGTAATAAATTCAATCTGAATCCCTGAATTATGCTTTTTAATCTTAAGACTGATGTCAGCCATTCATAGGAAAACCAAGTTTTGATGCAGTGAGATGTGGATAAAGGAGGAAACTACCGGTTTATCATCAACTTCTGCTGCATTTATTTAGCTTCTCTGCACCTCTGCATTACATTGTCATGTATTTTTTATAAAATGTGTTTTGGATAGAGTTAGATGCATTGTGTGCCGGAAATATAATATGTTCTGCCTTTATGCTAGTGCTGTGCATCATAAACAGGAAACAGCTAATGCAATGTGCGCTAGCATTGTTTTTCTAAGTCTGTCTGTTCAACACACTGAAAATAGCGGTTTATCACAAGATCAACTCAGCGTTTGGTGAGGAATGATTATTTTATGTTTCTAACAGCTTGCTGTTTTGTTTTCTGAGTTCTTTCTTGTCCAATCATCTTACACTAAAGTGTTCTGGGAGCCGAAATGGAGTCAGCACCCTCTGGAAGCAGGTACCTCTCATGGCCCCCTTTGGACTCCTCAAACGGGGAGGTACAGATCACTTTGTGCAGTGGGAACACTGTAGGACCACACCGCACCACTCCTGTGGAAACGTGCCTTTAGAGTCCACAACATGAGTACCCCACATCCTCTGCCCAGTTGTGGGTTGCATGGCTGACAGAGCACACTTTTTACAGATTATAAAGATGGAAAAAGAAACAGGGCCTTAGTAAACAAGCTGCAGACAAGCTCCACTGCTCCGAGATGAAATCTGCCGACACGTTGATGGAGTTGTTGACTGGAGGTGCCAGAATGTCAGCATGCTAGTTTTGACACTATTTTTGCTGCACCTCATGTCTTCTTCCCCCAGGAGAGTATCCCATTGCAGACGCCTCCTGGTCTAATGTTGTGGTGTGGGTAGTTAGCGCCGATCTCCATCACGCTCCCCGTTCTCCTTCAGTAAATCTGTCAGACACTGCTTTCCTCCTCGCTGCCTCTGCCCCATAGACCTGTCTATACGGGCTCAAAGTGGCTCACAGTGATGGATAATGTGTTGGGACAAACATATCTTCAAATCACTGCAGGTGAGAGCCGCAGTTGCACAGCGGCATGCTTCCCACCGGGACACAATACCGACTTAATGACTCTATTGACACCACATTTATTATTGCCAGCAGGTCCTCGTACATCATAATTAGTGTTTTGGAGCACTTTTTTCATTGCAAATAATTGCATGCTTAAATAATTGCATGTTGCGTGCAAAGGTTAAAAAGCAATATTAAGGCTTTTTTGCTCCAAAATCACACTTTTATTTACCATAGAATCCTAAAAATGTCTAAGAATGTATCCAGTGTTATGTTGTTGCTTAGCTATGACCAGATTATTTTAAAAGTGTATCACAAAAGCAATAGTAAATTTAAAAAAAACAGCAAAAGACAATTTCATTTTTTTCCCATTGTTCAAAGGAGATAAAATAAAATTAGAATGCCTAATCCCTTTTTGTGACTTAAACTATTTATTTATTTATTTTCACAGTTCCAAGGTTCACTACTTACTATGAAAAACATCTCCATTATTTCTTTTATTAATCAATTAATTCATTTTTCAAATAAACATCGATGACTCATGTAGAAATCTCTCACTCATTGTCACTGATCAATTGTTAATTCTATGCACATATATAATTATATGTTTGGCAGCGCTCTGGGGTTGAAGATTTTAGCGGGCCATTTCTTCATGATTCCCAGTTCTCTTTTGATAACTTAATTTTTGCATAGCATTAAAGACTTTAAATCTAATGTTGTTTCAAGATAATAAGCAAGCTTTGTAATTTTTTTGATCTAGTTTACATTTTTAAAAAAATATCTTTTTAACTTTACTCACTTGTAGCTAAAAAACTCATGTGTTTAAGCTGCAAAGTGCTGATGAAGGCGGATGGCGATTTGAAGAACCATTGCAATCCAATGGAACACAATCAAAATAATGCCTTATCCACACTTATTGTCCATTTTGCCCAATCGGTGCCGATGATTTTGGAGCATCTGATTGGAGAGGAAAAGTCAGATGAGAGACACACACTTAATTTGGCATATGGGGTCCTCTGCAAGACAGATCTGCATCAACTCTCCTAAGATTGTCAGACTGAAAAACACACACGTCAATACTTACATTTGAGTTTTAAATATATTCTTAAAATAGACTTACTATCCCTGAAGCTGAGCATCATTCAGATTAGACATTATGAATGACAGCTGCAGTGCCTGTCTTGGAGTCAGTCTGTTCTCTCCATTTACATTCAGCATGCCCCTCAGGAGGTCCACAAACACCCTCATATCCTCCAATTTGGCTTTTTAGATCTTCACCATAAGTGTGGTGGGACTTACGTTGGAAAGACCGTCAACGGAACTGGGGAAGTCCAAGAAAACGCCCTGTTGTTAAGTATCCTCTTCGTTTTTGACTGTATATTCTTCAGGAGTCTAAGAAATTACACGCCCAAAGTGTCCCTCACCAATCCAGTCCTGGACGGCGTGAGCATCAAACAGACCCAGGAGGGTGTGCCCGATAGCGGCCTCAAAAAGGTGCTCAGGTTCAGGGGACAAGACAAAAAAGGCTCCATCTATCTCAAATCACATGCACTGGTCAAATATATAGAAGATCAATTACCACCACTGTTTCCGAATATTTCTAACTATTTAGACTTTTCAAACTTATATTTCTGCTTCATGTTTATACTCTAGTGAAAGAAGAAAATACTACAAATCACAAGAAAGTGCAATTTCTGTATTTGTATTTTAGTCCAAGGAAAAGTACTTGAAACGCAGAGTGTTACTTTTCACTCTCGGTTTCAACAAACTGGATAAAGTGGATTCTCGCATACATTTTCAGATCAAACTGACTTTCATTTTTCAACGTTTATTTTGTTGATGAAAACACAGTTTTGATGTTAAAATAGACTTTTATTTGTTTCGAAAATAAAAGAAGAAAATAATCATGTATATTTGAAAAAATCGACATATGTTTGAGAAGGAGTAAAATGTGATTGAAGGCTTATTTTGTTCAGCCAAATAGTAAATAGGTAAAAATTAAATATTTTTAATGAAAAATAAATGGGCACATACAAACACTACATATAGACTTGGTCAGGACAATATGAGGGGAAAGATTTTTGTTTGTTGTTCATATTTAGGTTGACGAGTGAAGCCAGATTGCTGAAAGAAAGCTATCCATGCCACGCCAGTGTTAGACATTTGACCTTGCTGGGATTCACAGTTCCATTTAATCATAATTATCAATAATAATGAATAATTGGACAGTTGAGCTGAAATCGGTAAAGACTGCAATGTATTTTCTTTGGCCACAATTCAATTAAAGCAGCATTGCAACATCAACATTTGCTCAAAGGCTGTTTTTCCTCCCATTTTAAAAGCCTCGCTGGCAGCAAACATCGAGCCAAATCGCCTTTCACTCACAACCGACCACAACGACCCGGAGTATCATCGAAAACCCCCGTACGCAGTCGGGATAAGAGCTTCCAGCTGTGATCAGCTCCCCTTTAGCCCCCCAGCGTGGACGGATACACAGGGATCAGGGGACATGGCGCGGACTTTGAGCCTTTATTTCCTCGTCTGCATTGTCGTTTTCCCTCCAACATCCCGGATAGACCTGGAATCTCTCGCAACGCCGGATTTGTGTATGGGTTGAGCTAATTGAAGCCCCTTTAAATGCCTTCCTGCCCTGACTCCTGTACAACGCTGGCACGCAATCCCGCGCACAACTGCAAACACGCTTCCGTTTTGTCTAATGCGGTGCCAGGCCTAATCCTACCTACCAACTGCAGAAAGAGAGAGAGAGGGAGAATTGCAATGCTGTAAGCGAAAGAGAATCTCCTCCTTCCATTCATTTCCAACACTCAATTCAATTTCAAGGTGCTTTATTGGCTCCGCTTTGCTTGAGAGATGCCAAGGCAATTAGAGGCACGCGTACGTCGCAAAATAAGACAAAAAGTTGCAACAACGCTGAACAAACAATATGGGGAATAAACTTTGAAATGGTTTTCCTTTGCGTTTGATTCTCTGGGGTGCGTGGCAGGATTTACCGGGCGCTCCTAATTGCGATGTGGCAAAATTGTGTAAACACACGTGGAAGGAACGTGCAAGGAGCGATGGAAGAGTGAACATGCAAAATGAGTTTCAGGAAAATGACAAGGTGAAGAGCGTTCAGGAGCTTAAGACCTTGCTTTAAAGAACCAGGACTTTTTCAGATAGTTTCAATTGAGAGACTTGAGAGAATCCTCTTATTGAAATATTTTGTGTGTTTTACAAAATGTTCTAGGATACTATCTCCCCATGGAATTCGGCGTATTATACCAAGGGAACATTGTGGAAAAAGTGCAGAAAGAAAATCTTTTTTTGACTAAGATTTTACAAAGTGCTACTAGAATACACATTACTCGACTCTGGCTCAAACCTGATGTAACACATTTGCAGCATTGGACATGAACATGAACGTAATACAGAACATATACTGTATCTGATGGAAAAACCAACATAATCAGTTTTTTAAAAAAATGTTCAGTAAATCTGACAGTCAAACTAAAATCACAAATCCTAAATTTGACTAAGAGAGCGGGGCAGATTATTGGTTTGGTGCTCCCCTACACACTGCAGGAAAGGTTTGAGACAGGGTCAGAAAATGTTGCTGACCTCCTCACATCCTGCACGAGGAGTTTGAGCTGTTGATACAGAGATAGAGTGCTGAACTGTAAATTGAATAGATCCAAACACTCCGTGGTCCCCATGTCAATCTCTCTTCTTAATCATCTTGAATTTACTGTGTGTGTGGATTATTGATGGGTTCCTGTGCAATAGTTTAATTTACCACTTTGTACTTGGATTGTGCACCCATGACTGGGTGCAGTCTGTAGGTGCCTCAGACTTTTTTTTATGAATTTGCATGAGAAATGTGAATGTAATGGAGATTGTCACGTTTGCATGGTAACTGCCACCGCTGGGTGTTGGTTGTGTGAACGTGATGATTGGACTGTCAATTTTGTGTCTCTGAGCCCATTTATTTTCCAGCACAAATTTCTCTATAAGGAGACAATAAAGGCTAATCTAATCTATTCTAATCTAATTAGATTAAAGGTACCATACTTCATTCGAAAATTGAGGAAATTGACAGAGTAGGTAGCTACTCTTACAATATATTATTTTTGTTTTTTTTGTTTTTTTTTTTTTCACCATGTGTAATCCTCCTGCAATCCCTCCTTGTTCTGTGTGTTGTTGTGTACGTAAATGTTGTGTGTAAAAAAAACTTTCCATTAAGTGATTCGCCAAAATGTCTGATATGTCTAATCGTGACTCTTACATACACAAATGTCTCGAATGCAGAGAAGGTTATATGTTATGATATAGAAATAGAAATTGCGGTTCAACTTGTGAGAATTGGAAGTGGGTAATTTGTAACCAAGCGGAGGACTAAGCGTTTGATGTGTTCTCTGAATGGGGCGCCAAAGTTAATTTTCCATTCTCTTTGAAAGCGAATGAAATAATGAATTTTGAGAACAACAGAGGACTGAGGGAACATTGTGGACGGGATGGAGGCGCCGGTCAAGCGTGGTTCGGAATGATATTTGGGCAATGAAGGAGCCGGGTGAACTTTGCTGTACTTTAAACCTACGTCGAAACATTCCCTGCTCTCCTATGGAAGCTTCCAAGTTTGTCCTTTCAAAGTTTTATACATAGATTGTCTTTAGATGTTTTTTTATAGATACATTTTGTGTTGTATTTCTGTTTGATACAGTATTTACACCAAGTTCACTTCAGAATCTCTTCTTCTCTAAAAATGATTCAAAATTGCGATGAGATGGCTATGGTTTCACACGATGTTGGCATTTGCAGTGTGAATCTGTGTGGTTCATAATGACTTGGATTCTCATTAGAGTCAGAACTCAACCCTAGTCCATTGGCCAACACCAAAAACATATTCTTGCCTTAACAAAATGTTCAATGTGAGTTAACAGATTCACATCTTCATTTAGAGAAATAATCTATAATTTTGGAGGGTTCTGTCCAAACCTTTGAACCAGAAAAATAAGCAAAACAATCAGAGCCAGTAGCACGGGCATGATCACCACAATATTTTCAAAACGGTTTGATTTGCCTGGTGTGCCGCAGAATCTTATTAACAAAAAAACTGTGCCACTGTGTGACTTGAAAAACACTTGACTAGTGGTCAATGCAGTGAATTATTCAAATATGTTACAGTCACAATCAAAAGTTTAAATGATAAAGCCACATTTCGCATGGTTGGATCTTCACAAGAATCCAAGTACAGCTTCAATAAGCAACAAGAAATGGAGTGAGACAAAAAAAAAAAAAAAAAAAACTAAACTGAAATGGGCTGTTCTGCAACTTAAAGGTTTAGGACATCAAAAACAACCCCAAAACCCTTTCAAATCAAAAATCAAGGTGTTCAAGGAGACGAGGCCTTTGAATATGTTTTGTTTTTTTGTTTTTTTTTTTGAAGCCCGTCAGTGACAGAAGCATCTGATGGTTATTGGGCTGCAGTTGGCACCAGTAATGACTTTAATTTGGTTCGAGGATCGTCCAATGTCTTGACGGACAGCCAATCGGATCTTTCAGCTCAGAGCTGGTGATATTTTTTTGGGTCTTCCACTGGGTTATGGACTTTTTGTTCCATAACCCCCAGGATCTTTTGAGAAATCTTTTGAGAAATTCCAAATGAATGAAATGAATGAATGCAGCTCAACAATCCGACCACGTTCAAAAAGAGAGTGTTTTGTTTTTTTGGGGGTTTTTTTGCCTTTACCATCAGAACGTCATGACAGTGTGAATACTTGACAAAAATGACACTGAATCCACATTTTTGCACAGATTTGGGCTTTTAAAGGCATGTGATCAGTTGCTGAACAGCCTATTTCTGTTTAACTGTTGTCAATAAAATGTTTACTTAAACGTTTCTTTTTGTCTTACTCTCATTTCTTGTTGCTTATAGAAGCTCTACATGCAAAATGTGACTTTTGCCATTTATTCAGCTGGTCTTGTATAACATTTATCAGAGGTTCGACCAGTCTGCTTCATTGTATTTGGAAAGTTCATTCTGTCCTCTTGCAATTATTGCAATTATTAACTTCTGAGTTTCTTCTAATAAGACTGTTGTAAAAAACTATAACCTCATTTACCTGGACGTGGTCTGGGAACAACATCTGATAAAAGACACGTCACATCCATCTGACGAAGGCGGAAGTCCTCCCACCCAAACATGTCAGGTAAATGAGCTCAGAGCTATTTACAAACTGTCTTATTAGAAGAAACTCACAAGTTAACAAGCTACTTCATCTTTATTCAGACTTGGAAGCAAAATATAAGTTCTGTCTCACACCAAAATATTTCATACTAATGTTATGGTGGTGAAGGTTGTCAAAACTTGCAGTAAAAAGTACTGTTAATGGACAATTTGGGCCAATTTACCAGAAAGTCTGATGACGTCCCTGTATGAGATCAACGCACAAGTCAAAAGTGGATTTTAAAAACCTGATAATGATGATAATGCATTTGCTTTATATGGAGCTTATACAGACACCCAAATATGCTTAAACTGACAGAAGCGAGCCTGCCAATCTGCACCATCGACCCCTCTGACCTCCACTCACTCACACAGACCCAACAAGACCGGCCATTCTCAAGATCAAATGATTCCATTAAAGGGCCTATGACGGGTTGAAATACTCATTTGACTAAAACATAGGTACGATCAATATATTTACGATTTAGCAAAAAAAAAATTTAAAAAGTAAAATTTTTGCCCAGTTTGGCCATTTTTTGTTTTAAAATATTACTTCCTGGTTGTAAATGATGACAAGGAAATTCTGCAACTGTTACCTAGCAACCATGTTTTACACTTTTTTGTCAAATAGAACAACTTTATTTTGATGAATTTATGTTAATTAATGGTCAGAAATATTTGTTGTGTGTAAATCGTCTCCCTTATTTCAAATTTTTACTCTACTTCCTGTCATTTTCAACTTGTTTTTCAAATTCTCTTCAAAAACTATTACCCCACTGGTGCAGGTATTATCCCACAAAACAAAGTCAAAACTAGGAAATCATAAAAAACCTGTCATACGCACTTTCAGCATTAAACAGCAAACGGGAGTAGTGTCATTACTTTAATCAATAATATTTAAATGGCAATTACTTAAGCTAACTAACAAGATAATGCCAATTGACTTTGCACCGGATTGAGTTGAAGTCAGTGCATAAAAACATCGCTCTGTCGCTGGGTGGTGTGAGCTGACAATTACTCTAATAGCGGGGCGTGTGTGTTTGGATGTGCGCGCGGTGTTAACCACTTGACATTTGGGGAGTACTTTCATTAAGTTGGACGGCGCTCTCAGACAGTTATGATGACGGAGCTTTGAGCGTTATCCCAGTAAATACTGTGTCCGTCTTGGATCAATAACAGCCTAATCCCCCGATGGCTGGCAGTGCTGGTGCTCGCTCTCTCTGTCTCACACACATGCAAACACCTGCCAGAAGTACATGAGGAGAAAGTCAATCTGCTCCGTGGATAGAGTGTGTTTGTGAGGCTATTTTTTACAATGACAAACCTTATAACGAATGCAGAGCTCCCTCAATGGCACAACGCACTTGACATGTTTCGTTGCTACTGTAGCCACAGCTTGCAAGGGGCTGATTGACAGACGCGTGGCTGCCAATCTGCACAAAGCATCTCCACAGCCACCACCAGTCATTCACTCACACGTCGCATTCGCAGACAAGGCGGGCAAAGTGTATCAGTAGGCGCTGGTCAGAGCTGGAATCCATTTGGTTACAAGACGACCTCCTCTGTGTGTGTGAGTCGATACTCCAATTTAAGAGCAAAAGCATGGCAGCACTTTATATTAATATAGCTGCACTTATTCCTTCCTTAGTAAACTATGAACAAAGATTAAATTCATAAGGAACAAATTGTTTATTAACAATGATTCAGGCTCAGTAACTAAGGTAACACACTGCAGGTGAATAGGAAAAAACTCTTAATAAATTTGAAACTTCTCATCATTTTATAAGGTTTTCAAATACAAATAAGGCATTTTATGTGTAAAAACGGCCAAAATTGCACATATTTTGGACATTGTAATCTGAAAAATGGACAGAACCAGGTTTAATTTTTTGGGGAGGGGATTTTGGATATCCTATTTGGTTTTCAAGCTTGATCTAACTGAAGATTGGCCTAGATTTCAAATGTTGCCTCATTTCTTTTAAACATAACACTTTCAAAAATCAGGCTTAGAATCATTTCCATGAAATTCTTGTTAAGTACAAGATTGTAGGGTTTGGTGTGTGCAGGTGATACTTTAAGAGCTGATCTTTACTTTAGAAAAATGCATTTTAATAAAACGCCCTTTCAAGTTACAATGTCCCAGGCAAATTTATAGATTACGTGGATTAAATGAAATAATAAACATGTTTAGGAGCAGATTAAGAGAGCAAACCTCCACATAAAAATAAAAAAATAATAAAAGTTTTTCCTGGAGTAACTAATACCCTAACTCCTAACCCTGACCTTAATTAAGTCGCTACAAAGTCCGATTCACTTTATTCCTGTTTTATTAAGGCTAATTAAGATGTAATTATTATAAAGTTGTACGAAAAGCATGTGTGTGTACAACTCTGTGAACTTTGTAATAGTTATTAAACCTTGAAATGTATGTATCTGCAGGTTTTCCATACAGAATAGCATATTAGCGAGTTGCCGTTTATCCTCACGCGAGCCGGCTGCATCGCTTTTCAACACAGAAACTCCAAAACGCCTTGGACACAGCGGTCGGACACCATCAGTGTTACTTTTAATGGCCTGCATTTGTGTATGGAACCTGGTGCTGGTTAGCCTGCCCAGGGCGACCGGTGGAGCGGTTGCCATGGAGTTTTGACATCATTTCGTAAATGAGAATAGATGAGTCTGGGAAGTCAACACGGGCCAGAGCCACTGACTGGTGCTACAGGCTACAGAAATAAACAATTAATGCATGTATTGAAATAAGACCTACTTCCTGCTGAGATGTTAGCACACACACGGCAAGGCAAGATTATTCATGGAGGACAATTTGTACACCAAGTGATTCAAAGTGTTTACATAACAGGTAAAGATGCATTAAAATCACAAAACAATCAGATAACACATACATAGTGAGCGCACCCCCTCATCACAAGCTTCACAACCAGAGAAGGGAATAATAGTGTTTAAGTATAACTGCATTACTAACAGCGTGTTTTTAATCCATAATGTGTAATCTAATGAGTTACGCTTTCCTCTGTCATAATGTCGTTTTTTTTTTTTACTCTGAGACGCCGCTTTCTCGTCTCATCCAGGGAAGCAGCAAAGTTTGTTTTGGGAAGTAGATAGGCCCAAGACGAAGAATTGTAGACAGTGATCAGCTAAAAAAAACATCCATCCATCCATCCATCTTCTTCCGCTTATCCGGGGCCGGGTCGCGGGGGCAGCAGCCTGAGCAGGGACTCCCAGACTTCCTTCACCGGGAGGCGGCCCCGGGGTAGACCCAGGACACGCTGGAGGGACTATGTCTCTCGGCTGGCCTGGGAACGCCTCGGGATCCCCCCGGAGGAGCTGGAGGAAGTGTCTGGGGTGAAGGAAGTCTGGGAAAAAAAACATATTGACGCTAGATCAAAACCAGCATTAGGCGGGTGTAGAGACTTTTGTGACATTTCATTGGTTTTCTGACTTTGATCTTCTGTCTTTCCCAAAGATACAAGAAAATGTTTATAAGCAAGTGAATTTTATAGGAAAAATACTCTTTTTGCATCGTATTGTTATTAGCCTTTGAAGCAAAACTCGGTAACTTCAGCAACAGGGGTGAAAGTTTAATCACATATAAAAACATTTAATGTCGCCAAATATAAAAAAGAGAGCCAGTGTTTCTCAGGAGAGTTGTCTTTGGGTCAGTGTCAGGAATGTTTTCTGCTCAGAGACAGCAGGGGGAGAAAATATATTTACTGTTAACACACGGACTTATGAAGGTGTTTAATAATGTAGAAATGTTGCTTAGCTCTACTTTAAACAAGCTCTCGAGTACATTTAATTGCCATCTAATGTTTTGAAACAAACAAACAAAAAAAAGTTTAGTATGGAATAATTAAAGTTTTTGTCAACAGTCTGGAATGACACTTACTTAGTGCATACAGCCCAGTAGATGGTGCCAAGTGCTTAGCTATATTATCTCTTGAAGCAAATGCTACATGTAATTATCAACATAGCAGCAACAGTTATTGTGTTTAGATGGAAGAAATGCTCAGAGTGAGTCTAGTGGTTATTAAAACAGCGACATAGATGATTTGAAAATGCTTCCCAGAAACATGGAAGTTCAGCAAGAAGTGTGTTTGAAGCTCAGAGGGGGGGAAATTTTCGGACAAACATTCCTCAAAACAGCGTGAATGCAACTGAATGTTACCCTAGGTATGTTTTTGATGATGGAACATTGTTAGAACATGGTTAAAAGCTCAAAAAAGTCAATGTAGCAGAATATGTGTCCTTTAAAGATAACTTTATTTTGCGACTCTTTGTGATGGAAGTAAAAACAGCCGGAGTTCCACATGCGTTTACAGTTTACAGATCGCTAAAAACACATGCATCAGACAAAAGTGGATACAGTCGTCTGCTTTCTCATTAGTGAAGTCATTTTAATATCTGTTTGGCCGCAGTTCACTTGGTTTTGTTGTGCAGCGTTAACATGTTTTTTATGTTCCGATATCAGCATACGTTTGGTAAATGCGCTGTTTGACCAGTGTCCGCTGCATAAAGGTGACAGTTTGTCCTGTTTGTTGTTGTGACAGTACCCCACGTTTGTCCGTTTTGGTGCTTTTGATCTCTGTGGGGGAGAATACAGCCTAAACTCACATGCATTTGGCGATTTGAAGGAAAACTGAGGTTGACTATATCTCAATTTTTACATGAACAGCAGCAATGGGTTTATTTTCAGAGGATTTTTTAGGTAATTGCATGGTTACTTTATCTACTTTTACTTACTTTGGCAATTAATTAGTGTAACCAATTTCCCTTTTTTCCCTTCATCATGTTTAAAAGTGTCAGAATATCGTAATGTTTTTTTGCAAGGTGATTGATGAGAAACATTGTGCTCATAACATCACTGTTTTTCCACTTTAAACGGTGCGTATTCATCAAAGTTGTGCAAATGTGGGCTGCCCTTTGTGCTGTTCCAATTACAGTGGTCTCTAATCAGCGGCGTCAGGGGCACGCACAGATGAAGCATTAGGATTTGGGGCAGACGCTTTACCGTCAGCATACTGGGAGATTAATGGACAAACGCAGCACACAGCAGGAGCTCAGCCAAACAGGTCTGTGGGACGAGAGGGCATCGGAGCACGGTGCCCTTGAACTCACCAAGTCACCACAAGTTTTAAACGAGCAGGAGAGGTGAGAGCCAGTGGGACTTGGAGATTTAAGTAAGAGGGAACAGTTTCGTGTGGGTTATAATTATGGGAAAAATGTTCAAATATAGATTTTTAACAGTAACTACTATGTGTTACTCTGGCATAGGGTTTTGAGTTCTTGCTCTTACGCCAAAGGGTAGCTGGTTCCCACGACCTGAGCAGTGATATTTCAATGACATTATATACCACTTCACTTCATTTTACTGTTAAATATATGTTTTGTTTGTTTGTTTGTTTTTTACAATATATTTGTATTTGTCTTCACCAGTGTCTCTCAGACTAGTGTGGCGATACCTGCTTGCCAGTGCCTGACCTCATCAGCTCTCAGAGGCTAAGCAGGTCGGGCCTGGTCAGTACTTGGATGGGAGTCCGCTGGAACACGAGGTTCCACAGTGGGGCGACTGGAGCAAATGTCCTTGTGTTCTTAGGCAAGACACTTCACCCACTTGGCCTAGTATGGAAATGGTGTGTGTGAATGGTTGGTGGTGGTCAAACGGGTCAATGGTGCAAACTGTCAGCCTCGCTTCTGTCAGTCTGGCCCAGGGCAGCTGTGGCTGCATAAGTAGTACCACCACCGAGTGTGGAGTGAAAGAATAATGACAGTTTGACAGTAAACCGTTTAGCGCTTTAAGAGACTTGTCTGCAAGTCTGTAAAGCACATTACAAGTGTAAGGCATCATCATCACTACTGTCACTATGTCCTTCTTTTGGGTTAAGACAACTCAGTTTGGGTTAATACTATTTTATCCATGGTTTAGTTTTCAGCATAGACATGGTTTAGCTCAAATTTAGGCCTGACAAAGTCCTAAAAGTTTGTGGTACTTATGTTAAAAGTTTGAGAAACACATGGTTAGACCACTGATTTTAACCATGGGGCTCAAGCCTAAAGTAGGGCCGCAAGCACCTGCTTGAGGGCGGCACAATCAGTAAAATACAGGACAATTAATATGAGACTGAGCCTTTACTTTCTGCAGAAAAAGTCGGGCGTTGAGGCAGAAAATGTTAAGAACCCCTGGGTTTGACTACTGCCTGCTGACTGGCCTCTCCAAACAGGCCTTAAACAACTGCAGAACATCCAGAACGCTGCTGCTCAGGTCCTGATAGAACCAGAAGAAGTTTGTACTCACACTTAAGCACTGGCTTCAGGCTCAGAGAATAGACTTTAAAGCTGCTCTGCTTGTGTTCAAGTCTCTCCAAAGCACCAGAGCACATCTCTGACATGTTAGAGCCACATGAACCATCTCGGGCTCTGGGGACCTCAGGGACCGGCCTCCTGCTGGTGCCAGAGTCAGGACGAAACTTGGATAAACATTATTTTATCGCACTTTCTTGCTCTGTAAAGCACTCTGAATAACATTGTGTACAAACTGAACTCTACAAATAAACTTGCCCTGCCATATTTAGCCTATTTATTTATTTATTTTTATGTTATGTTATTGAACCTTTGTAGTTGTAATTCATTAGTGTAAAACCATCTAACCTCAAACTTACTTCACTTTTACTTGGCCAGATTGACTTTCATTTTAATGAAAGTACCTGTTCAGTTTGGCCTTACAGAGCAAACGTGCACTTAGCTTCCATTCCATCCATTTTACCTTAACTGCATTTCTTCAGAAGTGTCTGTGTCTGCGGGGGGGCGCTCTCCTCTCGACTTCAAACTGCCGCAGTTTCTCCTCTTGTCAACCCCTTGGCATAATTTGACGTACCTGTTTTTATGAAATCGGCTCCGAGGATGGCTCTTTATTAAATGGCAGCGAGCGCAGGGAGCAGTGGGTGGTATTGGTAATGAAGTGTAATCCCTGTCTGCAGTCCAACCGGCCCACCGCTTACATCCGACGCTATAGAAAGTATGGTACCTGCACTACATAAAGAAAAAGTCATGGCGATGGAGCATATTATGGTTTATAGGGCTTGTTTATTCATCTAAGGTGAGACATAGCAGGTGAATAGGAAAAACATGTTCCATTTAAAAATATCAACTTGAAAAAATGTACAGTATCCTTACAAGTGAATGTTTTGTGTATGATATGTGAGATTTTTTTTTTTTATGTATCCCTTTTTGTCCACCATCTAATAAAAGTAAACCAAAATCAAGCTGCTGGACACGTTGAATATAAAAAGAGCGTTCTTACAATATTTCAATTCAAACATTCTGGGATGAGTCAGGGTCAGTATATTCTCCAAACTCACAAATATAAAACTGTCCCATAAATTCACAAAACGACTTTGGACTTTTTTACTCATTTTTAGTTAAATTGGCTTCAGTTTTTAAAGAGGAACTGCCGAAACCCAACAAATGCCAAAACTAGTGTCAATCAGACCATCCTCCAGACACCAGCTTTACCTTTATATTTACCAAAGAAAATCTGATATTCCTCTGTGCAGAGCTTGTTCCCACTTATAATTAGAATAAATCAGACATCAGAAGCCAAAAGTACAGAGTCTCAACTTCACAAAGAGTCCAGCCAATAGATTATACTCCAAAGGGTTCGGAAACAGCTTCAGTTTGAATTGGGGCTCATTTTAGTCAGGAAAAATAGGCCCTAAGCTTAAGGGGATAAGTCACTAATAGCAGCAGCAGATGACCTTACCAAATATGCACGCTGAAGAGGTCACGCTAGTCCTTTCCAAACAGCGGTACAGGTATTATTTGACTTCTTTTAGTGGCACGAAGCTTCTCCTGCAGGTCGAGTGTTTGTTTCATTCAGAGCCAGTTCAATCCACATTCTTATACGTTCTGCATTTGTAGATGGCACTTAGAAATACTGGCTGGTGCAGCGTGATGAGCGGAAAGTGCCGCGTGTCTCTGGACGTTACTTGAGAGGTGGAGTGCCATAGCTGCGAGCCGTGCATGTAATTAGTGAGATTTACAATATCACACAGCTTAAATACTCAACATAACACTGATGGTAATTACTCTCTCCCTCCTCTTGGAAAACAAAAACAACTTTTTAATCCCACACAACAACACTCAGCTATGTTTAACGATCAGAGAGGATTTTTGGAGTAAATACACATTAGTAAAAGAACTGAGTGTAGTCAAGGTCAAAGGAGCTTGGATGGAATCATTTGCTGCATGACACCAATTTACAAAAATGTCAGATAACAGCAAGTGGGTGTTTAATTTCTTATGAGTGTGTCTTATTATCTTAGTTTTGTGAAGGTCAGTTATTGAAAAGTATCTGCTCCAAACATACTTTATGTGATAAATCTTGCAGTTTCACTAAACTCATCTGGGCCAGGTCTACACTTTGACAGGGGCGTGTCCAGAAGACTTGTCGTAGCGTGGCACCAGCGTATGCCCTTAAGGCTGTAAAGTCTGTGACAGGTTCTTATGTTTCTCTAATTAAGATTAATTTGTTGGAAAAGCAACTGCGGAAATTATCATAGTTTTACATCTGTGAAGTTGCAGTTTGTGAAGAAATTGAAAAATAAATGTGTGATGTGATGTCGTGAATAGGCGACGTACCCAGGGGTGTAGCACTAAATTCTGGGCCCCAGGTACAAACCTTTTCGGTGGGCCTCTAATACAAAATTTTGTACATGATTTATTTATCTCAGCAAATTCAGTTATTATTTATTCATACACTTTTGCTAGAATATTCACCATATGGTTTCTACATACAACTAACAGTTATTACATTTTTTGTCTGTTTTTTTTAAGGTTGACGGGGTCCTCTGATATCATGCATAATTGTATATTTTCTCTTAGGGACTTTACTCAGCCAGAATGCATTTTACTGTCACAAAAATTGATTAAAAAGTGGAAAATGCAATTGAGGAAAAAAACAGCACACACAACCATTCCCTGCTCTGGGTCCCGGGGAAACCAGTACCCTTAACCCCCTTATTTCCCACCTCTGACTTGAAAAAATGCCCTGGAACACCACTCGAACTACTCATGAACTGGGAGCCGGTCGAGAGACTCCCACTTCACACACAAGATCAACTGTGACGTATTAGAGCAATAAATCTCACCACAAAAGTGGACCTGAGCGATTAACCACCACATACACGATGTAAGCATTTGTTACAGGATTAAGCAGAAAAGAATCTGTTATTTACAGTTAGCATTGGCCAAATTGTTTACATGTGAGTTAATTCAGCTGGAACGCTGTGAAGTCGGAACTTGTATTTTAATATTTCAGCATTACTTCACCTTGCATCTGCTGCTCATGTTCCACCAGGAAGTAATACTATAAACTTGCACAAACTGTCAAACTACGAACAAATAGGGAAAATGTTTAGTCAAATCTTAAATACTGTATAATCATGTTCACTATGTTTTAGTGAAATGTGTAGTTCAACTAAGCTGAAGATGTTCCTCCAGTGGTACATTGGACATTTTCTTTATTTGTTTCATTTTCTCCACCATCTGATGAAAGTAAACTATCAAGCTGGTACAAATGTTAGACATAAAAATAAAGCTGTATCCCTCTTATTTCCAGGCAAATCAACCATTCGGGGTGAATCAGTTTGTTCTCAAAATCCACAAATAAAAAAGTACTCTAAAATTTAATAGGACTTTTATATGAATTCTGCCTGGACTGTATTATTTTTTACAAGTCCCTAAAACTTATTTTTAGTGAAATTAGCTTCAGCAATGAAAGAGGAATTGTTAAAACCCAACAAATGCCCAAACCAGTGTCAATCCAGCCCTACCTCCACCAGATCTACACCAAAGAAAATTTAGGCGGACTTAAAATTTTTGTTTTCCTCTGAGCAAAGTTTGTTTCCACTGCTAATTAGAATAAATCAAACACCACAAGCCAAAACTACAGACTCTTAGCTTCTGTGTCCAGCCATTTGTTTGCGCTCCAAAGGGTTAAAGAACAGCTTCAGACGTTTTAGGAAAAATAGGTCTTCAGTGTGAGAGGCTAACCAGTCATACACTCTCTACACTGTAGAGTCTACAGGGTATTCACCTCATTCCGCCCCGCCCACTTTTGCCTCTTTACGCTACAAATCCACACTTCACACATAATGGCACTTCCGGTTTGGCGGGAGCTCCGTTCACACAAGCGGCAAACGAGGTAAAAGTTTTGCCGCTGAGATTTGAGATAGATTGACTTGTGTAAAATGTTCGATGTGCACATGCAACAACAGTTTAACAATGCACCGATTTCCTGGGTGGTCTGAAAACATCTTTGTAGTCCGTGTACAATCTAAAAAAAATGACGACACCCATGGCAACTTCCAGGACAAAGTGCATAGTTACAAGTGTTTCTCCTTCACAGTGTCTCTGTGACTGATTCATGATTGGTGCAGGTGCTGGGCTTTAGGTACTGACTGTTTGGATCAGAGAGAGGACAAGTAGATTTAACCACGCTTAGGGTGACCACCTGTCCCGCTTTTGGTTGTACTGTCACGCCATTTAGGCTTCTGTTCCTCGTCTTGCGTATCTAGACGGTGTCTGGTGAACATGACAGTCAGAACACATTTAGCAGCATGTCAAAAAGCGTATTTGAGCATCTGTCTAGTCTAGACTCTTGATGTTCGACCAGTGTGCCGGGGAACACTAGTGTGCCAAGAGGTTTTTTCAGGTGTGCCTTGGAAAAAGATTCACAAATATAGATGGAACTGACTAATTTACCTTAGGAGTGTCCTGAGAAACACCAAAAACACCAAAAATGAAAGCACAACCATCACTATTTCCAATTTTAAAGAATTAGACAGTGGTACAAACATCGCTTACAATGTTTTTTTAACTAAATGGTCTGAATTGGTAATGTTTGGGCAGTAGAGGGTGTGCCGTGGTACTGTTTAAATCCGAAAAAAAGGTTGAAAAACACTGGTCTAGACATGTCAAACTGACGGCCCCATGATTTTTGTTGACCCTCGAGATGATTTCTATTTTATATTACTAATGGCCCACCAATGAAACTCATAGAAACCATTAAAACTACAGCTACCATAATGCACTGCAGCATTAGTGCCCTTTCCCACAGCCGACACAGAAACAGCATGCTGCACTTCTCCACGGACTTTTCAACTTTTCTAAACAAATAAATGGACAGAGAATACGCGGTGAGCGCCGGAGCTTCAGGATCAGGTCACAGAATGTATAAAGAGAGGAGCTGGTAAACTCCAGGCTTATTCAGAATACTGCATCAGCAATTATTGAGCCAAATAATGCATTAATTAAGAAATAACACTTTCTTTGTTAAAATGGTCTATATATGTATTAATCAAATAACTTCATAAAGTTGAAGATTTAAAAAGGGCCTTTATCTGTCTATATATATATAATCAAACAATGGTGTTCATTTATTGCAGAGTAAAAGGCAGTATATTCACTTCTAAAAAAGTTTATTATGTAGATTATTCAATGTATCGAGTCCGTCCCTCCATGTCTGTTCCACTTTCATGAATTTTTGAGGTGGTCACCCTAAACACGCTTGATTTAGGAAAAAAATTTGAAACAGAAATTAGAAACTCATTCAAGGCTCTTTCTGCTTTCTGATTGGATAATTGTCTCTTGAAGCAAAACACAAAATGAAAACATAAACAACATATCCACCGTGTCCATTTTTTTTGTAATTAAGAATAAATCAACAATACAATGTTATCAGCAAAAGCAATATTTGATATGAACATGTTTACCCCATATCTGGAGACACCGATAGGTCATGTTTATGGGATTTAAAATCAAACTTCCATATTCTGTGCATTTCAAGCAAAACTAAGTAACTTCTGTGACAGAGCTCCCCCTGCAGGTCTCTTGTACAAATACACTACCATTTTTCCCCCCTTCCTTTTTATGGAAAGAAGAAAGTACTATCACATACAAAAACATTTCATTTGGCCAAATATTAAAAAAGAGCGGCAAGGTTTCTCAAGAGAGTTGTCTTTGGGTCGGCGTCAGGAAAGTCAGAAGACTGATTCATGCAGAGACAGCAGGGGGCGACGGTGGGGGCTTCAACGCACCGAAAATACATTTACAACCACCACACGGACTTAATAAGACATTTAATAACATAAACATGTTACTTAATTCTACGTAAATTGAGAAGCGGAGAGTTTTACAATGAACTTTTACTATTTTGGTGAATAAATGAGAACAATTCTTTTGCAGTTTGTCCTATTTCTTCATATTTGTAACATGTTTAGTTATTTTTAGTAGCATACTGTACAAGTTACAAAAGCCAATCAGATTCCAATGGCGTTTATATTGTTTTGGCCTCCTCCTGAACACTTTGCACTTTGATTGAATTAGAAAACAGCATTGATAACATTAATTGACCAGAATACACGCCATGCTCTTTACTTTTTCCTGATCATCACATTTTTTGTCATCTGTTTGTTTGTTCTTATTGTCCATCCCGATAAGAACTGTTACCGTCCAAGTTATAGTAAGTCCGGAGTAACTGTCAAAGTGGCTAGTTTTCTGAGATAAAGGGGCATGAAAGAAAGACAGTAGAGGGGCCACATGGCAGCACACTTTGGATTAAACGTTGAAATATTAAACACTCCAAGCTGTGGACCCCCTATAGCAGCAGCTTTCAATCTCTTTAACTGAACTCGGAGAAGCCCCTGGGGTACGCTTGGGAACACGTCGATGGGTGGATGAAACAGCAACTCCACACGAGACGCCATTTTGAAAGACAAGTCCGTGATGGAATTGGGTGGAATAGGTTCGGCATCAGTCAAGGTTGAAAGGTGTCACAGGAAAGAAGAAGAAGACAAAAGTGAAGGGAAGAGAAGTGAAGATTTGTGAACCCATCCACAGTTTAAAGTGAGCTCGAATGCTAAGAAGATCTAATCCCTCGAGATCAATAATATGAAAAGATAGTAAGGTTTGCAGGTTAAGCTATAAAGCGTAGAGTGAAGAGGGAAATAATCATATTTGTTTGAAAAGTTCAATTGGAAAAACAGATATTTCCATTTGAAAAACGGTTAAAAAGTGTGTTTCTTTTTGTTACCGTCTTCTGCAGATATTATTGCTGAAAATAATATCTAGTGGTTTTTATAGAAGAGGGATGGAATAACGGTTTGATTGTGGTAAAATATGTTTGGCTTTTGAAAACATGACTATATAAGGAGTAAACAAGCCTCTGATGACTTTTAAAATGGCACTTGTTCGTTTTTGCAAATGAACTCTGAATGTGTTGTTGAGGAAAATGTGCAGTAAAAAGCAACAAAATATTTAACAAAATACGCTAGAAAATGAAATATTTACCTTAAATACTTAATGTATTTATTTTGGATCAATATAGAATAAAAAGTATGTTTATTACACACACACAAAAAATTAAATTAATATTTAAAATGACTTTTCTCAACATATAAACTCATGTGGACACGGCAGCGGCACGTCGGGCTGAAGCGTCATGGCTTGTCTTTGGGGCCCAATGACGCATGTCCTGGGTATGTCTGAGCCTTATGTGAAGGCTAAACTAACTGACTAGTTAGTCAGTAGACTAGTTAAAACTAGCCTAACCCCTCTCTATAAGCCGCCAGCTATTTGATTTAAAGTGCCTATAACAGGTTGGGCTACTAATTTAACCAAAATACGGTTAAGATATTTCAAATTCTGCTGAAATCTTTACACATTTTACCCCCTCTTTTCATTTCTTGGTTGTAAATGATGACATCACACTGGGAAATTACCAAGAAACCATCTTGTACACTGGGCCAAAACTCCTCTAATGTCAGGTTTTTTTTATTTGACAAAGAAAAATACATGTGAACACCTTTATTTTGTTAAATCAATGTTTAAAGAGTCAAAAATTTTGTTTATTTTCTGTGAACTATGCATAATCTTTCTCTCCCTAGTGTGATGTCATCAGTGTCATCAACATATTTTTAAACTTTTCTCCACAAATAGCTACCTGATTGGTGTAAAACTATAATTTACATTTACAAGTGGTATTAATAAACTGAATAAAGTCGAAGTTTCATTTTATGAAATTGCACAAAATATCCCTAACACACAATAATGATAAAACTGCTAAATTAGATTTTGGGGGAAAATACCAATATTGCTATACAAAACGCCATACGCCAGTCCCGTATTGAACAAGAATGAAACTATGCTTTACCAACCAGGACTGAACCAGGATCGACCCAGATTCAAACCAGACCTGAACCAGGACTAAACCAGGCCTAAAGCAGAATTAAACCAGGACTAAACCAGGTCTAAAGCAGAATTAAACCAGGACTAAACCAGGTCTAAACCTGCACTAACCCAGAATTAACCCAGTAAACCCGTAAAAAGAGAAAATATATTTTGAATAATATTTGGAGGGTGGGTTGCGGGTCGGAAAAGATGGTTTGGAGGTTGGTGTGATCTTAAGCTGAATATCCCTGCTCTGGAGACTCAACAGCACTGGCCCTTTAAATCACTGCTGCTACTGTCTTTTGTTTTGTATCATCGGGAAATTACTTTATGTGAGCCTGAGAACTGAAGTGATAAGGAACTGTGAAATGAGCTCAAGAACTTACTTGTGTGAACCACAAAAAAACTGTTAATTGAACATAACAAGTCAAACCTCTTTTTTAAACTAAATTATTCAATATCATCTCTGTGTTAATTAACAAACGTGTGTCCTTTTATATCTTTTAATCTGGATGAATTGCCAGTGGCGTTGTTGGTTCCAGGGGTGTAGGACTGGGGGGGTAAATGGTACAGTTTTCCCCAGGGCCCAGATCAGGAAAGGGGATGTTTTGTTCTCAGTTACATTTTTCTACCATTTAAACAATTTTTGATGTAATAAAACGCAGTGAAGTCCTTGAGATACTAATTCTGTATGCCATTTGGCCCCACCAAACCTTAAAATAAAATATAACGAAGAGGAAAATCACTGCTCACATATTAACCAACTTGTTAACTTGTTACTTGTTGTTGCTAAAACTAGTGATTTAAATTTGCAGCTAGTGTATCTAAAAGTGATAATACATCTCGTTACATGTTTATGAAATTGGTCTAGTAGTTTATATACTTTATATACAGCTATACAGGATGTCTATAAATATTGTTTGATTGAGAATGAAAAAATAACAATAACAAACAAATTTACTGGGCTAGATAAACCATAAACAAAATTATGTATTGGGGGCCCACCAAAAAGGTTTGTACGAGGGGTCCAGAATTTGGTGCTACACCCCTGGTTGCTTCTGCATTAGATTTAGTTATTTTGTTTTTTTTAATTAATCAAATCCTTGCTACATGAAAACGCACGTTAAATTAGCTCACCAGTCCGACCCGCCCGCATGTCATCTACGGAAGTACATTTTTCAATCATTTTTTCCATAGGGATTTCAAAAAATTCAAATATTACGGGTTTAACATGAAAAATGGGAGACAATTGGAGAAAGCTAATGAGGACTATGGGTAATATATGGATAGTTAAAGCCACGGGCGAACCACATGGGGTAGTGATTACAGAGTCTAGTATTCCTTCACTACGTCGGAGCTGTGTGTGACTGGCCTGAGCGAGCTTTGATCATTCTTGTTAAAACTGAGATCTTGATTATGATCGTGTTTTTACTAGTTCTTGTCTTGTTCGCTTCAAAACATCATAGAAAGTAGGGATTTTTTCCAACTAAAAAGACATAATAATAATCCTCATTTTGATTCATGTTGGTGAAATGTTTGATTTTATGTGGATTATTTTGTATTGTACTGTTGTTCTTGTGCTGCTGCCTCTTGACCTGGTCGTTGTTGTAAATGAGAATTGGTTCTCTATTGACCTACTTGAATAAGTAAAGGTTAAATGAAATAACTCAAATTTGCATAACTGGAATTTCGCCATTGTCGGACAAGTAAATCTTATCTAAATTTCAGAATGCAACATTTAGGAGTATTAACATTTGTGAGAACAGTGGAAAGAATACAAAAATCCCACACATTTCACAACATGTTTGTGAGGTCAAAAATTATATTATATATAAACGTATATATATAAACCAAAGGGATAATTTGTTGTTGAAGAGTTGTCGGTGATTTCTGTTTGCTGATTCCAACAAATTCATCAGTTACTGAAAGTCTTAAGTTTGTTATGTTCAAGCATTGAGGAGTACTACCCAAATTGACTTTGTTAAAATATTTATTTGTCAATAAGCTTTTTTCTTTATGGAGTCTAGATGTTCTCTCTGTCTTTGGGTATCTTCTGAGCATTGTAGAGCACATTCCTAATCAGCAGCACGATGGAGTGGCTGGCACTGTCACCTCACAATAAGAAGGTCAGTGTTGCCAGGTTCGCAGTTTTCTGGAACTGGGCGGCTTTTTAAGAGCTGCGGCGGGTCAAAACTATCGTCCACGGTTTTGGCCTGAGCAAATTACCAGGCAAAATGTATTAAGTTTAGAATTAACCTAATGAAAGTCCTGAATTTCAGTGATTTCGGCCACTTTCATAAATACAAAAGAAAATACAATTCCGGATAGTCCAGATTGTGCGGGTTTGGCTGCTGAAACCTGGCAACCCTCACCAGCAGCAGAAGGATGCGTCAAATGTAGAGAAACAATTTCCTACGGGAACAATGAATTGTAGCTTCACCTAAAAGGAAACAATATACTTCCTCCAAACACTACAAACTTCCTGTCACACATCGATCTGTAAGTGCTCTTTAGGTCAGCCAGGCCTGGACTGGCCATTGGGAGTTTTCCTGGGGCTGGTGCACTTTTGGGCCGGTCACCGTCAGACTAGTGCAACACTGTGCAGTCCTGATGTAGCGCATCAACAGGCCAATCAAACAGCTTTATCTTCAATCTGGTTCATTGCTGGCCCCCACGCATGTGGTCCATGGCCCAGCCTGTCGTTACCGGGGTTGGCCCATAATGAAGCCAATAGAGCAGTGCATGATACAGAGTGGCAAGTCTTGTGCCGCGCGGCAGCGTGGACTCAAAGCTGTGGCTGGATATGAGCCTGGTCACTCTACACGACTCACTCTTGGTTCCAGTTGTAATGATAAAAATAAAAATAACCTTAAAGCTTTTGGGTCTGTGCAACAATATTGGGCCAAATTTGGGCCAAACAGGACATGCCAAGAATTATTAAGACAATTATTTGCCAATGCGCCAAAACAACACTCCTGTTTTGGACCAAATCCCCACACTGAAGTTAGCACGCTTTAACTAGGGTAAGTCTAAAAGTCCAGACCCAAAAGGGCCAATTTTTTTTCTCCCAGTCCAGCCCTGCAGCCAGGTGTGTTAAAATAACATAGTTATCTTTATTCATTGGACAAACTGCCTTCACCAAGTAAAATAGTCATTGTCTGAACATAAGTCATATACATAACAGGCTGTGTTCATGTGGCGCCAACACATTCCTAAAGAGCCCATAACTTAACAAGCAGGAGCTAAAATGTAATCATAGTCAGAACCTGATGTTGAACTGTCAAAGCAAAGATATCTCCACATAGTTTATAATACATTTGTAATTCCCACTTGGAAAACCTGGCACAAGATCTTAAGAATACAAATGATGTGAGATGAAGTTTTTATGGACCTGAAAAATAGGAATACTGTTTGTGGTCCCAACAAAAATTATCACATTCAACATTCGTGAATTTTTAGTTTGAAAAATAGTGGCTCAACCATAAAGAAACATTGGTATCTTCCCATTTGATTAAATTTTGAAATAATTAGACCACGATATCGACCTCTTCTGCATGTGATGTGATCTCTCTGTGTTACCATGCATGTAAACAAACTGCACATTTAATGTTTGCAGCTGTTTCCCTCCTCCCTCTAGACCCAATCTCAGCGTGAATATTGAAAAGCGATCGGAGCGCAGAGTGATTTGTGAAAGTGTCACATTCTTACCTGGCGGTGATTGTGTGTCAGAGCTGCTCAGGAGAACGTGTCAGAGAGGTGCAAATCAAGCAGCGGCATTTCAGGACAAGGCACAAACTCGCGACGCTCGAGGCATTTGCTCCACGCCGTTGCAAACGTGCAGGTCACCAATGAAGTAACTGGATTCTGGAGAGTAAAGTTAACATTGTATTGAGAAATTATGACAGGATTTCTCACAGCATAAACGGTCTGGGGTGGAATGTCAGATTATCTGGCAGCAGTGAAGAAAAAGCAGCCGTCTGAAAAAGGAGTCCCAAACTTTACTGAGTCCAGAAACTTCCTCCAGTGTGTCCCAAGATTTGACCAAAATCCTGACTGAGAGCATATGGTTGCTACTCTGCTCCTGGATGGTCAAATTATTGTGTAAGTCAACAAAAACATGAGATAAAAGAGACATATTTTTAACTTTTAACAGCTTTTTTTCCTAGGTTTATAACAATTTATATTTCCTCAACGTGAATTTACATTTTGATTGATTCAGACATGTTTGCGTAATCCCGTATGGTCCTTGAGTGCATGGAAATGTTCAGTTTTCACCCCCATCCACAGCCTTGTACTTAAGCCTAACCAATCAACCCATCGCCTGCATGAAGCTTGTCCGTTTGATCAGGAAACTGTCATCGGAACTCGAAGGACACAGCTCTGACGCAGGAGAAGTTTTGGAATGTGTAATCGGCAGCTGCTTTGAAGACATTACGTGTAGCTCAATACTTACAACTAACTGAAGATGAATCACAACAAACGCAACATAGGAAGACGTACTGCAGATATTAACGCAGAGCTAAGTAACTTCAGCGACAGAGCTCCCCCAGAGTCAGCAGGGGGAGATGAGGGGAGCTTCGAATTCCACGAGAATAGAAACAACACACGGACTTACAACAAAAAGATGTCACGAAAATCAGACGTGTTTTATGTACCTTTATTTTAGTAAATTAAAGTGCGTATGACAGTTTGAACTACTCATTTAACTAAAATGCAGTTAAGACAAATATATTTCAATTTCTACTAAAATCTTTACACATTTTACTGCAGATTAGCTGTTCTTTTAGGTTTTTAATTTTACTTCCTGGTTGTAAAGTATGACATCACACTAGGAAATTACCATAGCAACCACACTGTACACTGGGCTAAAACTCCTCTAATGTCACAGATTTTGTTAATTTGACAAAGAGAAATGCATTATTTTGTTGAATCAAAGTTTAAAGGGTCAAAAAAGTAGTTTCTTTTGTGTAAATTATGCGTAACCTTTGTCTCCCCAGTGTGATGTCATCAGTTTGTTTACTTCTTGCAATTTTCAACAGATTTTTCAACTTTTCTCCACAAATAGCGACTTGATTGGTGTAAAACTACAATTTATATTCACAGGAGGTATTAATACACTGAATAAAGTAAAAACTAGAAAATCCTAAAAACCTGTCATACGCACTTTAAGTATTAAACTTTCTGGAGACTTTTATCAGTACTTTCCACTCTCTCTTGTCTTGTGTTATTGAACTTGTGCAGCACTTTGGGGCAGTGTATCTGTGTATAAATGTGCTATTTAAATATATATATTTATAATATCAAAACATGCCCATACTTTAAGAAAATGTTTGTCCCTTTCCGAATCCGAAGCTAGCATATATTACCGTCCTGTAGCGCTTCAGTTTTCATTTCTTTTCTCAACTTTTAATCCTACAGTGCAGATTTACAGACTCACACGCAACACATAGGACAAAACAGAAGCCAAGTGAAGCGAACACATGGCGTGAACATGCAAAGAAAAGGAGCGAGCGAAAGAGAAGGAGCGAGACATGGAGGTGAGAGAGGAGGAGTGCGTTCACGTGGCGATGGTGCAGGTCGATGCATTAACACCGAATCATACTTTTGTCATGTTTGGCTGCGCTGTTGCTGACTCCAAGTGTGAGATCGCAGCTATTGACGGCGTGTCTCCCCTCGCGGAGGTTTGCTCAGATGCCGTGTCATGTGCATGCTTATGGTCTCACGGGTGGTCACGCTCGGTCTTGTCGGGATTTTGGATTTAGTGGGAGGAGACAGAGTGACAGTGCACACGCTGAGGTCTTGCAAGGGGGTGGAGGGAGGATTGGTGGAATACTGGGCTTTGCTTGCGAGTAATTGAAAAATCTAGACTCCGGGTCATGTACATATGTTCAAAATGTCACCTAGCTAAAATGACATCTGCTGCATGCTACAATCATGTAAGTGGCTCTTTTAGGCTTGGCTCCTGTTGTGGGAAAATGTCATGTAACCATATGTTTTATTAATTTGAATGATTGGAATGGTCACTTATATGTCACAGGTTGTGATGTGTGTCCCAGATAGATGTAAACATTGTGTGTCTTGTGTTGACATGTGTTAAACGATACATATTCTGCTACAGTGACTTGAGCTTTTAACCATATTAACTTGTGAGATTCTTCTAATAGGTTTGTAAACATCTATAAGCTCATTTACCTGACATGTTTCAGTGGGAGGACTTCCGTCTTCGTCCGAGGTGACGTCTGATGGATGTGACGTGTCTCTCATCAGATGTTCCCAGTCGTGGTCAGCTGATCTATCAAACTGACCACACCTGCCCCCGTGTGGTGGTCTCTGGAGAAGTGAGTCCCATGTATGAGCCAAGGCAAAAGCTCCCTCGTCTCTGTTGATGGTGTGTGTCCCGCTTCATTATTTCAATAGCCTCTCGTATCCATCTTGTATTTGATGGATAAGAGAGGCATGATCCTGGTATTTTTATTTTGACATTGTCTTTGTAAATTTAGATATGAACAACAACTGATCAGGTGCCATCTTTCTCAGATGTGTGTTCCATCTCACGTTTAGCAACAGGTTTGATCTTGTACCTTCTACAACTTTGCTCCTGATTGGTTGAATGAATTGCACAATTGATTTCCAAATGTGCTATTTAGCTCCAGATTAGCATTTAAACAGCTAGCCTCAATTGGCTGGAGCCAAACAATATGGCGTCCCAGCTTCCACTTCTATATAGTCTCTGGGTGAAATGAAACTCTAAAGAGGCGGGGCTTCTCAGTTCTGCAGTTTTGAGTCAATTCAACTGTTTCTATTGACCCTTAAAATGTTTCTATTAAAAAAAGTCCACAATGAAGGCAAAAGTGAAGTGTAAAGTAATATAATTTGAATATGGAAACTTCAGAACTAACTTCAGAATATCACGAAAATAGAAAACGAAGGTGTGTATGAAATGACACATGTGAGTTATATCACAGCATTGTTTAAAGGCATTTACCAATGTTTTTACATGATTTGAATATTCAAAAGAAGATTATGACAAAAAATCCAGATCTTTCTTGTTGTACTGGATTTAAATATTGAAGAAATATTGAACTTACAATAGTTTTTCAAATACATTTCATACTTTACCACAGTTTAATCTTTTTTGTGAAGCTCAAATACAGTAAATTTGTATTTTGTCCATCTTTCCTAATGGAGAAGCAAATTAAATTAAATTTCTACCCTGGACCTTCAAAATTGTAGCTTATTTTTTGTTACAAAGAATAAAATAATTGGAACGGAAGCGACTGGAGGCAAAATGAAGAGAACTTTTTCACACTTCCAATATTTAACTGACCTCAGATTTAAATGCAAATCTGAGGTCAGTTAAATATTGGAAGTGTGAAAAAGTTCTCTTCATTTTGCCTCCAGTCGCTTCCGTTCCAAAATTTTGAACATTCCAATTACATACGGATGTAAAGAGTTGCTTTAAGCCTAGATTGTGTTTTCCAAAGAACACAAAATGAATATCAAGGTAACAGCTTCTTTAAGAATAGTCTGAAGTTGCAAACACAAAACCATGCCTGAAAATCTCCGGGACAAAAATGAACATCTTATTACTGGAAAAACGTTGAGGTAAATTAGAGCTGAACTTGACACGTGAGCACATGGCGTCTGGATAAGCAGCCCTTGAGTGAGACGGTGCCAAACTTGAAGCCGACTGGAGAGCGTCGACAGAACTTGATAGTGCCGCGGAGGTGAAGAGCCCTCAGCGAAGGCGCTCTCCAACACTCGAGGAAAGGCTTATCGCAGGCTCTTACTCCAGACGTTTAATGAGCTCCGGAGAAAAAGGTGTGGAGCGAGCGCGGGATGACACACTGAAGACGGAGGTGTGACAAAACCATTTTAATCATCTGTGTTCAGCGCTGCGTCTTGAGTACTGGAAATGTATCCTGTTCGAACGTTTAAAAACTGGTTAGATGGGTTTCCCACCACAATTCTGACAGCCGAGACAGCTGCAAATGAGTTATAGTCATCAGTCACGTATGTCATATGCAGATCGGATACAGAGAACAATATAAAGTGATATTTCAGCACATTCACCTTTTTCTTCACTTTTACTTGAACCAGGAACTGTACAAGCACGAACAAGTCATGTACCTCTCCTTTTCACAAATTTTATAATCAATTAAGTTTCTTCTATTTGTGTTTTATTCCACGCACACAATTTTTCATTTTGATCTAGATTTTATTCATTAAAATAATTTCTTTGTGAGACACGGGGGTTACACATAGAACATTTAGATCAGAAAAATAAACTTTTTTGTGTGTGTTTTTTTTTTAAGCTGCTATTACAAAGAAGATAGAATTTTAATGAGGCAGAAAATTATTGTATTAAATAAATGATGTACTTAACAGCACTATAACTGATTTTTACTGTCTAAAAGCATGAAAAACAGAAATAGGTCATTTGAAACTTTAGGCTCTGTGCATAGAATTTCAGTTGGCTATTTATTTTTAATGCTAGCTCATTCTACTGAGTATTTCCTGTCCAATTCTATCTCTATAGGGTTTTTGCAGAGTCACAAAAATAAATAAATCCCTGAAGATGTGAGACAGGCCTCCACTCTGACAATGTTTAAATCCAGGCTAAAAACAGTTCTGTTTAGATGTGCAAACGACCGAAAGATCTATCTGCACTCTTCTCTTTTAAAGCACTTTATTTTAAAATTATTCTGTGTTTTGTTATTTTAATGCAACTTTTCCTGTTATGTAAAGCACTTTGAATTGCCTTGTGTATGAATTGTGCTCTACAAATAAACTTGCCAAACTTGCCAAGATCAGACAGTTAATAGTGAGCAGCAGGTGGATGTCACTGACTACGTGATAAAGACTTTACACATGAGATGAATACTTCCCCAGTAGTAAATATTTATCAGAATTTTACAACTGTGAAGTTGCAGTTTGAGAATAAATTTGAAAAATAAAAGTTTAAGAGTACAGGAAGGAGTGTTGAGTTCTGAAATGGACTCCCTACGATCTCTCTGGGTGGAGTCTGCATGTCCTCCCCGTGTTACTGTGGGTTCTCTCCGGGTTCTCCGGCTCCTCCCACCGTCCAAAGACATGACTGCGTAGGTTAATTGTCCATAGTGAATGAATGTGAGAGTGAATGGTTGTCTGTCCTTGTCTCTCTGTGTTAGTCCTGTGACGAGTTGGCCACTGTCCAGGGTGTACCCCGCCTAAGGCCCAAAGTCACTGGGATAGGCTCCAGTCACCCGCAACCCTGGGAACAGGAATAAGCGGTAGAAAATGAATGAATGAATGAAAAAAAAACAACGTACCAATTTACACACAACAGACACATTTTTCTGACCGTTTAAATGGTCACTCAACAAAATAAAGGTCTTATCAGGTATTATTTAGTGTCAGTTCCTAACTACTGGGTAATTTATATAGATTTTTCCCTTGTTTACTGCATGGTTGCTAGGTAAAAGTTGTAAAATTGCTTTTACCTATTTCATATTTTCTACCCATGTCCAGCTAGAAAGTAAACTTTACAAAAATTGTCAAACTGGGGACAAATGGAAAAAAATGTTTGTAAAATCTTAAATATAATCATGTTCACCTGTCATATTCACCTTATTCCGGAAGTTGTCGTACGCGCCGCCGTCTTGTTTCCGTTGTAGTTTACATTGAGCAGACGAGCTCAACAGAAAATAAGTTCTACATGGACTAAAAAGACGTTTTTAGAGTGACCAGGAAATCGGTGCGTTGTGACTTGTTGTTGCTCGTGTTCATTAAACATTTTACACAAATCAACCTACTTTATGTAACATTTTAGCGGCGAGACTTTTCCCTCGTTCGTCATTAGCTTTAACGGAGTTCTCGTCAAACGAAAGTGCGTTTACAACAAAAGTGCAAAAAACGGCAAAAGTGGGTGGGGCAGAATAAGGTCAATAGACTTTAAGCATTTATTACAGTAAAGATTAAGTTAAGATTGGTATTTACTTTTCAAAATATATCAACATTTGTTAATTGTCATTACAATTACCAAAATTACTATTCTTTACCTATGAAAAGAAAATGAATGCATCTGATAAGAAGAGTTTCTCCAAGTAATTCCAAATAATGGCACCAAACTGTAGCATTTGGAATTGGGTACTACAAAGTTGAACACTATAAGCCTCCTCTTTGAAGCAATGTTTCTTCGCCTGTGCCTGTAACAACATTTACAGACGGTTTAGACAAGACAAAAGTATTTTTGTATCTTTCAGAGGAGTCCATATGCCTACTGCAAATCTTTGTTAGTTTCAACAGCTGGCGTTCTATAATTTGCTGTCCGTGTCAGAGGTGTTGTTTGCATTTGAGAAAGCAGACAGGCAAGAAGAAAGCACAGATGTCATCATGAAATCTAAAGGTGTGAAGACGAGCAAGAAGAAAACGATAATGATGTTGCGTCCTTTCAGTTCGCCTCTCTTCATTATGCAATTTCTGTGTGGGAAAATAAAAGAAGAAAAATATGAACACAGGTTGTAACAGTGTCAGCAGATGCTCTTCTAACACTTACCGGAGACTTATTCACTTATTGTTATGTAGGCTGCATTCATATCACTTTACATTAGAGTACAATATTGCATATGGTAACATGAATAGTCCTAACCCTGAACGACTCGAAATGGAAACGTGATTAGTATTTTCTTTGTGATGATGTGTAAGTAGAATTGTGCCTTTATCCTGAGTTAATTCAGTTTTATCGGCATGCTACATTTGTAAAATACAGTTACTGGAGGCTGAAATACAGTTGTGTGAGGGCAGTAGAGGTAGTACTGGTTGTAGAAGTAATAGCAGTAGTAGGAGAGTTGTAGCAGCAAAAGTACATAACACACAATACAGTATAGTCCAAGCATTTTCAATTTCAACGTAAAGGAAACATATTATGCTGTAGTGACTTTTTTTTACCTTTTCTAACAGTGATTTATTAGCAAAGTTGTATTTATCTTCAGTCATGCTAGTTTGATGATTCCTTGTTAGAATTTCCTCTCCCTCCGACGGTCAAAAACACCCCCTGCTGAACTCTCTCGATGACGTTTTTCCCGATACTCGACGTCACTTATCAAAAATCTTTAGCTGTTTTAAATTCTAAGACTTGTTCTGAGCATTTCCGCCGTCTAATCGCTGTAACTGCTAGACTACGTTAGCTCGCCTTCCATTGAGTAATAACGTGTTTTAATGCACTCGTGTAAGCACTATACAGCCAGTAGATGGCGTCCAAACTCAGTGTCAGGGCAAACAGACCGGATCTACATGTATTTTGTTTTGTTGTTGTTGTTTTTTTAGTTCTTAAACAACAGGGCATGTTTTAAGGCTAATAACAATTAAAAAATGCATGATATTTTCCTTTAACTCTCAACTTTGTGTTTTCAGTTTCAGAATTTTTACATTTTTTTATTGTTTTGCCAGTATTTTTAACCAAGCATTATAATTCTCTCCCCTGCTTGTTTTTGTCCTCCACACATGTCGCCACATGGACGTCTATCAAGTGTGTTGGACCAGTGTGGCACCAGTTCTACTTGAGCAGCTTTGAGTAACGTTACAGCAAAGAAGAAATATGTTTTTAAATACGGTTCCTTAGTAAATTATTTATAAGGCTTTAATGAGCAGTAGTTATTTGCTCATTAAACTTATAAGGTATTTGCAAGCATTTCCTTTGGTTATTGAAAACAGTTTATTAAGCATCATATGAATGCTCTTATAAACATTTTGTACATGGTTTATTATAACTGTGTTTTTTATGGCTTATTAACATTTGTGAAATATTATCAGCAATCTACAAATGCTAGGAAATACAAGCAAGCAGGCACATTTTTTTATATAGCACGTTTCACAGACAATTAAGTCATGAATTGCAAGAAACCTCATTTTAAAAACTTACCAAAATCTATATCTACTTGCACAGCAAAATGGGATGTAAAGATTAAATGATGGATTGATAAATAAATAATATAAAAAGGACATAAATAAGAAAGGTCTTAATTGTGAATGTAAAATGAGCATGTATTTTTTTAATAGAACATACAAACAACAGTCACTAGTAGCTCTTGTAATTTCTTTGTCTGGTTTCAAGTCTTCATCCGTTTCATTTAATTTCTGTTCAACTTCCCTCGCATTTTGCCCTGCCTGGGATGTTCTGTTATTTTTCACTCTGGTCACTCTTACACACATATATTTATATTGTTTAGTATTAATTAAAATGTGTGTCTTCGTTGACTTCATCTACTGCACCCCTTACTCTGCAGTGTAAATAAATAACCAGCAGATAGAGCCAAAGTGTCTCCTCCTTACACTTTTACTTCAAAATGGACCCTTTAAACTTTATTAAAAGCTTAACTTTTTAAGCATTTTAAAATGTTTTGCTATGATTAACTCCTGTCCCAAGTTTTCACAGCATTCACGGAGTACATTTGTACAAAGCATGGTGTTTACTTCACATCTGACAAAAACTGACAAGAACTGATTGTATGAGCAGATGTCACGGAAAATCGTGTACGTCACAGGTCGTCACTTCTTTATTATGTCAAAGGTCAGTGTCCTTGTTCTGGTGGTGTAAACTCTGGTGGTATAATGGGGAGAGCATTGGACTTAAGACAGTGGAGATCAGGTTCGAAGCCTCGTCAGAACAAGCGCTTGTCTGCTAATAGTTTTAATACCCAGCATGCCTTGTTAACTTGATAGTGTTAACAGAGAATCCAACAGCTCCAACAGTCCAGCCTGGTCTGTGTAAGCGGCAGACCCTAATGTCTTTGAACATTAGGGTGGCTGACAGTGCTTAGACATTGGCAGGGGCGGAGCAGAGAAATGGAGGGACTATGGGGATCCCCAAAATGAGCTATTAATATTATTATATCTAAAATGCAAAACAGGAAATGACAAGACCTTTGTTCAGTGGGAGTCAAAGAGCCAAACACAAGGGGCTGAGAGATGTTCAGGTTTAGCTAGTAATTTAACTTTAGCGCTAGAACTTTGTAGCTGTTAAAATTAAATGTCACATTACGAACAACACTGCAAATGCACAGTTGAAGGTCATACAACTAAATCGAATGGTTGTGTGTCTTTTTGTTTATTATTTATTTATGTGTTTTATTAATTCTGTCACATTCATAAATATCTATCCATTATGGCTAGATTTTCTTGCATATTAGTAAATAATCTGGGACACAGTGGGGCTTGTTTGCATGTATTTACTCTTTTTTTCTGAATGAAGATGAAAAGCAACACAACATGCTTTGCTCTGTGTCCCATGGGCTGGACAAAGCCTATGCGCAATGGACCATGTTATGTATGATGTTATGTTGAAAATAATCAAAAAAGAATTGGATGTCTGAGTTGAAAACAGGACCCAAACCCAGCGATCAGCTCTTGGCAGATTTTGGAGGAACAGGGAGAAGTACACAGTAAGTGAAGATGGGAAATCCATTTTATCCAAAGGCAAGCAAGTTGTTGGATGGTTGTATTCAAGAACAAGCAAGACAAACATGATCTGATGCCACAAAACTGAAAAATGAATGTGAAGCTGCTTTAAACAAGGCAGCCATACTCTCAGATTAAACAGTCCCAGTTGCTGAGAGCTCCAATCACAGAGGTTCAACAGAGGCATCACAGTGAGACGTGTCAGACCAATCCACACGAACGTCCTAACTCTGCAGGACATTTTTAGATATGTGTGAACTGTTTGACGTTTATCGAATATTCAAACTGAACCTGGTGCCACAAAAAACACTACAACAGGAATTCAAGGGAAAAGCAAATACACAGTAGGAAAGTATGCATGAAATATTGGTATTGAGAGCACTTATTAATTACTAAACGCACCAGAAGACATCCATTTTCCCTCACGAAAGCAGAGCGATTCATTTGGGAAGAGAAGAAACCAATCTCTTCCTTGGACAGTTCATCCAGTTACGTCCAAACCGTAAATTTGTCCGACATTCTAACCATCCATTTTCCTCCAAACAGATGGCGTTGGACGTGCCCAGGTCCCGGTTCAAACAGCGGGGTGATCGTTCCTTTGTCGTTGTGGTAAGCTCTGATTTTTGCGCATTTATTTCATTTAAACCTGACTTACTTTTGCATGACGTTCGCAGGGATCATTGCGTATGTGGGTGTCGCACATGCAAAACAGGGAAAAAAAAAAAGATTGGCCGTCAGATTCTTTTATGACAGCATGAATGATTGCTTGATGTATTTTCACATAAATGGATGACATGTAGTTTATGGACAGCATCTAGTCGTATATATCATTTAGGAGGCTCTTAGACGTGAGCTGATAAAGTGCATTGTGATTCTGTCGACAGTGTGGAGCAACGAGACGGAATTGCGGCGCGAAATTGGAAACTTGAAGCCTAAAGACGTGACACTTACTGATAAGAGACACAGATGTTAAATTGTGTCAATAGGGTATGTTCACACTTCAGGTCGAATCAGATTTTTTTTCCCCAAATGCGACCTGGATCTGATATTTGCCTGACAGATTTTTTCAAATGCAACCCAGGTCACTTTCATATGTGGTAATAAATGGGATTCAAATCTGATCTTTTGCCCAAGTGACTGCAATCCGAACACAAAAGGTCATCAGTCTGACTTCTACGCTGAAATTAAACAGGAGACACATTTTTACACAGGAAAAGACAAGAATCAAACAGATTAAACGTTCAAACGCCTGCCAGACACAACAGTGAGCTGTGAGACTTAGTTAAAATGGCTACACGACATCGCCAAATCCTACGTATGTCATAGTTCAAGAAAATAAAGATCGCAGTGAACGCATATCAATTTGGGGAGCGTTCGGAGCAATGGCGTCATGTCCGAAAGAGACTAAAGAATGCTCAAATATGCATGGATGTAAACACAACTTTGGGTGTTTAAATGAGAAGGGAAAACAATCATAATGTGGTTTAAAGCCTGTAAAAGTTTGCAAAATTGACCACCTTTCAATGAATCTAAATGCTACTGGAGATTTTCTGAGTAACTGGAGGAAAAACTAGAACGCAAAACTATTGGAATACCCAAAGATGAACATTATAACTCTGCTAAAATGACCAGAGCTGGCACACACAGCGCATGAGGAATCGCCCTAAAAATTGCCATAAAGTGGGCCCGATCGAGTGAGGATTAGAAATAGATCATACTTTTACCCAACTCGAAGCTTGAACTTTGTAAATGTTAAATGCAAATGTTGCTGGCGTCATTGCCATTAATCAACAGCAGGACGATACCTGAAGGATACCAACAAACTTTACCTACATTCCTCCGTTCCAGAATGAGCTCAGAGATGGGATGAATATATACAACCTCATTATGCGGCTGTAATTTACATCACGGCCTGTGCCTGCAGTCTGAGAGTTCACTGTGCCTTCCACGGAAACCAAGAAGAAGGGGAAAGAACAAGTGATTTGGAAAGTGAAGGACGAAATATGAAAAATGGACTAGTTAAAGTTTCAACATCGATAGTTTTCTTATCAAACTGACACAATGAGTTGTGATTTGTGTTCATGCAAATATGTGAGTCATAGCCTTACTCCTCTTACTCCAAAGCTCAGTTTCAAGAGCGTTGGACTGGGGGGGTAAAGGGTACTGGTTTTCCTGGGGCCCAGAGCAGGGAAGGGCCCTCAAATGTTGGGATTTTTTTTTTTTTTCTTTACGTTTGAATCCATTTTTGTTGTAATAAAATGCATTGTGCTTGAGTAAAGTGAAGCTTGTCTGTGAGTTATTGCAAAAACAAAACAGTGCTGTATCATAATGTAGGCCAGTAGCTACACAGGATGTCTACAAATTAGCATGTTATTGTTATTAAATAATTAAGTGTATATAGAAACCATATGATGTATTTTCTAGCATCAGTGAAAAAAACTAACAATAATAGCTGAATTTTGCTGGTATAAATCAATCAATTACAAAACAATGTATTAGGGGCCCACCAAGAGGGTTTGTACATGGGCCCAGAATTTGCTGCTACGCCCCTGCTCAGTTTGATTTGGGCGTGTCATGAGGTGATTATCTGTGGAGTGCTGTTCGAGGGCGAGTTCTTGTACACAATGCAGACAATGGTGTTTTGAATGGTCAGACATCATGATTAAATAACTCTTGTCAGTTTTCTGTTGAAACTGTAAGCTCTGAAATGTCTGTGCTGTGGTGTCCAAAAGTGTGGAATTCATAATATAACACCTCACCCACACATTAAGGCGAGATACTACAGGCAACCTTTTTATTTTTATTTTTTATTTATTTATTTTTGTCAGCTTGCACTCTCAACATACAGACTTTCATGTGGAAACATAATAGGGGGAACAAACTTTACAATCTTAAACTTAACAAGATTCAAAAGGATTTGTTGATATCTATTCTAAGTTTTAACTGTAAAAAAAGAAGAAAAAAAGAAAATTTGAACTTTTAGGCCAATTTTCAATCTGATCTATTTTACTCAAACACTAAATAAAAAAATCCAAAATTCTATCTGTATATATATATATTTTTTTAATAACTATGATGTGCTCAAAATGAATCAAGAAATTTAAACCTGGTTCTATAAATTTAAATGTCCCAAATGTGTGCAATTTTGGCTGTTTTTACACATTAAATGCCTTATTTCGATATGAAAACATAACACAATGAACATTTTAAACTACAGGAGAAGTTTCAAATTGATAACTTTAAATTTAAGATTTTTTTATCATCTATTCATCTGCAGTGTCTTGTCTTAAGTTCAAGTAGTTGCACTAAACCTTTCACAAATTTTAAGTGACTAAGTGATGGTTTCTTGAGAGATATGGCGAAATTGGACTTCACAAAGCTTAAATACAGAGTGCTTTTCTTTCTGAGTATCATCGGACATAAAACAAGACGGTGGCAAGATGATTCCATGTCTAAAATTAAACCACTGAAGGTTACCGCCTCATAAACACTTAGATAACTTTCCGCAGGCTTTTCAACTTGTGTCACTCTGTTGTGCTTTGCTGGAATAAAATGCATCATGAAGTAAAACAGGCAAGAAAATATATGCCTTCAGAAGATAAATGTATAAACACCAAGACCCCTGTCCACGCACGGATAGCTTTTACAGAGAAGATTGTGCGGAGAGTGTGGGATTGGGGTGATCTCAAGTGGACTCACTCCTCAGTGCAGCGACGGAATAACAGTTTATTTTTGTCAAAACACGTCAGAAATCTTGGAACATAATTCACCTCGTTCAAAGTTTGTGTGCCTGAGAAAGCATTGCCAACAATAACACAATCACATCATGGTGGCAATGTTCAAATGCCTTATACGCAGTGCAGTATTGCATGTTTTTCATCATGTACTGCAGGGATACTTAACTTTATTTAACCCAGGGTCAGATTTATCGTATGATTTTGTCCTCGGGGGCCAGAAACCAGGACTAAACAAGGTCTAAACCAAGTCTATACCAGGACTAAACCAGGACTAAACAAGGTCTAAACAAGGTCTAAACCAGGTCTATACCAGGACTAAACCAGGACTAAACAAGGTCTAAACAAGGTCTATACCAGGACCAAACCAGGAATAAACAAGGTCTAAACCAGGTCTATACCAGGACCAAACCAGGAATAAACAAGGTCTAAACCAAGTCTATACCAGGACTAAACCAGGAATAAACAAGGTCTATACCAGGACCAAACCAGGAATAAACAAGGTCTAAACCAGGTCTATACCAGGACCAAACCAGGAATAAACAAGGTCTAAACCAAGTCTATACCAGGACTAAACCAGGAATAAACAAGGTCTATACCAGGACCAAACCAGGAATAAACAAGGTCTATACCAGGACCAAACCAGGAATAAACAAGGTCTAAACCAAGTCTATACCAAGACTAAACCAGGAATAAACAAGGTCTATACCAGGACTAAACCAGGACTAAACAAGGTCTATACCAGGACCAAACCAGGAATAAACAAGGTCTAAACCAAGTCTATACCAGGACTAAACCAGGAATAAACAAGGTCTATACCAGGACCAAACCAGGAATAAACAAGAACTAAACCAAGTCTATACCAGGACTAAACCAGGAATAAACAAGGTCTAAACCAGGTCTATACCAGGACTAAACAAGTTCTAAACCAGGTCTATACCAGGACTAAACCAGGAATAAACAAGGTCTAAACCAGGTCTATACCAGGACTAAACCAGGACTAAACAAGGTCTAAACCAGGTCTATACCAGGACTAAACCAGGAATAAACAAGGTCTAAACCAGGTCTATACCAGGACTAAACCAGGAATAAACAAGGTCTAAACCAGGTCTATACCAGGACTAAACCAGGAAAAACAAGGTCTAAACCAGGTCTATACCAGGACTAAACCAGGAAAAACAAGGTCTAAACCAGGTCTATACCAGGACCAAACGAGGTCTAAACCAGTAACATTAGATAAAATATTTTCTATATTTTTGGACAGTGGGTTGAGGGCAGGATCATGTCCCTTGGAGGGCTTGATTTGGCCCCCGGGTCTTAAGGTGAATAGCCCTAATGTAGAGTTTTTCATGCAGAGGCATTTTATGTGAAAACACTGTTAAAATTGTGTGACCTGTGCAAGTTGTAATAAACTGCATTTTTTGTAACAAGTTGTGCATATCTTCCAAACATCATTCACAAAATTGTCCAGGGAAACATTTGTATGTAGCCTAGCTTAAAACGACTTGAAAAGTGTAATTTTTTGAGTAGTTTTGACTTGATGAGATTGAATTGATTGTGTGATGCCAAATATTTCACTGGTTTCGAGTTATTTTTGACTGATCGTGGAAAAAATTGGCTTAAAATAAGAACATAATTTGTCCAATAGAGTAAAACTTTAAACTCCAGAATTTGCCTCCATCAAAAGTGCCAAGTCTGTGTCATAACCTTCTAGTAAAAAAAAAAAAACAAAAGTAAAACGCAGTAGTAAATATGATTTTTTTCATACCAAAGACAGCAGAGAGGCCGGGGTGAGCAGGATGGATCACAGATAGACTAGAGAGGCCAAAATGTCTCGAAAAATCGGGGAAATGTCCCATAAAGTCAAGGATCACTAGTTATGATTGGTCAGCAGACACCAGTCCACTCCTCTCCTCACACTTCTGAGAAAATAGGGCCACTTCTCTGCCAGCTCCAGTCTGTCGTCAGAGGAGCTGCTCTAAACTTGTGGTGAGGGGCGAAAGTTGCAGTCGAGGCAGAGAATATCGAGAGACTAACCACCCACCCTTCCCTCACACAACCCAGTCTCTCGTCAAGTCACTGATCAATAAATAAAGCCACTTAATGAAAGAACTTCTCTAAAATGGTTTAGTCTCTGATATTTGTAAATCCCTGTGAATAGAGTGAAAGTGTCTGGAATGCTCTACGGAATGGTAATTCATTTATCCAAGACTTTATACTTTTATTGTCTCCAAGTGGAAATTCTTTTTCACGAACACAGAACTTGTTTGACAAATGGACGAACAGACACAAACAACAACAGACATAACACGACAGAGTGCACTCAGCGGGGCCTGTGGTTCAGAAATGTAGGCCTTCTAATATCAGTTTCTTTATGGTTGTTGAAAAACGTGCCTTCTTACTGTGACCGGGGTTGCCTCTCCACAGATCTGACCTGTAAAGGCCCAATGATGCAGTTTTCTGTGACATGGAGACCAGGCCGGGGTGACAGCGGGTAGATTGGACCCAGAGCGGAGATGCACAAACTGCAGGAAGTGGGGGACGCAAGTAATTATGAAGACGGATAACATGAAAAACAACTCCATCTCCATAGAGACAAGCACGTGGTGTATGCTCCACCAGAAAAGTTGCAAGGTAAAATGGAAGACCTAATGTACAATTCTAGAATATACAAAATGTATCATTTTTAAAACAGAACTAAGTAACCACAGCAACAGAGCACCCTCTGCAGGTCTCTTGTGAAAATACACTGCCAGTAAAAAGACGCCAAAAGCTGTTTTTCTTTTTTCTTTCCCCCGTCCTTTTTATTAAAATAAGGAAGTACAGTCACATACAGAGAAAAAAAAAATCCTGTCGGAAAATTTAAAAAAGAGAGCCAGTGTTCCTGAGGAGCGTTATCTTGGCGCCAGGAAATGTTGCAAGGCTGTCTTTTCGCGCAGAGACAGCAGAAGCTGTCAAGGGCCTTGCCTAAAAATGGTAGATTTGAGAAGGCCGGTAATTTTTCAGTTCTGAGGCATCAAGACTGCTCTTCTTTAGGAGAGGCTTGACAACTCCAGTTTTCAAGGCCCTTGGGAATGTTCCAGATTGAAGCGATATGTTAACTATCTGAGTGAGTGGTGCTAACAGAGTACTCAGAACAGACTTTAGAAATCTGGTGGGTAACACATGGAGGCAGCATGTAGAAGAACTCAGACTGGTGATGATCTCTTGGACAGTTTTGTCAGTTACAGGTGCAAACTGAGTCAGCTCTAAATGTGTAGGTGGTTTTAGGGTTATTATTTGCTCTGTGGAATTTATGGCTTTTTTAATGCCCTGAACCTTGTCATTAAAGAATACTGCAAAGTCATTGCACTTAACTGTAGAAATTAGTTCTAACGGCAGCTGAACTGGAGGGTTTGTTAATGTGTTTACTGTGGCAAACAGAACACGTGAGTTATTACTTACTATTACTTCCAATTATTTCAGAAAAAAAATCCTTCCCTTGTTTTACATAAAATTAGGTTGTACAACTTTTCTCTATGAGTCTCTTTATGAATCTGGAGCTTTGACTTGCACCATTTTTGCTCGGCCTTGTGGCACTCCCGTTTCTGTGCCCTGATTATTCCTCAATGGCGCCTTCTGCTTATCTTTAACCATTTTCACCTTCATAGGAGCAATGGTGTCCAGAACATTCAAGACATTAGATGTAACAGAATTCAAAAAATTGTCAACATTTGAACATGATGGATTTTCAAAGTTTATCAGTTCCATAAAGAGTGCACTTGTGCTGTCATTTATGTGTCTCTTCTGAACAACTGCAGGAACAGTCAGTGATTTGGGAATAACAGACACAGAAGAAGACGCAGAAATGATCAGACAGTGCCACATCGACCACACTGACATATTGAACTGAAATATTAACCCCTTTTGTAATTAGCAGGTCCAACAACATCAACCAATCAGCTTTCATGTGGAAACAACAAATTTGTCAAATCTGAAAAACTGTTTTATTGTTCCATTTAATCCACTTCATCCATAGATTTCTCTGGAACATTGTAACTTCAAAGGCCATTTACTTAAAATGCATTTTTCTCCCCAAAGGACTTAAGGATTAGCACGTAGATTTTGACAAAACGTACAGAAGGATTTTTTTTATGTGTAATTCTAAAACTGATTTACTGAAGTTTTCAGTAAAAAAAAAAAAAAAAAAAAGAAGAAATTTGAATTTTTAGGACAATTTTCTTTTATCTAGTTTACTTAAAAATTAAATAAGAAATCCAAAATCCCCTCTTTAATTTTTTTGTAACTAATATGTGTACAAAATGAATGAATACATTTAAACCCTCTTCACTCAATTTTTTTCAGATTGTCAGATTGTCAGATTCAGAATGTCCCAAATTTTTTTTGGTCATTTTTAAACATAAAATGCTTTATTTCTACATGAAAACATGACATGATAACAAACTTGTAATATATTTTTTCTTACATTTATGTGAACTACAGGACTAAATTACCGGGGAATTTAAGATTCTTTCCTATTCATCTGTAGTGTCTGACCCTTAAGAATGGAAAAATACAGCTGAAAAAATAAATGTCATGCTTTTGAGGCCCCTGACCTGCCCTGGGCCCCGGGAAAACCAGCCCCTGAGCTCAGGTAACGCTACATGCCGCCCAGAACAAACCTAAAATACATTAAATAAAAGATTATTGTCTCATGAAATGTGTTAGCAAGTCCGCCATTTCTGTTAAAAGTCTGTAAAACAAATGAAGTTTTTAAAGTCAGATTTGTAACCTAATGCTTGAAGTCCAGATTGTTCATTTTAACTACTTTATGTGTCGTCAGTGATTAAAGATCTTTGCATCAAGACTGCATCATTCATAATCCAAACAAACACTACCATTTGCTTTGGTTAATTGAATTAGACTCATGTTCGTAATTTGATGTCAAGGAATAACAAGAACGTTTGTCATTATTCTTCTCATAAGTGATGGTGAAAAATATAACATATTCATGAATTTCATTTTGAATTGAAAAGTCGGATAACATTTTTTGAACCTTGCAATATAAACATGTTTATTTCAGCAATTTGAGAAAATAAACCATCCATCTTTTCACTAAATTCAACTCCAGGTCAACACCACACCATTGTTTCGTTTTGATTTTGATTTGACGTAATTATTTCTTTCTTTTGTCCTCGTCAAGAGTCTCTTTACCTTCACATATTCAAACAAATAAATCCAACCTTTCTTTGGTTTTGTTTTTCGCTTGACTCTTGACCAAGTACTCATCGTCATCGACCATTTTTGAAGTATTTGTACATAATCTTTTCCTTTTTTCTGGGGTCACTCGGGGGCCAGAGCTGCACCTGAACCCGGACGGTCATTTGTTTTATGGCTCCCAATAAACAACCGTTACTCGTCTAATTTATCAAAGGCTTGACCCCGTCTGACATTTGTCCAGTGGCAGAACAAGTTAGCTTTTTGTTACAGCTCAGTAATCACAGGGCTGTTGTTTGCCGTGCATTGTACTTTGAGCTTGCGCGGCCGTAAAAAAAACTAAATGAGGTGTAATCATGAGCTTGTTAGACAAATTTACTCGGGCCAGACGCGAGGCGAGACATGTCAAGGTTTAAAAGGTGAACAGGGCAAGAGAAACAAAGAAAAAAGGCAGAAATACAGAGAATGCAATCTCTTTGTTGTTGATGTATTTTTGGTAAAGACAGTGTATTTTAATGAACCACTTTTCCAAGATTGCAGCAGAAAGTGTGAGTTTTCATAATGCTTGTAGAGAGGTGCATGTACTTTTTATGGTGAGACACTGCAGGTGAATGGGAAAAAATCTTAAAATTAAAGATATCAATTTGAAACTTCTCCTGTAGTTTCCTCACATAAATGTAAGAAAAAAAATGTATTACAAGTTTTTCATCATGTAATGTTTTCATGTAGAAATAAGGCATTTTATGTGTAAAACAGACAAAATTGCACGTATTTGCGACATTAAATCTACCAGGTTTAAATGTCTTGGTTCATTTTGTGCACATATTAGTTACAAACAAAATTACTGAGGGGATTCTGGATGTCTTATTTTTTAATTTAGTTTTTGAGTAAACTAGATCTGACTGAAAATTGGCCTGATTTTGGCCTAATTTCTTTGGACTAGCAAATCAAGTAATGAGATAGCAATAAACCCTTCTATACGTTCTGTCAAAATGGTAACACTTTATTTCAGGGTACACTTATATAACTATTACTGCAAATGTTGATTCTGGTATGTTGTTAATTTTGGTGTTAATTAGTATATTTTCACCTCTTATCAGTGTCTTATTCTGCATAACCTTATTCTGTTACTAATTAGTCCTTTACCGACACTTTCCTATTAATAAATTCCTTATTACTGCTTATCCATATGATGTTAATAGGAGCCCAAAAAATACTAGTGGATAGAAATATTTATTATCATTCTAGAAAATACAATGAGCAAAATTCCCTTTGGATTACCCACTTACACGTATGCAAATGTTAGTTAGTTAGTTAATAAGTGTACCCTAAAATGAAGTGTTACCATAAAATTGTACACCATATTTTAAATTCAACATGAATAATATAGTTAATAATGGAATAATACTCCTACATTTGTGTTTTGTTTGTACCGCTTCTTCAAGATATGATTGTTTTTCAATTTTTTTTCATTAAAGCTGGGGTATCCTGCTTTTTCATGAGTAAATTTTGAGTTTTCCAACACAAAAAGCAGCACTTTATGACCAAATTAAACTCTGTGCTGTCTGCAGTTAATAATACAGTATTTTATTTCTTATCAACCAGGAAGTAAGAACCGAAAGCATTGCTCTGATTGGCTGCACTCTCTTCTAAAATCGTGGACTCTACCTAGTTTTTAATGTGTATATTAACAATGTGACAAAGGGTTTGTGAGAGCTAACGAGTCAGAAACAATACATTCTTCCCCCTCACGGTTTGAAAATCAGGTACTGCAGGTACTTCAAACTCAACTTTGTAAGTAAAAGTACAGATATGTGTACAAAAATTGTAAAGTAAAAGTAAAAGTATTTTACTTACTTAAAAGTATAAAGTGTTGAAGTACCTGTTTGAAAATGTACTTAAAGAGTAAAAAGTAAAAGTATTCCGTGCAGATAATGAGACCAGTTTTACACATTAAATGTCGTAATTTTTGTAAAGAATTGTGCTTAGTTTTGGTCAACAGGATAAGATAAGATAAGATAAGATAAGATAAGATAAGATAAGATAAGATAAGATAAGATAAGATAAGATAAGAGATCCTTTATTTGTCCCACAAAGGTCTATTCAAATTAATGTCTTTAATTTTATCTGTATATTTGGGTTTGCTTGTTGTTGAGCTTGAACTCAAAACCTTCAGGCAGAATGTCACTGTCAATTTGCACAGAATAACCCCTAAAACTGAATGAAAAGTACTTCTACTTTACAGTCCAGTAAAAAAAAAAAAAAAAAGTAGTGTAGTAAAAAGCACAGATACTTGGTCTCAAATGTAGGTTAGAAGTAAAAGTAAAAAGTATTCACTGTAAAAAACGATTTAAGTAAAGCATAGTTACCTAAAATTTGACTTAAGTCCAGTACTTTTACTTTTGTACTTTCATTTCTAGGAACTATTAGGTACTTCAACTTGAGTAACAACATTTCGGAGTCCATTTTTTGATATTCTCCCCTGTTCTGTTCTGGTGCCGAGCGATCAAAGACCACAAATCTCTCTCTGTAGCTGATTTAAGAAAACAAAAACAACGTGACAACATTAATGAAGACGTAAACACGGCACTTTGGCCAGACATCGCGTCAAGGGCAGAGCGGACACGGGACGGCGCAGGTTAATGCAGGGTCACGAGATGCACCCTCCCAGACAAATGTTTACGCACGTCCCACCGCCACGCAATAACGGAGAACGCACCGCAGCAAGGGTTAAACCTGCAGCTCGTAAATCAGGAGGAAGAGGGAATGGCATCTTACACACTGCACGTTAATGAGAATAAATGCTGCCGGTTTTAAAGAGCGTTTTCTGACTGAGAATACAGTGACAAAAGGAAAACGCAAGAAGAATGCCTGAATTTAACTGCAGCTATGTCAGTGTCGTGGTAATTGCCTGTTTGAGGAAATGAAATGTTTACTGTATAAAGAGATGCATTTGGAGGCAGTAATACTCATGAACACAAATGTCAAATCGGAGCGCTTTAAATTGCCCACGCAGCAATGCAACTTTCTGTTTTTCCTAGCGAGTTTAAACAGTAAAATACATGGTAATAAACTCAATAGACATTTATGCAGATAATTATACGTAAATCACATATTGCAAATTAAGCTAAATCTTTTGAAAAAGTAGGTTTTATTCTAAGAGTTGGTTCAAAAGTCCAAACGCGTTAAACCTGTGTGCAGGGTCTCGAGCTTGAATCAACGTTCGGTAACACTTTATAATAACTACACTTATTCATGATTAATAAAGCATGAACAAATACTTAATTCATAATCAACAAATTGTTTATTACGAATGATTCAGGCTTAGTAACTATTTAACAAATATTCTAACCCTAATTTCTAACCCTAACCTTAACCTTAATTAAATAGTTACTAATCCTGAATCATGTTTAATAAACTATCTATTTATTATTAATTAAGTCTTTGTTAATGCTTTATTAAGGCAAAATAAGATGTAGTTATTAAAGTGGTATCCAACGTTCTAGCATAAAAATAAGGATCCAGTTTTTACTTCGCACCACAGGACATTTTGGGCCACAAACCCATCTTCAGATTTATCTGATAAAGTGACCAGCCACAAAATTTCATCAGCTATGCATTTATTTATTTTCTTAGTGACAATCATTAACTTTATTCTACACATTTTTAATAAATGTTGAAACACAAAGACACCTCTGGCTGTGTTCCATTTGCTGAACTTGTGCAGCTCTTTGGGGCAGTGCATCTGTTTTTAAATGTGCTATAAATAAATTTGACCTTGATCTTGACCTTGCATGAGCGTTGTTTATTAGAGCTCTAAGTTTGACCGCATTTAATCTGTTCATGTGACACGCTCGCTGTCTCTCACTCCAGAGTCTGTTCTAAACGCTCTTACAACGGTCTTGCAGAACACTTGGCTCTGATTTGGAGGAGCCAGCTCTGGAGGTGAGTGGCCTGTGGAGGAAGGGTCCTGGGAACTGAAAAACACCTATTGTTTCTTCAAATCTGTGAAGGGTTAGTTGTTTGTTTCAGTGAGTGTCAGTGATAACCTCACAGCTGCCGGGTCTCTGTGCAGGAACTGTCCAGTCAAAGGAGCAGGCTTATTTATAATACTGTATTTTTTGTTGTTGTTCTTGTTGATTACGCTTCAAAGAAACATCAGATTAAGGACTTCAGCAGCGACGTCCTTAATCGTTGATGTAATCCCTCGTTTCATCGTAGAAAAGGTTTCAGGGGTTGTCATCCGGACGCTGTTTGAAGATAGAGATGTTTCGACTTTTATCCAAAAGTCATTGTCAATCAGAGAGCTGGTCTGGGAACTCTGGCTTATATGCTCCTTATATGCTACTCTAAGTAGTGAAAGTCCTGCCCACAGGGAGGAGATTTCCTTCTGAAACCTTTTCTACAACGTCCTTAGTGTTTCTTCTTTCACAATATCTAATCGATGACTAGTTCTCTGAAACCAACTTTATGAAATCAAACTATGTGAATGAAAATCAAATGAATGTCACATTAACAGCCAGATTTTTTATGAAAAGCACTTGACATTTTTGGAGCATAGTTTCGGATGAAATTATTTTTTTGCACCACTTAACTGGCCTTAAATGATCAACAAAGACTGACTGATTCATCCTAAACATTGAGTTTATTCAGCCTGATACAGGCTTAGTAACTGCAGGGTTAAGGTTAGGAATAAGGATTAGAGTTACATAGTTTCTAAGCCTGAATCATTCTTATTAAACTCTTTGTTCATTATGACCTTAATTAACCTTAATAAAGTATTAACAAAGAGCTTATTCAGAATGATTCAGGTGTAGTAACTGTAATTAAGGGGTTAGGGTTGGCAGTTAGTGTTACTAGTCTTACTAAACCATGAATGAAAGAAGGAAAGAAGAAGGAAGGAAGGACATAAAATAAATAACAAATAAAAATTAAATTATACAGCTGAAAAAACTCAAACTGTAATTTTCTTTTTTATTTCAATTGATTATATATTTCACTATTATTATGATACTATTATGATCATTATTATCAGTATTTACGTATTTATTTTTAATTTTCATTATTACTTTTATGTTTGTTTACACAGCACATGGGTGGGGAAAAGAGGGAAAAAACAAAAATATAACTATTGTTTTACCTGTTATTTACGTAATGTCACATAAATGTTGGGTAACGCTTTAGATTATGGTTCCTTAGTTAACTATTTATAATGCATTAATAAGAACTTGTTATGTGTTTATAAGCACTTATAAGGCATTTACAAGCATTTATTAGTGTGATAATTGAAAGTAATGTAATCTGTAGCTCATTGATGCTCTGTACATGTGGTTTATTCACTCAAACATGCTTTGGCTGATGGATTTTAAACATGTATAAGGCGTTATAAGTGCATAAACAAACTATTAGTGTTTATTAACATCTTATAAATAGTTAACTAAGGAACCTTAACCTAAAGCGTTACCAAATGTTGTTGTGAAATATCAAAATTGACAGTGAAGTATCAAAAAAAGAATACTCATGATCTTGACATCCCTACGCCTGCACTCAAATGCCAACGCAATGACGCCTTTAGCGACGTGCAATTACTTTACCAACCACCAAGTTTGCACTAACAAGGTTTAAAGCCCGGGCAGGAAGTCATAATTCCCAGACAGCTCCAGTTAAAGAATCATTTACTCTTGGCGCGAGGACAAAAGGAGGAAATGTGCGAGTGTCTGAGAGAGAGCTTGCATTCGCCCCGTCGGCTACAGTTAAACAATGACAGCAGAGGGGCATCCGGGTTACGCCTGTCATCGCTAAATTACTCTCTTCCTACTTCCTGGGGTTGAGTCTGCCTCTGTGTGTGCGCCTGTGTGTGTCTATAGTACCAGCCGCTCAGTAATAGTCCTCAAGGTTAATTGACCGCAAGGCGCGCTTGTTCCTCCAAATAGACATTCAGGGTTAGGGTGTGCCTCCTGCTCGCTGGGTTGACCTAATGCCAGATATCATTATCGGCTCTCTCGCTGCCTCTGCACCGCTGCCGGGGCTCAGACACACAGCGCCCCACACAGCCCACTTGCTCTGTTATTAACCCCACGCTTTGTCTCTTCGTGGGAGACGCATATATCCACTTCGCCGCTAAGTTTTTAGTCAAGATGGACGGCTATAGGGAACTCTTCGAACTCTTGTCTTCGATATGACAGTGTTTGCTTTTGCTTTTTTTTGGAGAGGCGAAACACTTTTTAGATATACGAACAAATTAACATCAAAACTGTTATCTAACGACTCGAAAGAGGAGTAAATGCGCAATTGTGGTTGTTTTTGTGTCTTGTCTGGTTTAGAGGTCACTTGATTTATTGCGTTAAATAATCCTTTTTTCAAGGCTGTAAAATCCAGAATGACATTTCTCTGCAATACAGGTTGATTTCATTCTGGTCACTGGTTTCATCCCCGCAGATTCAGACGGGCGTGATTGACCGGTGGATTAGCCAATCAGAGATACGCACGGTCCATCTGTATCAAAACAAACATGGCTGCTTATGAGGAAAAAATAAGGGAATAAAATGTCACAGGGACTGAAAAATATTGTGGGTTTCTGCAGAATCAAAGAGTGAAGCACAAAACTCTTTAACTGGAGGTGAGAGAGGCTGGATTTTGTTTAAAATGCCAGATGACAGATAGCCACCTACTGTAAATAAGAGTGTGCACTTTATACTTTATATTGTATTTTTATTACCATGTTTAGTAATTATTTATCCTATTTTTATTGCATGTGCCTATTTCATTCATTCCTGTTCTAAACTGTGTGTTGCAACAGTGGAATTTCCCCATTGTGGGACAAATAAAGGATCTCTTATCGTATCTTATCTTATCTTATGACCGATAAGCTCCTTTGTTTCATATGTGTAACAGAAATAAACTAATCTGATTGGACCGTACTCTTTGAATTTGACTCGAGGCCTGGCAGAGGACGTGGTGACCAGATTCAGTGTTTGTAAAGACTTGTGTATTCTGGATCCTAGGTAAGTGTTCCCTGGAACACTGGTTGAAAATCAAGTTTTTATTTATTGTTATATGCTCAGAGGAAGATAGACAATTTAACCTTAAAAAAGAAATAATACAGTATCTAATAATGACGTAATAATAATGAGCGACTTTGTTGTCGTGTCATCTGACCTTCGGCCGCGTGTCTTGGACACTCGGGTAAAGAGAGGGGCGGAGCTGTCAACCGATCACCACCTGGTGGTGAGTTGGATCCGCTGGCGGGGGAGGAAGCCGGACAGACTCGGCAGGCCCAAGCGTATCGTGAGGGTCTGCTGGGAACGGCTGGCAGAGCCCTCTGTCGGCAGGGTCTTCAACTCACACCTCCGGGAGAACTTCTCCCAGATCCCGGGGGAGGTTGGAGACATTGAGTCCGAGTGGACCATGTTCTCCACCTCCATTGTCGATCTTGGCGTCGTAGCTGTGGTCATAAGGTCTCTGGTGCCTGTCGTGGCGGCAATCCCCCGGGCTCCGGTGGTGGACACCGAAGTAAGGGATGCCGTCAGGCTGAAGAAGGAGTCCTATCGGGCCTTGCTGGCTCGTGGGACTCCTGAAGCAGCTGACAGTACCGCGAGGCCAGATTGCAGCCGGGCTGTCGCAGAGGCAAAACTTCGGGATTGGGAGGGAGTTCGGGAGGCCATGGAGGAGGACTATCGGTCGGCCTCAAAAATTTCCTGGCAAACCATCCGACGCCTCAGGAGAGGGAAGCAGTGCTTCACCAACACCGTTACGGTGCGGGTGGAGAGCTGTTGACCTCGCGACTGGGGATGTTGTCGGAAGGTGGAAGGAATACTTTGAGGATCTCCTCAATCCCACTGTCCGCGTCTTCCGAGGAGGCAGCAGAGGCTGAGATCTTGGAAGGCGGACTCGTCCCATCACCCTGGCTGAAGTCACTGAGGTGGTTGGCAAGCTCCTTGGTGGCAAGGCTCGGGGTGGATGAGATCCGCCCTGAGTATCTTAAGTCTCTGGATGTTGTGGGACTGTCTTGGTTGACACGTCTCTGCAACATCGCGTGGCGGTCGGGGGCGGTACCTCTGGACTGGCAGACCGGGGTGGTGGTCCCTCTGTATAAGAAGGGGACCGGAGGGTGTGTTCCAACCACAGGGGATCACACTCCTCAGCCTCCTGGTAAGGTCTATTCCAGGGTACTGGAGAGGAGAATCCGACCGATAGTCGAACCTTGATTCAGGAGGAGCAGTGTGGTTTTCGTCCTGGTCGCGTGGAACACTGGACCAGCTCTATACTCTCCATCGGGTGCTCGAGGGTTCATGGGAGTTTGCCCAACCAGTCCACATGTGCTTTGTGGATCTGGAGAAGGCATTCGACCGTGTGCCCGGGGCACCTTGTGGGAAGTGCTCGGGAGTATGGGGTCCGGGGCCCTTTGCAAGAGCTGTCCGGTCCTTATGCGACGCGGAGCAGAAACTGGGCGTTCGCATTGCGGCAGTAAGTCAGACCTGTTCCCAGTGCATGTTGGACTCCGCCAGGGCTGCCCTTTGTCACCGGTTCTGTTCATAATTTTTATGGACAGAATTTCTAGGCGCAGTCAGGGCATGGAGGGTGTCCGGTTTGGGAACCACAGGATCTCATCTCTGCTGTTTGCAGATGATGTCGTCCCTGATGGCTTCCTCAAATCAGGACCTGCAACATGCACTGGGACGGTTTGCACCTTGAGTGTGGCGGCTGGGATGAGGATCAGCACCTCCAAATCCAGGGCCATGGTTCTCGACCGGAAAAAGGTGGCTTGCCCTCTCCGGGTGGGTGGAGAGTCCTTGCCTCAAGTGGAGGAGTTTAAGTATCTCGGGGTCTTGTTCATGAGTGAGGGAAGGATGGAGCGTGAGATTGACAGGCGGATCGGTGCAGCGTCTGCAGTGATGCGGGCGCTGTATCGAACCGTTGTGGTAAAGAAAGAGCTGAGTCGAAAGGCGAAGCTCTCGGATTACGGTCAATCTACGTTCCTACCCTCACCTATGGTCATGAGCTCTGGGTAATGACCGAAAGGACAAGATCGCGGATACAAGCGGTCGAAATGAGCTTCCTCCGCCGGGTGGCTGGGCGCTCCCTTAGAGATAGGGTGAGGAGCTCGGTCACCGCAGGAGGGCTCGGGTAGAGCCGCTGCTCCTCCACGTCGAGGAGCCAGCTGAGGTGGCTCGGGCATCTGTTCCGGATGCCTCCTGGACGCCTCCCTCGGGAGGTGTTCTGGGCATGTCCCACCGGGAGGCGGGCCCGGGGTAGACCCAGGACACGCTGGAGGGACTATGTCTCTCGGCTGGCCTGGGAACGCCTCGGGATCCCCCCGGAGGAGCTGGAGGAAGTGTCTGGGGTGAAGGAAGTCTGGGAGTCCCTGCTTAGACTGCTGCCCCCGCGACCCGGCCTCGGATAAGCGGAAGAAGATGGATGGATGGATAATGACGTATGTACAAAACTGTAGGTTTAATTGGACTCAAATTGTTCCAAGCTGAGTTAAAAACGTATAAAGCTAAACCCGGTAACTAACAGAGAATGCACTCTTTACAAACTGTTCAACACTGAATCTTTGTCTTTGTCCCCAGTGGAGTCGGCACGTCTCTCCAGTGGGAGCTGGCTGGCATCGTCCTGCCCTCCATAGACTTGCTTGTGTTTGGTCAATTTGTCACACTGAATTGTTCTACCTCAATGAATGTTTGAGAGTAAATAAATGTCTTCAAGTATGTCCTGCAACTAACTGGGTGCTGTCCAGGGTGCTCCCCGCCGCAGGCTAAAGCGACTGGGAACCTAAACATGCACAGTATCCTTCAGCCAGGTGCTACTAAACCAAATATAAAGTGTGCTAATGTCTCTGCTTTCCTATGGGCATGATAAAAACATCTTTAATCTCTAATTAAAAGCGTTAACTTTATGATACCCTACTTCAACAAATGAGATAAACTTTTGGTCTAAATTTACAGTTTTCTGAGCTGATAAATGCACATCGCGAGTTGTGTCTCACTTGCGAATTATGTAATTTTAATTGTAGCTCCGGCAAATCAACGTGACAAGTGCCTATGACTTTTACAGCCCAGGAAAAATATACAACTTCGTAATTATAAGCGGTAACTCAAGTACTCAACTGCACTTTTCACAGTCTGTATATAACACGTACAGTCACATTTTCCGGGCAATTAAAATGCGCGTGTTTGCAGTTATGTTTGTGCTACGTTCAACATTTTCATGGTTAAGTGGGAATGCAAGCCTTTTGAGTGTTTGTGTGAATTTAAAATAAAAAAGGTTTCGATTACGTTATTGGTTTCTATATAGATATATATATATATATATATAGAGAGAGAGATCTCTCGAAGAGCCTCTGTTCTGAAAATGTTATACTAATTCTATTACCCAGAAATTTCAAACTATTTAAATACCAAAAGGATAATTACTAATTTTTCGGTTAAGGTTTTGACATTTTCAACAGTACTTTCTTTATTAAGCATCGTGGTCTTATACGAGTTCTGATATAGCTCAAGATCATTCTAAAACTGTTCACGAAAGGTCCTGTATTGTCCTGTATTTTTTCATTATTGATACTTCCTCAAATGAGTATATTTTTTCAATACTTCTAGTACTGTTTAGTGTCTGATTTTCAATACCTTTGACAACCCTATGACCCAGCATAGCGCTCCACCCCTGAACAATCTTAACAATATCTCAATCCACCATATTTTAGACTGGGCGAAACATAAAAAAGGAACCCAAAAGCCAAGAAATCACAGACCAAGACCTGTGTAATGGGCCAGATTAACCCCAGAGTAAATTCTGAGATTTACTGTCCAAGGCCACACTTTACCAGAGGTGGTAAAGTATCCTCAGCCAGACTCTATCCTTCTGGGACAGAATATACACCTCTATTTGTCAATTTTATGTCTTGTTAATTAAAGCTAATGAAGCCTAAATGTATTTATTTATTCAAAATTTTACCAGGCAGGTCAGTTGACACATTATCATTTACATGACAAAACAGGAAAAACAAGCAAATACACTCACATCAGTCAAAACATGCATCAGTAAAACATCTGAGGTCAAGATATTAAGGAGTGACGAGATCCTGTGAAAAACACTGGATTTGTTTTTATATCAAGAATCTGCAGAAAATTAATTGCAGAAGTTAAAAGATGGACCTGCTCAGGATTCGACCAAACATAGTTGTTTTGGAAGGCACAGGTAAAACTATAAAACAATAAGATAAACAAGACGCTGAGAAACACCTACCACGCTGGTTTGCTGTGTGTCTGTTATTCTTTGAGTTCCAGGTCCAGGCAACACATACCGACCTGGGACTGAAGGGGAGAACAAGACCAAACCCATAGTGAAGTAAATAGAAGTAAATCTACCTTGTACTGGGCCGTATCAGGGAGCACAGTAACGTCTGGAAATACCTTAAAGAGTATTACACTTCTGTGGGGTATTCATTGTTAACACATAGCATATACTATAGATCACCATGTTACCTTTTGTTGCTTTGAAAATGGTATATTCGCCAAAAACAACGTAAAATAAAAATGTTTAATAAGTTTTGGTTTTGTTTTTGCTCGGAATCCTGCCTCTCACGCTAAGCCCCTCCCACATCCAAATCTGTTTTCTATGAGTTACAACTTATACTTCCACCTGACACGCACGTATTTATGGACGAATAATCATACTAATTTTATTCATCATGGATTACACGTTAAACATTAAACGGACTGGATTATTCAACTTTTTTCCAGAGATTTGTGATCTATTCTAGGCTCAAGCTAAAGTAAGCAGCTAACACTAGCAACTGCATAAAGGTTTGTTTAAAAGTGTTTTCTTCATAATCTCAGCTCAACAGTTCGTGTGACTATCTCCTCTTTCTGCTTTCATTCAGTCTGTCAGTCTAGCAATGCATTGTGGTCAGTATTCACCGGTCTAGTAACGAGCGCTGGACACTACTTTTCAAGGTGCATTGTGGGAAATTTTGAGTGCACTACTAGTGCCCTATATAGGGAACAGTGTGGACATTTGGACGCAGCCACTGTGTGCACTGCAGAACAGTTCAAAAAGAGGATCTGGATAGTTTTCAAATAGTGCACAGGAGAGAGCCAAGATTACTCAAACATGCATGGGTTACATTTAAAACCACTTGAATAGCATTATTAGATGGTAGAAAGCTCCAAAAAGTTGATTTTGCATAATACCCCCTCTTTAACCATGGACCCACAGAAAATTTCAACAATGGAACTGCCACATTTGGAAAATCTCATTCTAAAGCCAGAGTTCAAACGTGTTTCTGTAGCTTGAGCAAAAGGGTGCTAATTCATTCAGCAGCAATCTTTTGTAACAATCTGTAATCAAGTGTGCCGCGTGCACCATACTAACACGGCAAATGAGAGACGTGTGACATTTGCCTGCTAATCAGCTAATCTAACCAAATAACTCTTCACTCTAGCTGTGACACGTTTTGTATATCTGCGTGTGTATTTTTGCATTGATGTGTTTCCTGCCATTGCACTCTTCCGTTAGCTTCAGTGGCTAATCATAGCAGATGAGTGCTAGCAGGGAGGACGGCTAGATTGGCATAAATTGGCATTAACTGGTGCATTAGCAAGTGTTGGGCAATTACTTTAATGATGTAAATTGGAGTGAGATTTCCCCCTGCACAGGAAGTGAATGAGAGAAATGTAACAATGATTATGATTAGACGGCTAATTATACTATCAGCTCAATGAGGCACATACGCCCAGACCGGCAGGGACACGCGCTGTCTTCACTGATTGCAGAGTTTTTGTCCACATGGATTGCTACGCTTTTGTTTTGGAGTACTCATGACTTATCTTTTAAAGGATACAGTACATCTTGCAGTAGAATGGAGATATTGAAGGATTTGACATATTTTTGGAGCCTTGGGTCAATCGATAAAAATCTGGTCAAATTTTAACTGATCAAATGAGTTCGCCAAGTCAAGTTTTGCAGTAAGCTTTGAAAAACAAATTAAATAACAGTAGTAAGAAAAAAATCTTTCCTCCGATATGTCAGGTGTTTTTTGTTGCGTGTTTCAATATAAAAACTGCACAAGCATTTTTGTCCATCAAAACATCAAAAATGGTAGCAGCTCAGAAAGGTAGAGCTAAACGGATATTCGCACTTTGCTTGGATTGCGATAACTATATAACTATGAGAGATTCACTGTATTTGATCAAAATATCCAAACTTACAATGTTGAAACTGGTAATAATTTGTTGTTGTACTCTCGCCCCTTACAGCTAGCAAACATTCTAACGAAGCTCTCGGAGACTGATTTGGCGGCCCTCATTATTTGACCCCAGAGCACTTTGTTTAGAAGTCTAATGCCGGCTCAGAAAATAGATGTAATTTCATGTACTTTAGTGGGTTTTATAGGCAAGGCAAGGCAAGGCAAGTTTATTTGTAGAGCACAATTCGTACACAGGGCAATTCAAAGTGCTTTACATAAACAGGAAAAGTTGCATTAAAATCACAAAACACAAAAAGACACAGAATCATTTTAAAATCATTTTAAAATAAAGTGCTTTAAAAGAGAAGAGTGCAGATAGATCTTTCAGTCGTATGCACGTCTAAAGAGAACTGTTTTTAGCCTGGATTTAAACATTGTCAGAGTGGAGGCCTGTCTCACATCTTCAGGGAGACTGTTCCAGATTTTAGCTGCAAAAAACTGAAATGCTGATTCCCCATGTTTAGTCCTGACTCTAGGCACCTGCAGGAGGCCGGTCCCTGAGGACCGGCCTCCTCAGGAGAGGAGATTTATTTTACAGATCCAGTTGAGCATGGCTGTATGGTAACTACTATTACTATAATTCCAGCATCATTAAGCACAGCCTTTACAATAGTTTGGTTTTATAAACAGAGCCTAACATGGGTTTACAATAAAGATTTTTGTATTTGATGATCAGCACATATTCTTATTAGTATTTGATAGTCAGCATAGACCTTAAACATGAAACTGCCTCATTTTATCTCAAGCTTCATGAAATGTTTTTTAGGCCGATATTCTTTGTGGCCCATTTAAGGACTCACCTACAATTTGAGAGCCAACATTCATGCACTGATGCAGATTGCAGCTTCAAATAGTATTTGAGGGCGATGACCCTGTCCGCCCGAATTACTGCAACGAGACAGTGAACAGCCCACATGGGCCTACCACATTTAGACAGCTCTGAGCGAGGACTGTCAGTCAGGGCCAGAGACCTGCGCAGGACTGGCTTTAAATACATTTAACCAAACTGTTTCCATTGAAACTAACAATCAGAAACTACTTTAAGTTTTTCAGGTAATTTGAGCCAAACAAAACCTCCACGGACAAAAATGAGGCACAAAAGCACCGAAACACATTTTGTCAATTGTGCTGCCCACAATTCCGCCACTCACTGACACTCAGTTAGAATGATGACATTACGTCAGTGCACAACTCTATTGACAGATTGCTTTTGGGCTTTGTGGTTTGGTTTGGGAGACCGAACATCAGAAGAAAATTACTTAAGACGCGCCACATCCAACTCCCTTTCCATTGGAATCTTTACAATCACTTTACTTAAGTTGAACTGACTTTGCTACTTCCTGATCCCATATGTCACGTCCTATAAGAAGAAAAACCCATGGAATGAGGATTGTGGTGAGTGTACGGTACAGTATGTCCTACGATCATTAATCCACTGTTGGCACTAGGTCGGCATAGGCTATATGAATGATAATACCACAGCATGGGGTAAGCGCTCTTAGCTCCCAGCGTATGGAGCCTTGCCTTTGAATGTGTGTGCCAGCCCAGGCTTTTCTGTGTGGGGTTTCTATGTCGCCCAGAGGTCTGCGTGCACGTTTACTATGGACGCTACTTTTTCATCCAACTTCCACACAGGGTCACACAGAGACCGTTAGCTGTCGGAGAGAGTGATCTCTTCCCTGTATGTTTTATTTATGAAACTGCTACACTACTTTATTTTATTCACGTTGTCCATTGTGTGTTCTGCTTGGGATAAGGTATGGGGAAAGTATAGAGGAATGTGGTGTCGGAATGCAGTTTCTTCAATAACTTATCTTGGGTTACAGGGTTTGAGAGGTGTTTCAGGGTTCAAATTTTGACATAATGGTAAGGCTGGTGAATTTTAACTACAGGGCAAAGTTAAAAATGTCTATGTAAAAATTGAAGAGGCAAGCTGGTTTTGAAGTTGGTTCAGAGAGGGAATGATTAGGGACATAATAATCTTCCACAGCACTTTTTCAGACACTCATAGTTGCATTGCAATTTAACCACAGGTGTCTTGGGGCAGACTGATGCAAACAAGGCTGCCAATCTGCTGTCATAAGGTTCACATACACCGCATTCATACAGATGTAAAGTGTATCAAATCAAAGTTCATTTATAAAGTGCTTTTCATACAATGATTGTGTATTAAAAACAATCCCCAGCACCCACCCACTACCTTGTCCCCACCATCGACACATTAAACTTCCACACATACACATATGTACACATCCACATGCATACCCACACACACGTACATTAAAATAATGGACATAAGGCTGAATACAGGTGAACCAACTGGGAAAGCATCATGAGAGGAGTCGTCAGCACCAGGGGCAGAGATTCGCTCACTGGACACCGACACAGGGCCCTGTGAAGATGAGGCACACACCAAACAAAAGTAAAGAAGTGAGTATAATAATTAAATTAATAAATATTAATCTAATGCTAAACTGAAATGGTGGGTCTTGAGCCTGCTCTTAAAAACCTAAATGTTAACGTATCATGCCCAAGGACAGATGCACTGTCCCAACCATGATTCGAACTGACGACCTTTGAGGAGTTGAGTCCTTTTATTATTGAAGCCACTGTCCCAAGTTGAAAATTGTTGCCAAATTCATCATCTAATTTAGCGCAAGGCATGTTTGCACAGGTTTGTGTTAAAGTGGGTTGGGACAGTCTGAAAGCGTCTTCACAATCGTAAGTGAACCATATCTTTAGCCACGCTTTGGCTTTGGAAACCGTGCCAAAGCCCTCCTTGGCAAATCAGTCTATGTAACAAGGCCCAATTGAAGCATTACTATTTACCTTATTCTGCCCCGCCCTCTTTTAAATGACGAGAAACCCGTTCACACAAATGGCGATTGAGGGAGAAGTCTTACAGCTATAACATTACATAAAGTAGATTTATTTTGTAAAATGTTTAATATACACATCCAACAACAAATCACAACACACCGATTTCCTGGGCGGCCTGAAAACGGCTTTTTAGTCTGTGTAGAACTTATTTTCTGTTGACCTCGCCCGTTGCATGTAAATTAATAAAACAGAAAAAAGACGGCGACGCCCATGGCAACTTCTGGAATAAGGTGAATAGGGTCACTGAATTTACAACATAAAACCACTCAGACAGACACCCAGCAACACAGACCGCCTCAAAAGAAGGACCACTTCTAGGCAACTTGGGACTACTACTTGAAATAATTCCATTTCAGTTGGCATGTCGGTTATTAAAATTCAAGAGTGACTGAAACGGTTATTGAACTTTCAACACCAGTGACCTGATTTTAAATTTGCAAAGTGGAAGGAAGTGACACAAACACATTTAACCATGCAAAATCTGGCAAAAACAATAACAGCGCTATTTCTGGCAGTGACAACTTTGTTTTCAGTAAGGTCATATTTTTCATCAAGGGAGGTTGTTGACGGGTGGAACATGCTTGATTGCAGAATGAATTTATGTTATGTAGCCAGGGACAACAAATGTTAATTTTTCAAGGTTAGAATAAACAAAGATCTGAACTGCATTTCAGTGTTGCGACTACGCAGTTTGTTGTTGGGCGTTGATTTGAGTTGACTGACAGTAAGGACCCTCAGAATAATTTAATGAAAGTGAAATTGTTGGTTATGATTCTACCCTCGCCACAAGAAGGTCCCATAGAATTTCCATGAAGTCCTGTTTGATTTGACCATTTCAAACAACACTGTAGGTTAATCTGACTGCTTATACTCGTCACCAGTATCTTTTTGGCTCAAGATCTGGGGTTCCCACAGATAGAGCACTGGGGTCACTTACTGCTCTTGACAGGTGCCCCAGTGGCACAGAGGGATGTGACAAATGCCAAGAATAACAGAACCAACTGGGACAATAGCGTTAACCTTAAAAAAAAGATGGTGTGTCATATGGGCCTATGGGAAAAATGTGTTTCCATCTTCCAAAATGGCTTGGAATTCCTCTGACATTACTTTTCTTCCAACAACTTTAACACCACAATCCTTTTTGGAATTGACTCATTAATGACTTGCGATTGGGTCACTGCAGGCACTCTCTGCTCTCCCAACAAAGGCTTTTAAGTAGAAACTACAAACTTCAATCTGCTCCTATGTTTTATTAATTTTATCCACTTAAATAAACACATTTCTACGGGACATTACAATTTCAAATGCCGTTTTCCTAAAACATCATTTTCTCCTGTATAAAGATCATCAAGTACCTGCTCACATCAAACTTTACGATGTTATATTTAACAGCACAGAACATAGTGAAGGATTTGTTGATATCTAATGCTAAGCCTGATTTATTAAAGTTTTAAGTGTAAAATAATTGCATTTTTAGGCCAATTGGCAGCTACATCTAGTTTACTCAAAAATGAAAGAAGATATCCAAAATTATCTCTGTACATAAATGACCAAGACATGTAATCCTGCTTCTGTCCATTTTTCAGATTTAAATGTCCCAAATATGTGCAATTTTGGCAGTTTTTACACATAAAATGCTTTATTTCTACATTACATGTCCTACTACTGGAGAGTTTTCAAATCGATATTTTTAAAAGATTTTTCTTTAAAAGTTTTTCCTGCAGTGTCTCGCCCAAATTAAAACTTCCCAAACTCTAACAACATTTTGAGCTTTGTCATGACAAATAGTTGCTTTGTCCATGATGCATTACAACCAAAATGTTTTTCAAAAGTCTCAAAAAGTCATAAAAATCACATCATTGCTTGCAATCCTAATGTTTCAGAAGTTTTGAATGTCTTATTTTAGCCTTAAAATAAGTATATATGTGTGAGCAATGATGTCTAAGTGCTCAGGAAATCAATATAACACTTTACAAAAGATGCATTTAGAACCTTTCAGAATTTCATTTTTAAGCAGCCCATAAAAGCTCTCCATCTCCTCTATGCTTCAACTTCCCAACAGCTAATTCACAAGCGAAAGTGCCACATTACCAAATCACTCCAAAATATAACCAACTGCTTGAAACGAAAACATCTCAGTCACACTGTTTATGATAAGAAAATTCAAGCTTTTAAGGGATCATTTCGGGAGACAGACAGGTACAAGGAAAATACTGGAGGGCCACATTGTCAGTCATTCCATTACACCACCTATGCCTGGGAGAACGGCTGGCAAAGACAATTCTTGTTTTTAGGAAGTTAAAAGAACATTATTTTAAAAGCTATTGTTTGGGTTTTTGGGGCCGGCGGGCAATCACCACCTCTCTTTATTTGTATTTTCACCCCCAATGGCTGTAACCTTGTTGTGAAGTCGGCGACAAATGGTTTGTTGCTCTTCTATGTTTGGCTCTTGGTGCCTCTGGGCCTCTGCGGGCTCCTGCTTAAGGCCTGCTGCTTCACCCTAAGTGACATCCACCAGCCGAGCCCGGACAAAACAAAAGCAAACGCGCCCACAGACAAACCGACAACTGCAGTGGATTAGGATCAAGGAAAACTGGCGTACATACACATTTTGCCAAAAACTGAATCCTCACCATCGCGGCAAGATTTGTCATTGCATGTTTTTTTTTTCCATCTTTCCAATGAAGACGAGGACAAAGCTGCTTCTAGATATAAGTCAAATGCACAAGGCCAACATTTAGTCTCTACAGAACAGTTTATTTTGCAGAAGTCAAGTGCCAATGTCATGCGTTTTTCAAGGACTGTAGACTCTTAGTGTACTTACTTATTCGTTCATTTCACATTTTACTGCACATTTAAATGCACGTGTAAAATGACAACAAGTACATGTACAAAAATGATATATGAAGCCATTTAAATGAGGTTTAAAACAGTCGATGCTCGCTTCAAAGTTGAGATTCATCTTTGAGCGATGAAACAATCACATCACAAATTGGAACAGAGCATTTTAAGTTTTAGAGAGAACGACACAGTGCATTTGTAAGATTATTACACACGATATAAAACTGAATTAGAGGTGTATTCAAAGAAAGAAGTTCTGCAAGCTCTGTGCATTGATTAATTGGTGAAAATGGGGAGCGGTGCTGGCAAATGTTCTCATCTCTATGATAAGACCTTGTATATGTACCAAAGTGCACTTAAAACACTATGAGACGAGGATATCCCACAATTACAAATATTTACACAAAAACCACCAGTAGAGAGTCTATTCATTTAATTTTTTTGTTAATGGAAGGGCAACGACAGTATCGTGAATAATTTAAAAAGTTGTAATTATCTAACATCCAGCACACTTTTATTCCAATTCCCCAAACATATTTTTTAAATTTTCTTCACAAACTAGCACTTGGTGTAAAACTACCATTTATATTTACAACAGTATTATTCCATAAAAAAGTCAAAACTTTAAAATCCCCCAGAATATTTTGTCAACTAATAAACATTTTGGTTGATCAAGACACCATCGACCCAATAATCAGCAAACGACTAAATGTCCATAACCCTAAACTGAATTTGTTTATAATAATAGAATCATTTTTCTTCTGAATTTTATAGCTAGCATTCAGAGATCATGCATGTGGATACTAAGTTTAGTTAAAAAAAGGGGCAGTCACATAGAAACGAAACAGTTGTGGATGAGGGAACGGGATGGAACATGGTAGAATACGTAGGAAAGAGAAGGATGGCAGGAGTGAACTGGGAGAGGAAAGGTGAGTGATGGAGGGAGGAGGAGGGCAGGACGGGGCTGTGCAGAGGACAGGGCTGAAGGACAGAAGGCTTGGGTGAAGTTAAAGGACGTGTTTAGTATGCTGCTCACAGATATAGACCTGGGCTTGTGTGTGTGCATGTGAGACACGGCTTTTCACTGGAATCTACTGTATGTTAAGCAGTCTGGGCCAGGATTCAAGGGCCACTTTTCATCTGATCGGTCAACCCAGTCACATTCTGCTGCTGTTTACAAGTTTACTTATCATCTTTTTTATGTTCGATTTGACACATTCCTACTGAACGGCTCGTCTTTTTGTGTTGCTGTGCGTGAAAAGAAAATTACAGCAAAAGAAACTCATATAAAATGGAGGGGAAAAAATACACAATCATATTTGAACCTTTTGGTGTTTGTAGATTCCGATATATGAAAGCACCCACAGACCCAGATCCATATGGTGTTTTTTCTAACTACAGATTAACATTTTCTTTGTTCATGGGTCCGAAGTGACATGACACACTCGTCGTTACTGCTGTACTGAGGACAGAAGCTGCTTTGCCGTCTGCTTGCTGTGCTGTGGAAAGGATTATTCTTCTGTAACAACCAGAAAGACCCTGTTTATCACCAGGAGGGACCAGTGGACTCCAAAAAATCAATCCAGACAGTGCAGTGAGGACTTTCTTTCAGGTATCAGCTGTCTACTGCTCGTTTACACATTAAACTACCATGTTAATCATGTGGCTAATCTAGTAAAGATTATCAACCTACTTGGAAACAGCGTTATCTTAATTTCCTACAGTCCAGGTGCAATATTTTAGTATCAGACAGTCACCAAGCCGGCTGCTTTGAGGGCTTGTACGTACAGAGAGCGCTTCATTTTTTCCCCCAACCCACTTATGCCACAGGCTGCCACTTGCTGCCACTGCTAGCAAAGGTTTATTTTTTCACAATAATGGGTAAGTTCAGGTTAGGTTTAGGAACAGATCATCTGGTTACGTCTAAGGCTTTGAGGTAGGTAAGCTAAAAGGGTCTCGGCAGAAGTGGATTGTAGAAAAGGACGCATGCAGGTGTTGTATTTTAGGATAGACTGTCACCAACCCAGACTCTATGTGCTCCTGAAGGCTTTGAGGGCTTCTACGTACGGAGAGCTGCTGTGGACAAGGAAGCCGATGTAAATGTTGGATGGAGCAAGTTTTTACTACTTTTAACTGTCAGCAACTCGTCTAGCAGTAGATAAGGATCAAAACCCAAATTTTTGTCTTCTTGAAGTGTTCATCATCAGGATCCATCAACCTGTCAGGAATGTTGGGCAACTGCTTGGGAATCCATCCCCAGATCTTCTGCCAGGATCTTGAGCACTCAGACACAGGGGGAACATGCAAACACTAAACAGAAAAGCCTCACCTGGTCTAGGATTCAAATCAGGAACCTTGTTGTGAGGTGAAAGAGTTAACCATTTGTCATTGTGGAATCGTGTCTTTGGCCAGATTCAGCATGCAGAAACGTTTAGTAAGGACTTGGTACTGGAACTGCAACAATGAGTCAACTAATTGTGACTGGTCGACTGAAAAATAATCGAAGTTGCATTATTTTTTTGATATTGTAATTGTTATCTGGACAATGCAGAGTCTAAAACGTAAATGAAAAGACCTTTTCAGAGACAGCAGCATTATTGAATCAAACAACAATAAACAATTTCAGATTTTCTTCGATAATCCACTTTATTTGTTAATATTTCCATTTAGACACCTTCGGTCACCATATTTAAACTTTTTTCTTGATAATGTATTTTAAAAGTCTCACTGTAGACTAGTACTACTACAATTATAGCTGGTTGCAGCCCTATTGATGCGCATGTACGACTTTTCTGTTTTTAGGCTTTCAATGGGTATAAAATATGACACTTATCCAACTCTGAGTAAACAAACACGTACCAGTGATTCCATATGAAACGCCCCTCCACATGCCGCCTTGTTAATAAGCCTCTACATCAGCGCACGTGTGTATGAAGTGTTAAAGTGTCGCCGTGCCCTTGTCCTCCTCTAAGCAGATTAAACGCAGAGGTGTCCAGCCTTGTTGTCGCACACTGGGCCTCGGTGACAGAACAAGGTGCAAAGTGCAGCTCCGAGCAGCTCTGCGTGTGCCAGGGCCCCACACTGAGAGAGTCTGCTGGCCCCGGATCAGCTTCACAAAGACGATGAAGGGTAATGGGCCTGTCTGTCTGTCAACACAGAGTCTGTATTGTAAAATTGGCACGTCCCTGTTTGGAAGGGTTTGTGAATTCGCAAGCGTTTTCCACAAAGGTTTGACAGACTTGTATTTGCTTGAAAACGAATGTGTGGTGAAGAATTTATTTTTGAAAGATGTCATTTCTGTTATGAGTACAATTGTTTTCTTTCCATTGCCCGTTCATCTACAACGTGGGCGTCTGCGTAATCGTGTCGTTGTCCAGGTAGTTTCCATCGTAAAACTGAATTCTGTCAACTGGGCACATGTTTTTAAGGGTAAAAACTAGTGGTGGGCCGGTAACGGCGTTAACGTGCTGCGTTAACGTGAGACTCTTATCGGGCGATAAAAAAAATATCGCCGTTAATCTATTCTCAAAGTTGGGTTGGGAGCACTGTTCCCTCTAAGATGCGCGCGGACTGAAAGTAACGTATTCCGGCCCGTTACTGCGGACCCCTAAAACATTTGGTGGTAGCACGCTGTACCAGCAGGCACGTAGACGAGCTCCTCCACCTGACGCACGGAAAAGTAGTCCCACTAAAATCATTGCCTCTGGAGTCAAACCATCACATTAGACACAAACTTAATCCAGGGTCAGGCTGTGCACTTTTGGAGATTTAATCAGTCCAACCCTGAACTCTCAGAACTCACGATGACAAACTTGATTTGAGTTCATTCATTTTGGATCTGACTCGTCTCGCCATTACGCCAGTCATTACGCTGCAGCGGAGCGTGAGCGCGCGAGCACAGACACAGACTTCTCAGACTCTCTGTCCTCAGCTCCAGTGAAGAATCATGAACCAATCAGAGCAAACGCCACAGCTGCCTACAAAGTTTAGCACTTTGCACAGTTTTCGCGTGTATTGATATGTAAATTAGCCGCATGCATAACGAGGCGTTAAGTGCTTTATGCACAGAATAATCCCAAGCGAAAACTGGAAGAATGAAAATGAATGGCCACTGACGGAAGGTTTATTTAGGCTTTGAAGACTGACTTGTTGTGTCAGAGCTACAGTAAAGTCTAATCAATGACATCCTTCAAGAATTAACTGTAAATTATCATTAGGCCTATTTGAAACATGGGCTTATGATCTAAACATGACACACAGGTTTCTTTGTCCAGAGGCTTCCAGGGGAAATTTAAGCACAGAATTAAATTAAATTAATACAGAATTAAATGAATATTGCACAGAAGTGTTGCTGGATAAGAGTCAATCTTTATATTAAAATGCATCAGAAAACTGAAAGCTTTGGAGGGAAAAAACACCATGACTCTGATTTGAACACAACTTAATGATGATATCCTTTTTTTTTTTTTTTATTAATTCTACCTAAACCAAATTATAGCTGAGGGGCTGTGATCAGAGAGGAGGACAGTGCAGCTCACAGAGAAACACTGACTAGAAAATGTATTTTTAAGAAGCTTCCCAATGGAAATCTCGACAAGACTAAGGTTGTTTGCACCTTGTGCAATGCGGAATTAGTTTACTGTAGGAGTTCTTCCAGTCTCAAGTACCACCTAAACGCAAAGCATCCCTGGGCTAATGCCGGGCCAAGCACTGATGTGATGAGCCCCTGGTCTAATGCGCCACCTGGCTTGAGAAACCCGTTCTCAAAGACTTACTTTTAGTCATTATTTGGGTAGCACACATATTCTGAATGTCTTCGTCAGAATTCAAATGAGCCATTTTAATCTAGATTAATCTAGATTAATTCCAAGATTACAGTGAGATTAATCTAGATTAAAAAAATTAATCTATGCCCACCACTAGTAAAAACATTTCGCAACTTATCCATATAGCTTCTTCAGTTTCTCTGATAAAGTTCTGGTCCATCACTGTCTTATATCTGTCTGAAGGGAGGAGCTAACTGCACTGCATTGAAATTCTGGTTATGGTAGTACAGCAGATACTTTTGATTAGGGTGCACTAGTTTCTGTGTAGTTAGCTCCTTCCGTCAGATAGATATTTAAAGCAGTGACTTGCCAGAGGAACTGAAGAAGCTATTTGGATGAGTAACGTATGCATGTTGTATGTTGAAAACGTATGCACTCAAAAAAATATGTTTACAGTTGAGAGAATTACATTTTCTTCTACGATCCCCAAGTGGAAAAAGCATTATTAGGTATTCTTTAATTTCACATTTTAGGGTTGTTGTTTGTTTTTGTTTTTTTTCAAGTTTTAAAAGTATTAAAACACACAAAACACAGAACTAGGAACACGTCTAGAGAGCAAAACCAAAAAGTGGCACAGAAATGAAAAAAATTACAGTCCTACATTTAAGTCCCATTTAGTCAATATGTCAATTTAAACTCTTAGTTTCATTTTTTTCCATTTGTCTCATGTCCATTACTATGTCAGTCCAGTCTCTGATTGTTGGCTTAGTTTGTGTCCATTTTGTGGTATTGGCTTTTTTCCTGCTGCCAAAAGTATGCTCCAAATCGACTGTGTCAATGGCAAGGGTTTAAAGGCTCCGACACATAGTTCTCAAATCCAGCGGGATGCCAGTATTTCACATTTTCTCATTTATTATGATGTTGTAATTTGGAAACCACACTTTAAATATCTACAATTCTGCCATTAAGCAACATTACTGCTGCCATGCATTCGAAGTGAACACAATTTGACCTACAAAAATGCTCACAATGAGTCCAGTGATAGTTTACGGATTTAAAAACGGCACAGAAGTAGAATTTGTGTGACAAAACTATCAGCAGAAAAGCAAAATGGAAAAAAGGAATTTTTGAGGATCAGAGAAGATGACCTTATAAACAGTATTAATGTAACATGTGTTTGACCAGAGAAAGACCATATTACAGAGTTAAACTCTCTCAAAAAGCTTATTTTGCATAGTCCTTCAAATTATTGTAAGCAATAGCAAAGCATGCACTTTTTACTTCATTTACTTCACTTGATCTGATGACTTTAGTACAGCACGCAAAACTGAAAACTGAATCAACTAGTCACACATTTATACACAAATCTACAATGTTTGGTTTAGTGTACTCCAGTACAGTGTAAAAGTCCTTAAAATTAAATGACATAAACTGACAAACTGTACTGTCAGTAAACCTACACTAGAGGGTGAGTACGAAACTCCATATCTCTATTTTCAGGGCACATCAGCATGCAGTATCAAACACAACTTCATTATTTCAGAGAATAATAAACTATTCATAAGAGCTGCCGCTGATCCCCATATAGCAACTTGTCAACAAGTGACCCGGCCGCTTCACAAGAAATAGCTTGACCTGTTCTGACCCGTACTCTTCTTCTCTGTATTCAGTAACAGACAGGCAAGGCATTAGATAATTGCTCATTTCTGCTTGTGCCAGATTAGCTGACCCCATAAAACAATAGTGCCACCGAGTGAGTAGAAAAGATTGGGACTCCGCAAATGAGTTTTTATTTTGGGCAGCATTCATTTGTGTTGAAGTCAGTTGTGTGCTGCCGCAGAGTGGGCCAGGGCTGGGGCTGGGGTTCACACGGAGGTTGAGCCCAGCTGAATGTCAAAGTGCATATATGTGAGATGGACAGTGCAAGCGTCGTGGGGGACCTAAAGGCTGCATGAGTCAAGACTGCAGAGGGCAAAAACTGAAATGTACGCACTTGACAGATGGTAAAGTGTCACTGCTTGATCGGGAAGATTGAGTTGCATGCTCTCTAACTTTTCATGTCAAGGATCAGGAAAAGTACTCAAGCATTTCTACACTGCAGCAGCAGTGGACGGGTCTATAACACACACATTTACCAGATCTAAAGGCTAATGTTTTCTACATTTTTGTACGTAAACAGATTTGTGATAGAACTAATTTTGGTACCAATACTCGCCAAAAATATGATTGAAAACACTCCAAGGTGGCAGAGCGGTAAGAGCTCCGGCCTCTTAATAAGGAGATAGTGTTAGAATCCCGGACAGACCAACAGCACATAATCTCTGTGGGTGGAGTCTGCATGTCCTCCTGTGTTACCGTGGGTTCTCTCCGGGTTCTCCGGCTTCCTCCCACCGTCCAAAGACACGTATGTGTAGGTCAATTGATAACTTTAATCGCCTGTAGTGAATGAGAGGGAGAGTGAATGGCTGTCTGTCCATGATTCTGTGTTAGCCTGCCACTGGCCACTGTCCAGGGTGTACCCCGCCTAAGGCCCAAAGTCACTGGGATAGGCTCCAGTCACCCGTGACCCCGGGAACGGGAACAAGTGGTAGAAATTGAATGAATATTTGACAAAAGGGTTTGAAACAGACTCTTTAAGGTAAAAAATATTATGCATTTTTTTAGCCTTTAAACATGCTCTTGAGTACCTTTAATTATCCATCTCATGTTTGGAAACAAATAAAGGTTTATTATTAACTAATTAAAGTCTGACAGTCTGGAAAGACACTTACTTAGTGCATCCAGCCAGTAGATGTCACCAAGTGCTTAGCTCTATTATCTCTTGATGACGGAACCTCGTTAGAACATGGTTAAATGTTAAAAAAAAAAAAAAAAAAAAAGTTTAAAGCCACTGTAGCAGAATATGTGTCCTTTAAGAAATGACTAGAACATGTCAGATGGATCAATGAACTACTGGTGAAGTGTGTTTGACACAAAACTATTAATAATTTGCCCAAATACGTTCACCTCAGTTAGAGTGTGTTCACGCTGTTATTTGTTCCTGGTTTGAGCCCAGAGTTTGGTCTGTGCTCCAGAAAGCTCCAGGAGAGCTGTGAGGCTGGAAGTGTATTGCAACAAGCTCGCTTCAATCAACACAAGCAGCAGGCATCACCTGTGCAGAGGTGGGTGGGTGTATTTACTTGAGTAACTTTGTAAAGACACAGTATTTTTTCCAACCCACTTTACTTGAGAAATACTGTTTGTTGTCTGTTTGTTAGAGTACAGTATGCTATTGTTCATGGGTTTAAGGTTTCTGTCACAGGCATCATTTTGAAGACTTTTCACCGTGTCAAAAGCCACAGTTATGTTTTAAATTGATAGGCAACCATCCTAACTTTTCACCATTCTGGAACCCATCTATCAGTAACCTTCATGTTGTCAATATTTTTGAACATTTAATTGTCAAAAATGTAATCAGACTACATCTTACAGAAAACAAATATGATTTTGATGTAATGTTACATTGCCTTCAGATGTGTAGGGTAAAAAGTGAATATTTAACCTTTACTAACCTTTTCAGACAAAGAGAAGCATACAGCATCAATAAAAACCCAGAGGCAGTGAGCAGTCAATGCAGTTACATTGACCCAGACTATGCCTTAACAGACTTAAAGTCTAGACATATGGAAAAAAAATACATTGATAACAACTACAGTGAGAGGTTTAAAATGTAACTTTCAAGTAACTATAGTTTAAACATGATTTTACTAACAAATAAAATATGACGTTGCAGGAGATAATCACATTTATTTTACTTATTAAGGTATATGTTTACTTGATTAGAAGTTGTTTTAACAGGTTTTTTGTTTTGTTTTCTCAGCAATACATAACAGCTCTGCCTAAATGTTTGCTTTTTTTTCTGGAGTCTATGCCACCTGCTTCTTTCTATATATTATTGAAACCTGAATGTTCAATAGTTACAGGCCAGTTCAGTGGAGAGGTGACCCGCTAACAGTACATAAGCATGCATGTTTTCAAAGGGATAAACTATGGTAAAATTGAAGGTCGACTTTCATCTTTTTGTATTACATTACTGTACAATAAATCTGACTTAATTTAACCACTGACCTTTAATATATTTCATAATCTACAGATGATCTGGCCTTGTTGAGAATCGGGGATAATTCCAGGTGGCCGTCAAATTGGCAAACTCTTGGTTGCAGTGTGCAGTCAATGACACGAGCTCTAAAGCACTCTCCCAGAGCTTGTTAAGTTCAGGGCAGTGGACAGTGGCTCCAGCTCACAGCATCTGTCTAAAAAGGCAATTTTGGTAAGAGCCAGAAGTTATGAGCTCAATGGGAGATTTCATCACTCGGGGATTGAGGAGGTTCTGCTTTACCGAGAAGAGGAGATGCTCTTCTCAGAAATTCTGTGCTAAAGACAGCATGATGGAAGTCTGCCTCTTAGACAGCAGTTCGGGGGAAGCTGACACCCACGTAAGCTCCAAAAAATGCGGGCGATAAGTTGATGGGGAAGTTGCTAACTGTGAGCTTGTTAAATTGTTATGACATGGTCCATATGTACCAAAACCTTACACTCACGACGTTTACATGCACACAGGAAAACTGAATAACTTACCGAGTCAAAATTAAAACAGTTTGTCAAAATACATATAAACGGGAAATACGATTGAGGTGTCTTGACTTCAGAACACATCTGGAGAAGAGCAGGTGTAGTTGTGTACCTGCTGCATGTAACAGTGCAGTCTGATAAATAAGAGTGCCCTTCTAGAAACAGGAAAAAGTAAAACTTAAAATTAGGCATTTTTTCATGATTTAAGCAAAAAAAAAAATTAAATCTGCCAATGTCTTGCTTAGAAAACCTATTTTAAGATTTTCATTTTCCTCAAGCATATATAGCAAATAAGTATAAAAACAAGGAACATTTCTCAATTTAATCAAGTTGCTCCCTGTAAATGGCTTGATTTAAGCAAAAATATTCTCAATAATAGGTGAAATTCAAGGAAACTATTCTCTTAAAAGAATGAAGCAGTATACATTTGCTTGTATGTTACTCAATTTAAGAACATTTTCTCATTTTAAACTAGGTGTTGGCAAACTGCTTAAAAATTGAACAATTTAAGAAAAATGTTCTAATAAGATACTACATATCAGGGAGATTTTGCTAGATTTAAGCAAAAGTGTTAGTATTATTTTTTTAAATTAAGAAAAGTACTCATGGGGATCATTCACAATACACTTTTGATTTGAATCAGGGTCCGTTTGAGAGAAGGATTTATTTCTTATTATAAAACATTTTCACTTTCTTACAGTGTAGGAGAGACATTCAACAGCATCAGGTAAGAAATAAAACAGGAAACCCATAAACATTTGTTTGAACGTGTACTCACTCATTTGTTTTACTTTGTCTGCTGCGTTCAAGTGAAAGTGAAAACTGCTGCACCTCAGAGTGTTTGTGTCTGCGCAGTAACGTGAGCGATGCAGTTCCTCATGGTTCAACGTAAATGAGACGTCGCTTATCTATGTTTACCAAAAATGTGCTTATAAGTGTGATAGTCATTTTTATTAGCAGTTATAGCTACAAAGTTTTAGTCCTAATGCTGAATTACTAGACGCCCCTGAACTTCTCTCAGCCCCCGTTCGCACCTGTTCGTGTCTTCATGTTAGATATGCCATTAGTAAAGCGTAAAGTGGTTAGTATTCTAATATTTTGGGCCCTTATACTTCAAAAGAATTAGCTGTAAATGTTTTTTTTAAATCCATTTTGTCTTTTTTGTGTGGATACTGACAATGAGATTGATTAATTAAGAAAGGGTAAAGAAAAATAAAGTGACTCAAATGACAACAATAAAATGATTCAAAAATAAAAATTAATGAAGGGAAAAAAAAAACACTGCAAAGAAGATGAATTATTAATGATTATGTTATTGATGTTGGGGTAGAATCAATACAAGTAATAATGACAATGGGCCAATGGGTTCAGTAATGGAAGACATTTTTTGTAATAATCGGTCGAAATAATAGCCCGCACGGCCTGACCTCTGCCATCACCATCTGCACCCTGCTTTTCTGACTCATTTTGGTGATTTTTTTCTTCTTCTCTCCTACCCCCTCATTGTTATACGCCTGTGCTTGTGGTAAAAACAGTGAGATGTCGTGCATTAAAAGCAAAAGGCACGGGTGGGAGATACACAAGGGAGACAGGCCAAGCTTCTGGGTATTGATTTAGATTTTTGTACTGACGTCATCCCTCAGTCCTAAATCTGTATCTGTATTGTAATAATAATAAGGATAATAATGAAGATAATGATAACAAAGAGATTTAACTGTTTGAGGTGTTTGTATTTTGTTTATTTGGGCTGATTGATGTGACTCTTTCCCAGAACTGCCGTGTGGCCGAAAAGCGTCGATGTCAGTGTCTGGTGTGGAGATGAGATGTTGTTCTTTCAGCTTGGAAGTATGGCTTTTTAGCTCATCTATTGACCAAGAAGAGAAGGTGAAAAATGAATGCAGTGGGCTCTATGTTTGAAATGTATTTTTTGTACTCCTGGGATCATCATTGGTTGCCAACTGCTCCTGACAAATGACTCAAGAGACGCCACGTTTACATGCGCAGAGAGCTCCGAGTGCGCTAAACCCTGGATTTTTCAACCAGTGTGCGAGGAACACTATTGTGCCTTGAGATGTTGCCTTGTGCGCCTTGGAAAAATGTAAAATTTTATTCAACGGATGCACACATGAATTAATTTACCATTCAGAGGTGTCTTGAGCAAACTTCTGCACCAAAAAAGAAAACAAAACGATCACCATTGCCAAATTTAAAGAACCAGACTTTGACATGGACGCTATTTGCTGCATTATATGTCACATTTCTTATCAAAAAGGTCTGATTTGGTAATGTTTTAGTCTGTGACGTGTCGTGGTATCTTTTCAGTCAGGGAAGTATAGCGTGTTTCTACTCAAAAAGGCTGAAAACAACTGCAGTAAACCAGCAAATTCAATTTGTCTTTGCCCCAAAACCTCCTTCCACTTTTGTCACAGTCTACATGAAAGTCAAAGAACCAATGAGGTGCTAGTGAGGGGCTGAGAGACTTACTAATTTAACATTAGCAAGAAATGTCGCCGCTTTAATTGCGAATACAAATTATCATCATACATAACCGGACTTACATTGATAAGCAGTATCTTATTTAGCATTTGATTATATTTTGTCTCTGCAGCGCAACAAAAAGCCATTAAAGCCATGGTTGTTTTTACTTTCACTTTTAAAGTAGCAGACCAAAACAAAACAACACATGCTTTTCTCTGTTTACTCTCACTTTTAACACAACGGACCAAAACAAAACAACACACGCTCGTCTCTGTTTGCTTTCACTTTTAACACAGCGGAGCCAAAACAAAAAACACATCATAGTCTTGTTTTACTTTCACTTTTAACACAGCGGACCAAAACAAAAAACACATCATAGTCTTGTTTTACTTTCACTTTTAACACAGCGGAGCCAAAACAAAAAACACATCATAGTCTTGTTTTACTTTCACTTTTAACACAGCGGAGCCAAAACAAAAAACACATCATAGTCTTGTTTTACTTTCACTTTTAACACAGTGGAGCCAAAACAAAAACACATCATAGTCTTGTTTTACTTTCAATTTTAACACATTGGAGCCAAAACAAAAACACATCATAGTCTTGTTTTACTTTCACTTTTAACACAGTGGAGCCAAAACAAAAAACACATCATAGTCTTGTTTTACTTTCACTTTTAACACAGTGGAGCCAAAACAAAAAACACATCATAGTCTTGTTTTACTTTCACTTTTAACACAGTGGAGCCAAAACAAAAAACACATCATAGTCTTGTTTTACTTTCACTTTTAACACAGTGGAGCCAAAACAAAAAACACATCATAGTCTTGTTTTACTTTCACTTTTAACACAGCGGACCAAAACAAAAAACACATCATAGTCTTGTTTTACTTTCACTTTTAACACAGTGGAGCCAAAACAAAAAACACATCATAGTCTTGTTTTACTTTCACTTTTAACACAGCGGACCAAAACAAAAAACACATCATAGTCTTGTTTTACTTTCACTTTTAACACAGCGGACCAAAACAAAGCAACACATGCAACAACACTTTAGTGAAGAGACCACAGGGCCAAATGATCTCAAATTAGCTTTTTTTTGGTCTGTTTTTTGATGTTGTTGCAATATACACAAAGGAAATAAAAGTGTATTGTGTAAATGTAATACTTTTCAGAGACAACTACTTCAGGAGTGCCAACATTTTTGGCCATTACTGTATAAACGTATAGTGGAATGGTTGAAATGCTTAGGTCAAATAAGGATCATAATGTTTAACTGTAGCCTCGAAAACGCTGATAAAATTAGGTAAATTGTTGCAGCTAAAACCACAAAACTCCCCCAAAAAAGTAAAATATTGCAGGGAGTTAGACACATGCATTTCAACTAAGTGACAGGCAGTTGCTCTTATCAGAGTGTGTTTAGTGTCTAACATCCTCTTAGTAATCCTCTTCCACTGTAAATTGCGTAAAAATATCAAATTTTGAGCGCTAACAGTGAACTCCTGCACTTAACATTATTGATTCATTCTACAGTTTTGACAGGGGGAAGATAAATACATAATCGTCTATTCTCCGGAGAACGCTGAAGTGTAACCACAGGTGTACACTTTTATTCAGTGGAAATGGTCAGAAACGTCCACTAAGATACTGATCTATAAGCATAAAGACGCTCTGAAGAATTATGTAAAGATTCGCTGGATTGCTCAAACAACAGGAAACAAAACTTTGCTCTTTCGTCTTTTTGAAGAGGAAACAACATTTTAAAAGCACAAAATGGTTATACACAACGACCGCCAACACCAAATCCCCAAACTAGACAGATGTGCATAGTTGAATGTACTTATAAGACTCATCCAATGGTCATCAATGTTAGCAGCTGGAGTGTGTTGAGAACAGTAAGAGTCACATTGGAGATAAATGAATTAAAGACACATTACTGAACTTAATTGTAATCTGATGTCACCCGCTCATGTGAACAGATGGCTCCTGTCTGTTCCAGCCCATGTTTTATTCAGGCATGAGTACACTGTGAGCTTTAAGAGGAGGCACTTTACCTGGGCTAGGGCTACCAAGGCCCAGGGGCTGAATCGGGTCCTCCAAGGGTTATGATCCGGGCCTCAACCCAGCTTCAAAAATACAGAAAATATATGGATTAGTCCTGTTTTAGACCTGGTTTAGACCTGGTTTAGTCCTGGCTTAAGGCCAATTCATACTTCATAAGAAGTACGAACTTTGTTCGTGCGCCTCAGGCTATAAGAACAAGAACAAAGTTCGTTTCGGCTCTGGCATTCATACTTCAGCTCAAGCGCAGCAGCGGAACTCCTTCAGACCCCGCCCCCCGTGATCCCCAACAACTGTTTCCACGCTGTTTCTATGGAGATTACCATCGCTGATAGCTCAGTTGATATCGTTTTAGCAATGACAGATGTAGTTTTTGAGTGAATGAGAGAGGACGAGGAAAAAGAGAGGATGATGTTTGAAGATGAAGAGGATGACGACCTGCTTCTTTTACATGCGCTGGCCGAGGAGACAGAACGAAATGAGTGAAGATGGCATGTTCGGCCGCTAAATACAACGCGGGTCGTACAGGGCGAATACAGTCTGCTCGTTCAACAAATACGGGAGATAGATGAGGAGAGGCACTTTTCGTACTTCCGGATGTCAGCCCGTCGGTTTGACCACCTTGTCTTTAGGATAACACTATTTCTCCAACATGCGCCCAAGGAAATTTACACCGCCCCTTTTGAAAAACTGGCCAATCAGAGCCTAGTTGACGCACAGCTCTGCCGAACAAAGTTCTGCTCAGCCGAAGTGCCAAGAACAGGCTGCGAGAACAGCCGAACAGAGGCTGTAAGAACAAAATGACGTAATTTTGTTCTTGCAGCCCGAGGCGCACGAACAAAGTTCGTACTTCTTATGAAGTATGAATTGGCCTTTAGTCCCGGTTTAGTCCTCGTTTAGTATTGGTTTAGTTTTGGTTTAGTCCTGTTTTAGAATTGGTTTAGTCTTGGCTTAGTTCTAGGTTAGTCCTGGTTTAGACCTGGTTTAGACCCTGTGGTACAGCTACATATGGAAGCCCGTTTCCGCCAGTAAAAAAAAAATAAAAGCCCCACAGGAAGTCAGAATTTCGAGTTTAAAAGTCAGAATTTCGAGTTTTAAAGTAAGAATTTCGAGTTTTAAAGTCAAAATTCTGAGTTTAAAAGTCAGAATTTTGAGTTTAAAAGTCAGAATTTCAGTTTTAAAGTCAAAATTTTGAGTTTTAAAGTCAGAATTTCGAGTTTTAAAGTCAAAATTTTGAGTTTTAAAGTCAAAACTTCGAGTTTTAAAGTCAGAACTTCGAGTTTAAAAGTCAGAATTTCGAGCCCAAAAGTCAGAACTTCGAGTCCAAAAGCCAGAACTTCGAGTCCTAAAGTCAGAATTTCGAGTTCCAAAGTCAGAACTTCGAGTTTTAAAGTCAGAATTTCGAGTTTAAAAGTCAGAATTTTCAGTTTAAAAGTCAAAATTTTCAGTTCCAAAGTCAGAATTTTCAGTTTTAAAGTCAGAATTTTCAGTTTTAAAGTCAGAATTTCAGTATTTTCAGGTATAAAGCAGCAGACGATTTGGGGTATTTACACAATGGCATGCCAGCTGGCAGTGCTGGCGAGCTCCAGTGACATAACAGCGGCTACAGTTCAAGTGTTCCCCACACCAGTGACAACCACCTCGGGCTCAAAGGTCTGGACTGCTTAGGTGAGGCGCCTGCGGTGTGCACTTCGTGGATCGTTCAGACGCCCACTGCAGTATGCAGCGGTGCCACTGCTGCTGAGGAAACAAGCAGCATGTGCGGTCTAAACTGGACACTTTGCTGGGTTAACTGGCCAAGTCTACAAGCAAAGAGCTGCACGACTGCGGCGCATGCTTAGCTCAGAGCTCAGATCTGGACCTGATTTAGTCTTAGTCCGGACACTCAGTGAAAAGCCCGTGGACTTAGACTCCGTTCTCGTGGCGCTCAGACTGGTTCAGACTGACAGCACAACAGCACCTGATCAGAAACACGGCTGATACCTGAAAAAACTCAGAAATTCTGACTTTAAAACTCGAAATTTTGACTTTTAAACTCAAAATTCTGACTTTTAAACTCAATATTCTGACTTTAAACTCAAAAATTCTGACTTTTAAACTCGAAATTTTGACTTTTAAACTCAAAATTCTGACTTTTAAACTCAAAATTCTGACTTTTAAACTCAAAATTCTGACTTTTAAACTCAAAATTCTGACTTTTAAACTCAAAATTCTGACTTTTAAACTCAAAATTCTGACTTTTAAACTCAAAATTCTGACTTTAAAACTCAAAATTTTGACTTTTAAACTCAAAATTCTGACTTTTAAACTCAAAATTCTGACTTTAAAACTCAAAATTCTGACTTTTAAACTCAAAATTCTGACTTTAAAACTCAAAATTCTGACTTTTAAACTCGAAATTTTGACTTTTAAACTCAAAATTCTGACTTTAAAACTCAAAATTCTGACTTTAAAACTCAAAATTCTGACTTCCTGTGGGGCTTTTTTTTTTTTTTTACTGGCGGAAACGGGCTTCCATAGCTACAGGCTTTTAGTAAAAAAAAAAAAAAAAAAAAAAGGATACAAAACGTGTCAAATCATGTCCGTGCCGCTGATGGTGATTGTTTTTGCTTTCGTTTTTGTTCAGGACACTCAAAAATGTTAACCTTTCCAATTAAATCAAAATTGGGCATTTTTTCAAGGCACACGTGGCAACACCTGAAGGCGCACTAGTGTTCCCCGGCACACTTAAACAAAGGCAATGATACAAGTCAGTCCTATGGCAGTGAAAGGTATGCTTACACCATCACTATTTTTATAATTTTGAAGCAACATGGTGTGGAGGACATCGTTTTATTTTAAAAAATACTTTCAAATATGCTACACTAATATCTATTGTTGCATAAAGAAAGCAAGTGACCTGAACTGTTAAGGTTTATATACAGTGAGTGTTTGCCCCTTAAGACATTGTTCCTGCTGCTACACATGTTTCCTTCCTGCACACTCACACCGGTGCCAATACAAATAGCACACGTCATTTCAAACACAGCGTCTCTAAAGCAACATTCGGATGGGATTAGTTTAACCTGGACCTTGAGTGATTTTGATAATTATGTAATGGGTCAAAGTTCAAAGTCAAATGTATTTATATAGTACATTCGCAACAGGCAGTGATGCCCAAAATGGTGCACAGGAGCGACAAGGTATAATACAAAACAAGAATACAGTATAAAAATAAATAGCTAATGAAGGCCAGTGCAAAGAAGTGGGTTTTCAGTGACGGTCTGAAAATGTTAAGAGACTGTTCTGTTCCGTTCAGTTAAGAGCAACAGATTTGTGGAGCTCATCTCTCAAGACGAAGCGTAAGGGGAGAGCGACTCACTAAGATAAGGCGGGCGAGGCCATTGAGACATTTAAAAACAAACTTCAACAATTTAAAATTAAAATAAATTCTATATCTGACAGGAAGCCAGTGCACGGAGGGGAGAGCAGGTGTAATGTGTTCATGGCGCCTGGTTCCTGTCAGCAGCCGAGCAGCAGAGTTAAACGGTTCAGTGATGTCTGGTCCAGGCCACAGTACAATTGTAATAATCAAGGCCTGATGTGATGAAAATGAGGATAACACAATGGAATTCATTGGAGGGAACGAAGAACATGCAGTTGAAAGAAACTAGTCTATAATGTAATTATAAATGTTAGTTGAAAAAATGTTATAATTTGTCACCAGTCTCGAGCAAATCGTCAATGTCTGTAAAAATGTCACTAAAAATACTGTATTTCGCCAAACTCAGAGGTCTTCAGGTGATTTTAGTCCATGGTCATGTCTGTGAACAGCGGACGGGACGAACAGCGGATGTGATGACAGTACCGCATCAAGCAAGTTGAAAATGGCGTGTAGCTGTAAAGTTTCCTCAGGCTGTGGATATGTCCTGGTCTTTTAAAACTAAGGAGAGAGCAGCCCTAAACATTTTCTCTGTCGTGGACGCCATCTTGCTTGTTATCGCTTGTAATCGCGGCACACAGGATGAGAAGTTCTCCTCTGTTGGCTCTGATTGGCTCGGTCACCGAAGAATAGAGGAAGCTTTAGAGGAAGGTTTAGCGATCATGCCCAAACCCACTTTCTTTCAAAATTTAAAGCTATTGAAAGATAGTGGGAATGGCTGGTCAGGCTAGCAAAGTTTAGCTCGAGGGGCTCTGTCAGTGTGAATGGATTAAAAGAGAGAAGCTACGACCATTTCATAACAAATCTGATCATTTGATGTCATTCTGATGCAACAGCAACTTGGTAAAAAGAACGTCTCACACTACAGCACTGGTAACGCTACATAATGCTAAAAACAAACTTAAAATAGTTGAAAATAGAAGAAACGCTTGCAAGATGGATGAATTTAAATGTTCTTGTCATATTAAATGTGTTTGCAAGTCCGCCATTTCCGTAATAAAGTCTGCAAAAACTAATAAATGACATTGCTGATGGCGCAAACGCTCACAAAAACACAGACATCGTGGGATCATTTCAGTTTTACCGACGTCCCAAGGTAAAACTAATCAGGCCGAACAGGACTTACGTCTTTTGAAGGTAATTTATTTATTTTGTGTTTACTATTCACTTTTGTTCAACTGTTTCTAAATTCCACTTGTTTTCTAGAATATCTGCATTACTTTTCTTTCCTCAGGTGTCGGCCAATTTAAATTTAATGAATTCCCAAACAAATTCCCTCATTGTATACACTTTATTTATATCTTACCATGCGCCTAATTAATTCTGATTTTGCGCAGTGTAAAAGAATCACTCATCCACAGTTTGTCCTGGAGGCTGATTAATGCCACATCAAGCCCCACAATCTGCTCCTAATTAGCACAGAACAGTATGTACACTTTGGAAAGGATCACAAAACGCCCTTCACACCCGCTGCTGCCTCTGCACATCTATTTCTACACTGGATCATACTCTCTCCTGTCCTTATAGTGCAATTGACCGGTTAGAACGTCATTATATCGAAACGTATTGTTCGATTTCCATGTTTGATTTGGTAAAGTTTGTGATTTGACTTCCTGGTTGGACTTAGGTGTGATATGCGTAGAGATAATTCAATTAAAAATGTTCCTCAACGTTCCGACTTGAGTGGAATTTGTATTTGTTAGGATGAGCAGAATTATAAGCAGCACAGTTGTTAAATTTCTTTGCTTTTCTTTGGCCTGATTTTTTTTCATTTTTGTTTTGCACAGGTAAACTGTGGGGTGAATGGTGGCAGAGCGGCTAGAGCTTCTGCCTCTCAGCAAGGAGATCGTGGATTCGAATCCCGGACCAGACCAACATCACACGATCTCTCTGGGTGGAGTCTGCATGTCCTCCCCGTGTTACCGTGGGTTCTCTCCGGGTTCTCCGGCTCCTCCCTCCGTCCAAACACATGACTGTGTAGGTTCATTGACAACTCTAAATGAATGTGAGAGTGAATGGTTGTCTGTCCTTGTCTCTGTCTCTGTGTCAGCCCTGCGACGAGTTGGCCACTGTCCAGGGTGTACCCCGCCTAAGGCCCAAAGTCACTGGGATAGGCTCCAGTCACCCGCGACCCCTAACGGGAATAAGCGGGAAGAAAAAAATGAATGAATTAACAAGTAAATTGTATGCAGTAAAATGTAAACCAAAGGTAGTTTCTCGCTGTCGCTGCCACTGTGCAGGGCGTTGTTAGCTTGTTTACTACTGACAGTTGGAGATAAAGGACAATTCACCCGCCCCACAAAAATGTATTTCCATAACACTTGGACTCAGAAACCTCTTATTCAAGGAGAGAATGGTAATTTGCATGTTGATGTATTATTAGGCCCAATTATCACTGATGCAGTGATCTGCACAAACCTGGGACTGAAACAGTGGTTTAACTCTGCAGGAGTCATGAGTCCAGGCACCTGCAGCTTTAGGATGAGTGCTGTTTGGTGTCTGTGAGCTGCAGCACTGTGTCACGTTATTGAGAAGAGATGTGACAAACCTCGTGCTCACGGATAATTCTCAACACATTGCGGTAACTTTTTGTAAACACAACTGATGCTGGTGGCTTTAGTTTGATCAGACAGAGCGTGTATTTGCGATGTTCGCTTCATAACACTATGTTGTGAAGTCTAACTTTACTTGGAGAACAAATTAGCACCAAACAAAGTTAGGTTTCTCCCACTTTGACATTCTCTCCCACCTTTTTCTGAAGCTCCTGCGCTCACATCCGCCGTGTTCTCTGTCCATTCATTTGTTGAAGAAAGTTGAAAAGTCCCTGGAGAAGTGCAGAGTATCCATACTGGGATCAACTCTCGGCACAGCTGCAGGAGCAGCGGGGGAGGAGCCGTGTGGGCGCTAATGCTGCAGTGCATTATGGCAGCTGTAGTTTCAATGGTTCTATGCTTTTATCAGCGGGCCATTTATAATACAAATTAAAACTCATCTCGGGGGCCACCAGAAATCATCATGGGGGCTGGATTTGGCCCACGGGCCTTGTGTTTGACACATGCTCAGTGACAACAGCTGGTGGAGCAGATTGTATTAAGATCTTGAATGTGAGACAGAAGGAAATAAAACACAAATCCAGGTGTCCTTTTTTTTTTAAGGCAAGACACTACACTAATTTTTTTGGTCAGTTTACTCTCAACAACAAATGTATCCAATCTGCTCCTAAAGACGTGTTAAAGGGCCTATGACAGGTTGAAATACACATTTAACTAAAATGCAGTAAAGATACATATAATTAAATTTCTACTAAATTTTTTAAAAAATTTAACCCCAGTTTAGCTATTTTTTAGGTTTTAAATTTTACTTCCTGGTTGTAAAGTATGACATCACGCTAGGAAATTACCATAGCAACCACACTGTATATTGGCCAAAACTCATCTAATGTCTCAGATTTTGTTCATTTGACAAAGAAAAACACATGTGAACACCTTTATTTTGTTGAATCAAAGTTTAAAGGATCAAAAAAGTCGTTTATTTTGTGTAAATTATGCGTAACCTTTGTCTTCCCAGCGTGATGTCATCAATTTATTTACTTCCTGTAATTGTCAACAGATTTTTCAACTTTTCTCCACAAATAACGACTTGATTGGTGTAAAACTATAATTTGTATTTACACAAAGTATTAATGCACTGAATAAAGTGAAAATTAGAAAATCATAAAAACCTGTCATACGCACTTTAATTAGATTTAATCCACTTGCATGCATATAGTTCTATGGGACAATGTAAAATTAAAGGACCGCTTTCTTAAAATGCATTTTACTTGTACTTAACAAGATGATGATGATGTTGGATGAAACATTCTGAAGGATTTGTTGATATCTAATTCTAAGCCTGATTTATTTATTTATTTATTTTTATAGGCCAATATTCTGTCAGATCTTGTTTACTTTACTCAAAATCAAATAAATCATCCAAAATCCCCTCTATACATTTTTGTAAGAAATGTGTACAAAATGAACCAGTCCATTTTACAGATTGAAATGTCCAAAATATGCGCAATTTTGGCTGTGTTTACACATAAAATGCCATATTTCTACATTTCAAATTGATATCTTTATATGTATTTCCTATTCACCTGCAGTGTCTCACCTTAAGGACAGAACATGACATTTAGTACATTTAACTTACAAATATTTCAGGATTTCTTGTTGGATGTAAAAGCACTGTTTATTTATTTACCACAAACTACTTGACTTGAGACATGAGTTGCTGCATGTTGTGCGCTGATGCTCTACAACTGTCAGTAAAAATTCATATTTAGTCTGCTTCACGTTGGAGCGCACGAGCTACAGTTTCCCGTTTGACGGAGAATATTTAGTCTTGTTCTTATTTTTCTCAGGCTACTCCAATTTCCCCCATCATCCGAAAAAAACATACTCCGGCCAGGAACGCTTCCAAAACTGCAAACTGTTTTGTCACCTTTGGACTTTTTTGTTTTATGTTTGGTCTGCTAAAACGAAGAACAGCCAAATGTGACACTCAGTTGCACTTGGGATTAAAATTGTGAACATTTCCCCTCATGAAAATAAAATAAAAATCTGAAAAAGTGCTAAATCTAATTATAAATCCCCCTGTAGACCGTCTCACTGTGGTCTTTATCAGTAATAGCAGCTGCAGTGTCTTAAAAACTGTTTAACTGACATTGAAGAATAGAATCCATATTGTGTAAATGTGTGGGATCAGTGAATTAAAGCTTTAAAGCAGGCATGTCCAAACTCAGGCCCGGGGGCCAAATGCGGCCCTCAGACCAATTTTTCTTGGCCCTTAGGCTTCCTGGTGAACTGGCCCACATTGTCCTGATAAGTACTATTTACAGCACATTTCAGATTTTCTACAATTCCAACCTAAATAACTAACATTTTGGTGCAAGACAGACCTGATATTAAGGCACTGAGACTGAATGTAGATGTGGTGGTGCTTAAAACATCAGATAAATGCAGCTTTTTTTAATGTTTCATGATTGATTTGTGGCCCTCCGCTTGGTCTATATTTCAATATGTGGCCCTCGATGGAAAAAGTTTGGACACCCCTGTTTTAAAGCCTTGCGCGAACCTGAAAACGAACGTATTTAACATTGACGATGTGCCAAAGGGTTTGTGAGAGCTTGGGTTTAGTTTACATAGATTTAAAAAACGTACTTCCAGTTTTGCGGCGTGAAAATCCCAGCTTTAAAAGATAAATGATTGTATATCCGCGGGTTTCAGAATGATATGATATTAGGATCATTGCCATAACAATTAAAGGACAAACATGCTTTATTTGTATTATTATTAGCCTTTAAACATGCTCTTGTGTACCTTTAGTTTGGCATTTTATGTTCAAGAACAAAAAAAATGTATGAAAAACAAAATTAACCTGCTGTGACTTCAGTTATCGAGTGTTTTGACGGTCGGAGGGGAGAGGATTTTCTAACCAGGATTCATCAAACTAGGGTGAATGAAACTAAATGCAACTCCAGGTACGTTTTTGATGATTGAATAATGTTAGAGCATGGTTAAAAGCTCAAAATTATGTGGCGTTTAACAATTTTAAACTAATATTATATGTTTTGGATGGGAAAAAGTCTTCAAAACGTTGCATATAACAGGAAGCTGAAACCAACCCATGAATAAAACTTGTTATCAGATGTTTCCTCCCGTGTGAACAGCTGCCTCCTCTCTCCTCCGGATCATGTTTTATAAAGACATACTAAATACATACAGTGGAATTTATGTACTGTAACTCAGAAAAAAAAAGAACTATTCCTGAATCAGGTTGGTGTCCAGTATGGGCAGAATTAAGCGTGTCGTGGGTTTGTGGTTTGAAATGTTTGCGAACATTTGGTCTCTGTCTCTCTTTTTTAGTCCTAATTTTTTCTTTATTATGCTGCGTTCCGGTTGTCCTCGGAGAGATGTTTTCTCTGAGTTTCTTTGTTCCAGCAGTCAAGTCAGAATCGATGAATAATACATTACAGTTTATGGACTGTGCCCACTCAAATCAAATAATGAAAACCAGGAAAGTGCTCAAATCAACCAAAAGATGACCAGAAAGTTGTGCACAAGAACATAAAAGCTGGTCACTTAGACAATACATGAACAAACGACACATAATATCAACTTATTTTACTCTTTAAGGCAAGACACTACTGTTTTTTGGTGAGTTTGCTCTCTCAACGTATAGACTTTCATGTGGAAACAACAACAACTGCTCTGCGGAAACTGCTCCTTAAGATGTTTTATTATTTCATTTAATCCACTTCATCCATAGATTTCTCTGGGACGACGGTTTTCTTAACATGCATTTTCCTCCCACAGAGACATAAGCCTTAAAGTAGCTCTTACACACAGCAAACTTTACAATCTTGGATATAAAAGGATTTTGACAGAACGTACTGAAGGATCTGTTTATCTCATTTCAAGCCTGATTTAAAAATCAAAAAATGAGGCGAGATTTGAATTTTTAGACCAATATTGAGTCAGATCTAATAAGATATCCAAAATCCCAAAGTTTTTTGTAACTAATTAGTGAAATTTGTAAAATTAACCAAGAAATTCAAACTTGGTTCTGTCCATTTGTCAGATTTATACACTCCACGTTCATGAAAACGCAACGGTTAACAATAAACCAGATCAGTGCAGACACATCGAGGTCAGCTCATTATTTGATTTGAACAGTTTCTCTTTGTATTAAAATAATGAAAATATAGTGAAGCTCCACACTTTAAGATTTTTAAAAATGCAGGCCAAAGACAACGATATTTTGCAACAATTATTAGTCTTACTTGGGGTGGTAAGTGAACTATTCAAATTCAATAGCTTACATGTTTAACTAACTTTACTAACTGTAATTTTAACTTTAAAGGGGAATAGAAGAAGAATATTTAAGAAATCAGACCACATTTCCCGTATGTTGGTGCTGATGTAAATACATAGTTCTTTTTTTTTTTTTGTACTTTTATAATATTACATTTCATTTACTATTAAGCTTTATATGTACTAAATAGTAACATTTGACAATCCTGCTCTATTTTGTTGCTCTTTTTCTTGTTTAAAAGTGCACTCACTGCACTGCAAGACTGTGATATTGAGAGAAAACCTTGCGTCTCTGATAATCGGGAAGGGCATCTTTTTGGGGGCCCCTTCTGGCTGGGGGCCCAAGGCAATTGTGTCCTGTTGCCTAATGGTAAGTCTGCCATGTTTATTACCATGTTTATTTATCCTATATTTATCCTATGTTTATTGCATGCGCCTATTTCATTCATTCCTGTTCTAAACTGTGTGTTGCAACAGTGGAATTTCCCCATTGTGGGACAAATAAAGGATCTCTTATCTTATCTTATCTTATCTTTGCCACTGGCGGTACAGCAAAGACTCGTGAAAAGTGCTCACTTCGGTGAATATTTAGACTGCATTAGGAAAGTGAGCGATACATGGGACGGATGTAAAGACTTTAAAACAAACCGGTTTCGTTTGTCACGTTTCAAAACAGTAAAATTAGGTACAGCACCTTTAAATGACTTAATTTGTGGAGTAACAGAGAGAACATACAAACTCCACAGAGAAAGCCAGGACCTTCTTGCTGTGAGGCTGAAGCAAATACTGCTGCCCCACCGTGTCATCCGTCCTCTCAGTTGGGATAGGAGTATCAGCATCGAAGTATCAATGTATCCATACTGTCTAAAATGTGAATATCGATACCGTTATGCAAATGCTGATACTAATTATGCAAATGACATGAGTAGGCATTCATGTAAGACCCATTTCCTCCTAGTTTTGTTCTGTTTGTCCTTTATAGCCTGTTTGAAACTCTTTTTACACAAGGTTAGACCAGTATCAAGTATCTGTATTTAAAAAAACACCCCTAAAGTACTTCAAAATTGTGATATCGCCCCTCACTACCTCGCAGTATCTTCATCTTGCTCTTAACTAATAACTGTCTTTTTCCCCCAGAAAATGATAACAATGACAACATATTCAGACGCTGTTGTGTTGCATCTGTGGAGAGACCGGCTGACTCCTCGGAAATGATGAGAATCTACGCCTCAGTGCATTGGATATGAATTATTTATTATCAACATTATGTAATATGTTCGTGAGAGTTTATATGTCCAATAAAGCACCAGTTAATTAATCTAGATTTATTGCCAGTCGGTAAAATGATGATATGAGAGCGCGCAATGATTATTACAGCAATATTGCCGGTTTCCATTGACTTCATATGAAAAATTGTTATGGTTTCGGGGCTGCTTTTTTAAATTCATGCATCTAATAAGTGCAGAGTTGTTGCAGATTTTACACATCCTTCCCCGGGAGCGTATTTGGTCTGCACATTCTTACTTTGTCTGTACGGGTTTTCTCCAGCAGGTATCCTTCGAAAACCAGAAGATGTTGGTCACCTTTGGATTACTGCAGGGGTGTCCACACTTTTTCCATTGAGGGCCACATATTGAAATATAGACCAAGCGGAGGGCCACAAATCAATCATGAAACATTAAAAAAAGCTGCATTTATCTGATGTTTTAAGTGCCGCCACATCTACATTCAGTCTCAATGTCTTAATATCAGGTCTGTATTGCACCAAAATGTTAGTTATTTAGGTTAGAATTGTAGAAAATCTGAAATTTGCTGTAAATAGTTCTTATCAGGACAATGTGGACCAGTTCACCAGGAAGCCTAAGGGCCAAGAAAAATTGGTCTGAGGGCTGCATTTGGCCCCCGGGCCTTAGTTTGGACATGCCTGGATTACTGTGTTCTGTTTGGTAACTAAGATCTTTCTGTTGTAATCGGTTAAAACGATCACCTAGTTTTCATATTTTGGGACAGTTTTGATTCGCGCTTTGGGAGTCCGATCGTTTCTCGTTGTGGAAAGCGAACCCAAAATTCCCGTCGTGAAATCGGTTCCAGTGCGATCCGCTGTGGTCGTCGTCGGTGACAGCGGCTGGAGCGTGTCGGTAACAGTGTGCTCTGAGTCGTGTTGAGGAATCGTCTCCGTGAGCAGAGGGTCAGACTGTCAAAATGTTTGTTATCAGTGATGAATTATAAGAGCAATTACCGCGAATAAATAAAACCTAAAACTGAACCTTGAACAGCAGATGACGGACGCTTCAACTAAGGCCTACTAGTGAAATAAATGCGTATAATACAAAAATATATGTATAAAAGTATGTACAGTGGTGCTTTAAAGGAATTCAAATACGCATCAGCGATGATTAGTAGGAAAAAGGTTAGTCATCGGGACTAGGCATGGGACGAGATTGAAATTTAATGTCACGATTATCATGGACAAAATAATTGCAATTAACGACAATATCATGACAGTCATTAAAAGACAGTTGAAAATATGACATATAAAGACATTACTTTCTTATGATATTATATATTATATATATTATATAAGAACTGTCTATTTGCACCACAACATTTGCATTTGCACATCTGCCAACTGTACTGTTCTGTATATAGTCTTAGTTTATCTATCTTAGTCTATTTTATTCTTAATTTTATGCATGCCTTTTTTATATATTTTATTATATTTTATTCATTGCTTTATGTTGCACCTACGCCGAAGCAAGTTCCTACGTTTGTGAATTTTTTATCACTGACAATGGCAATAAACCGTTTCTGATTCTGATGATATATAACTTCTGACATATTTGTACTTTATTATAAGTGAAAACAAAAACGATCCAGAAGAGAATGTAATGGGTAAGTTGCTTTTGTACAATCTGGTGACAAAATGGCAATATCACGATTATACAAAATGTAGCACAAACGATTATTGTCTTCCTTTTTATCACGTTAAACGATATTATTGTTTATTGTCCCATCCCTAATCAGGACAATGTTTTTTTGTTAATCGAGATGTTTAATGTTCCTATGACTACACTACTCATGCAACTAAAATACAGGTAAAATAAATGAAAACGTAGCTACATTTTATCTCGATTGAGCCATTTTTTTGGCTTGTAATATCACTTCCTGGTTGTAAATGATGACGTCACACTAGGACACTGAGCGGGAACTCATGTAATGTCACAGTTTTTACAAAATATATGTTTAAAGGGCCAAAAACGTCGTCTACTTAAGGTCAATGATGCACAACCTTTGGACAGAATACGTCCGAGTCTCTTGTGTATAAAATCTGTTGAAAATTACAGGAAGAAAAAAAAATCTGATACTCAAAATGTCAAGACCACCGAGAGTCAAGAACGAAACTTTTAAAGACCAAGACTGAGACAAGACCAAGAACGCCAAGCCAATCAAAATCAGAATCAGAATCAGAATCAGAAACACCACATCCGACCACAGCGGATCGCACTGGGACCGATTTCACGACGGAATTTTGGGTTCGCTTTCCACGACGAGAAACGATCGGACTCCCAAAGCGCAAATCAAAACTGTCCCAAAATATGAAAACTGGGCGATCGTTTTAACCGATTACAACAGAAAGAGCTTAGTTACCAAACAGAACACAGTAATCCAGGCATGTCCAAAAATCAAACTGAGATCAACTCTGTAATACTTTGCATTCATTTGTATTTAATGTCAGCGTATCACATGCATATACACTGGAAAAATGTACAACCTTAAATAAGAAAATAAGTTAAAAAGTGATTGGATTCGTAGTATTTATCTTGATTTGAATACAGTTAGACAGTCTTAAAATAAGATTTGCCAATAGAACAAGTGCATTTGTTCTTATTTCAAGTGCAGTAGTGTCTTTTTTCTAATTTCAAGATAGAAAATGCTTGTCTTTTTCATAATTTAACTAAAACAAGATATTTTATGCTTGTTCCATTGGTAATCTTACTTCAAAATATATAAAACAAGTTAAATACTACTTATTTCAAGCACTTATTAACTTTTTTCCAGTGTACTTGTTTGCATCAGCCTGTTCACATTTCATCTTTATTAATACTTATTTAATCTTCAGATAACTGCACTTTCTAGATGCTGCTCTGTATTATTTGTTATTTATTGTTATGTTATTGTTTATTTATTTTATTGTACTTTCTCTTTTATTTTCTTATCTTTTTCTTTGTATATAATTGAAAGACAGTGCATTAAATATGAACTGGATGTGTACATTTATATCTCCAATAAAACACACGCTATATTAATTAATCTAGATCTACTGCTGACAACTAGTCGGATAAAATGCAATAAAACCATGATATGAAATTATGCGTATAGCGATTATTACAGCCAGTTCCCATTGACTTTACTTGAAAAATGCTGATGGTCTTGGGGCTGCTTTATTGCGTCTAATAAACGCGTAGCTGCAGATTTGACACGTCCCGACTCTAATACACCTCCCACAAACACCTCTGCTTGACATGTCGGGAGCATGAACAATTTGTTGCTCCACTGGTTTCCATTAGGGGCTGTTCAAATTGGAAAAGACCTCAGCATCAGTTTAATTCTGCACTCGCCAAATAAATGTACTTCTGTTTGTATTCTGTGCGTGTGGCGCGTCAGGCGTGGTCCACAGGTTGAATTCTGGGAAATGAATTTGAATAAACATGAATCAAGAAAAAAACGCTATTGTTAAGAGGAAACTTTTTTTTTTGTGTGCTTTTTAATACATTTAGAAAGAGACAAGCAATATTTTTGAATTATTAATTGTATTATTGTTTTATATAACCCTAATGTGTATTATTTTTTCACTTTTTAATCTTTTTTAAAATTTATTTTCTTTTTTCTATTCTTTTTTATGCCATATTTGGAAAAAGACAAGCAATATTTTAGAATTATTAATTGTATTATTGTTTTATATAACCCTAATGTGTATTATTTTTTCACTTTTTAATTTTTTTCTTTTTTCTTTTTTTATTCCATATTTGGAAAGAGACAAGCAATATTTTAGAATTATTAATTTTATCATTATTTTATGGAGCTCAATTATTTTTTTTTTTACTACTTTATTCAGAGTTTTTCCTAATATTATTATACGTTTTTTTATTACCACATTGGAAAAGAGAAAAGCTGTTTTTATGTATTTATTTATGCAAGACAGACCTTTTTTAAAGTTCTGATCATTATTACTATTATATTTTCTTTTATTTTTGCTTTTTATATCACATTTGGAAAGAGACAAGCAATATTTTTGAATTATTAATTGTATTGTTAATGTATGTAACCCTAAGGTGTATTAATTTTTCACTTTTTAATTTTTTTTTAATGTATTTTCTTTTTTTATGCCATATTTGGAAAGAGACAAGCAATATTTTAGAATTATTAATTTTATCATTTTATGGAGCTCGATTTTTTTTTTTTTTTTTTTTTTTTTTTACTACTTTATTCAGAATTCGTCGATGTAAACCCTCATTCGTCCCAGGTGTGGTCCATCGTAGAAAGGGGTTCAGAGGTTGTCATCCGGACGCCGGAGTTTTTCCTAATATTATTATACGTTTTTTATACCACATTGGGAAAGAGAAACGCTGTTTTTTATGTATTTATTTATGGCCTTTTTTAAAGTTCTGATCTACTATTATTGTACTATTATTATTACTATTATTTTTATTTTTTGCTTTTTATATCACATTTGGAAAGAGACAAGCAATTTTTAGTATTATTGAATTATTAATTTAATTATTATTTTATTTAGCCCTAATGTGTATTATGTTTTCACTTTTTTTTTTTTAATACAAGCAAAGCCTTTTTTTTTCCAATTTATTTTCTCTTATATCATTGTTTTTTTTTTTTTTTTTTTTATATATTATTATTCTTTGTTTTTCTATTTTAGGTCTAACTGCACCACTCACTCTGATTTGTTGTTTTGTTTTGTTTATTATTGATGTTTTATTTTCCAGCTGTTTAGTCTAATAACAGTCTCTGCTCAGATTGACCCGTGTTGTTCTCGAGTTGTTTGGTCTGGGTCAGAGACGTTTCCCGTTTGTTGCCGTCGGTTACGTGCAAAACCCACATTAAACTTTTCTTTTTTGGGGAAATTCATGATGCAATGACTGGAAAGCAAATAAATAATGAGAAGAAAGCACTGACAATATTTTCATCTTACACAAATAGTAAGCAAAGCAATCAAAAAGAGACAGATAAAAGCACGTCTTCAATCACTCAAAATGTCTCAGTGATTTCAACGCCAGGGAACTGACAATAATAAGAATGAATTGGAGGTTTATATTCTGAAATAAAACTTGTAAAAATCTAAAGCAGACTATTGCCTTAATGGCTTCCTGGAGTCTTTTAGCACGAATACTTACCGAAATCTGAAAATAAATAAACAAATCCAATAAATTGACCTCTGACACTGAAAGGGCATCAAATAATCTGCAAAATGATCTTGATTCTTAAAAGCTCATATGTATTTTTGTTTGGGCACACCAGTAAGTCACGTTTAAAAAGGTTTCAAAGGTTCGGAAAATATACAAACAAAGCTGGGATTGTTTTATTTGAGAAAGCAGTGGTTATTAACGATGAAAGCCATGGAGAGAAAAAAAATAAAACATTTTCTTTATTATTTTATTTGTTAAAATAAAAAAGTGTATGTGTATTTTTTTTCTTATTTATTTGTTTTTACTTATTTATTTTATTTTTCATTATATTTCATTTTTGCTGTTGTTTATGTTAAATGTATTTATTTATATTTTTTAACGTGACAAAAAGTGGTCATAAATGCAACCTTTGATCTGGTCTATTGTTTAAGTTATGATGATATTGTCCAGACTCTGTTAAGTCATTAATACATTTTTTAAAAAGTATTATTCACGCGAGACACTGCAGGCAATTCAATTTTTTAGTTTTTTGTTCAGTTTGCTCTCTCAACATATCGGCTTTCATGTGGAACCAACAAACTTGTCCAATCTCTTATTAAAAATGTTTTATTCTTCCATTTAATCCACTTCAGTCATAGATTTCTCTGGGACATTGTAACTACAAAGGCCGTTTTCTTAAAAAAAGGAAAAAAAAATCTAATTCTAAAACTGATTTATTAAAGCTTTAAGTCAAAAAAATGAGGCAAAATCAGTCAGATCTTGTTTACTCAAAAATTAAAAAAAAGCTTAACCAATTGTAAACCTGGTTCTGTCCATTTTTCAGTTTTAAATGTCCCAAATATATGTATTTTTTGCTGTTTTTACACATAAAAAGCCTTATTTCTACATGAAAACATGACATGATGAAAAACGTATATATATTTTTTTTCTTACATTTATGTGAGTAAACTACAGGAGAAGTTTCCAGCTGACATTTTTAAATTTAAGATTTTTTCCCACTCACCTGCAGCGTCTCGCCTTAAATATTATCTGTAAAGCTCTTTTTAGAAGAGATTTACAGATAATACTTAGCATCTCTTCCATAATCTGACACAAGTGTTGCATTTAAGATTTTATTTGTAACACCAGTCATCATTATTCACATTTAAAACTCGAGTATCTGATCTGTTATTATTCACATTCATTCGAGTGCACGGCTTTAAAAGAGCTTTTTTAACACATGAAGTGAAACTGGGACGGACCACCCAAGCCCAGCCAATCAGAGCGCAGCTATCGGCTCATAGTTGTGGCTGCAGAGAAATAAAATACTCACTGCAGTCCTGCTTTTACAATGTGTTATTAGAGGAAAAACACAACATTTTCTAATTTACAGAAGTCAGGTAGCCCAGCTTTAAGTGCTATTCCATCTTTCTTTCATCATATCCACTCAACTTCGATTGTCTTTATTGGTTTTAACTATTTATTCTTTACTTATTTATTTAGTTTAGAGTGTTTTCTTGAAAACTCTTTGTTGTGTTTTCTGTTAATTGTGTTTTGTTGTAGATATTCTTCACAAATGCATTTCTAGTTTGTGTAAGCAGAAAGTAGATGGCGCTTAAACTCATTAAGTGCCCGAGCAAACAGAACCAGATACAGATGTTTATTTTGTTTTTATAACTTTTTTTTGTTATAAAACATGAGATGCCAAGTTTAAGGTACTCAAGAGCATGTTTAAAGGCTAATAACAATGTAAAAATGCATATTTTTTTCCTTTAAAAAATAGAATCAATAGTTCAAATCCAGCACCGACCATTTACTTTACCCAGTCTTGTCCCCGTTATACGCTGAAAATGTGTAATGTGTAAAGTTTATGGGCCTAAAATTGTGTCTGAGTGGGCAAAATGTTATGCATTTTTAATAACCTATAGGTACCACTTACAGCAGGGCTATTCAACTTAAGGCCTGTGGGCCAAATCAGGCCCTCCGAGGGTTATGATCTGGCCCTCAACCCATTTTCCAAAAACATAGAACATATTTTATCTGTTGTTAGTGGGTTAGACCTGGTTTAGTCCTGGTTCAGACCTGGTTTAGTCCTGGTTCAGACCTGGTTTAGTCCTGGTTCAGACCTGGTGTAGTCCTGGTTCAGACCTGGTTTAGTCCTGGTTCAGACCTGGTTTAGTCCTGGTTCAGACCTGGTTTAGTCCTGGTTTAGTCCTGGTTCAGACCTGGTGTAGTCCTGGTTCAGACCTGGTTTAGTCCTGGTTCAGACCTGGTTTAGTCCTGGTTCAGTTCTGCAGATGTTGTTAAGGCCTTTTGTATTACATTTTCAATTAATTTTTTTATTTCGTTTCGCAGTAGACACATTTATGGCTCCGAGGACAAAACCATCAGAAAAATCAGGTCCTCGGTAAAATAAAGCTGAATAGCCCTGATTTAGATTGTGGGTATGTTCAAATTTGTATTTAAAATATAACATTTCCAATATCATCCCATAATCTTCATTCTACTGAGGCCCACTCTCCTCTTCTATTAGGCCAGGCCTGGCCCTTTACCTGGTTTCATACAGCTCTTACATCAGTGTTACAGCTCCTCCCGCCCCCAACAGCTCTCCCTCCACGTCAGTCACATTATGCAGCTAATCATCGATTGTCAAAACAAGTCATCAATGCTACGCAATAGGAAACTACTGTTTTATAGCCATTATTTTCTCTTATGTTTCTCTGATGTAAATCAACCCAAGACTAAATAAGATAAACCTCTCTCTCTCTCTCTCCCCCTCTCTCTCTCCCCCTCTCTCTCTCTCCCTCTCTCTCTCTCTCTCTCTCTCTCTCTCTCGCCCCTATGTTCCCCACAGGAGCAGGTGAAGCAGACACAGGTCTCAGGTCTGAGATCATCACAATAACAGCACGGACTCGTTCTCTTTGTGTTAAGATACAAAATGCTACGTTTTTTTTAAAATTAAAATCAGTTTCATATTGATGGAACAATGAGCCGAATTGAATTTAGTTGGTGCAAAATGCAAAGATCCATGTGGAGAACGCCACGCACGTGCGAGATGACAATCAGCACTTTATAACCCGCTCCAACGAGAACCGCAATTAAATGATGATTTATTGTCCTGAACAAACCCGCGGATGAAAAGACGCTCCGCGCATCCAGCAGCGATGAACACAACATGAACCACGTGACAAAACTGTCCCAGATCAAACTGGAGTGTGTGAATCGTAAAAATATGTATGTTTATTCCTGTTTATTTATTGGCATTTGAAGTTGACAAAAGGCAAATGAACCCTAGCAGTTTAAAGCTATTAGTAATATTATTTTTTTCACTGGTAAATTGAGTTGTGCATGAGCTGTAGAGCAAGAGAGAAAAAAGGCCTGAATATAACATTAAATAAAACAAACTATAAGTAGCCTATATTACTATATATTAAAGCCCAGATTCCCTGACATGTGTTTATGAGGCTTTTTAAAGATATTTAATCACTTTAAATACCATTAAATAACATGGAAATGTAAAAAAAAAAAGCAATGCAATTATGATTACTAAGAAACATAAATCTTTAGGCCTATATTTCTCCATACAGAGCACATGATCATGTAGCCGACCGCGGGAAAAACTGTACGTGAGCAGATGACGTGCGTCTTCTGCGTGTGAATGTGCATGTGTGGAAGGGATGGGTGATGTTCTTGGGTGCCCGTATGTACGATGTGGCTCTTTGCGGTAAAGTAAAAAATGTGGCTCTTAGTCTCTAACTGGTTGGCCACCCCTGCATTAGTCAATACAAGACTACACCTTTTACAGTCAAAACACACTTAAGACACAAAAGAAGATAAGGTTTGCACTTCTACGAAAATCAAAGCGAACATAAACAAGTCTCCCATGCACCTCTCCTTCCTCGCCTTCAATCTCATATATAAATGTGATGGTTCCGCTCCCTGTACAAAACCCCAAAGGCAATTTAAAGCAAAGTAGGCCAAAATGAAATATGGCTGCAATATAAAAACAACACTTCAGACGCACAGCAGCCTGATAAGACCGTTCTGTGAGCCGGGTGTGTGTGTGAGACGTGAGCGTGCACGTGAGGATGGCATGGGTGCACGACAGGGGACGCTAAGTGGGTCGCGCACCGGTCGAGTGTTTTATTAGGATTTGAACTGTTGTGGGAGCTTCAGATGAAATTTTAGACTGCTGAGACGTCTGAATAATCTATCATCCGGCACAAGCCCACACGCAAAACAAACTCACCCCCGAGTCCGCTGGAGTCTTGGGCTCTGATGGACTTATATGGGCGCACCCCGGACAGTTACAAGTGCTGTTTCCAAGCACGGCATGTCTGTTTTATCACACAGTAGATTATGAGACATTACTATTATTGCCCGGTGCAATTCAACTAGTTACCTGTTAATTTGTACTGCCTCTATTGGGCCATAAACTCGTGCTCGTTTTCTTGAGACTGTTTTCTCCAGCCATTTGTATGTATTTGTATGTATTTGTTAATGTTGGAAAACAGACATTTCTTATTCAATTAAAATTAACAAAAAGAAACTCTGATGATGAACCACGAGACAGTAATTTGGAAACTTTTTTGGTGTTTTTTTAATGTTGCGATTAAACTGGCTTTGTATTACCCCTTTACCTCCAGGCTGGTGCCAGCGCTGGTTCTGTGCTGGTGCCCATTTCAGAACCAGCTCTGCCGTTTCCCACTCAAAAAGTGTAGGCTCCTGGTGCTGAAAACAGGTCCTGACTCGACCACTGTTAACTGCTGGGCCAGAAATGAGAACCAGTTCTGGTGGAATATTAAGCATAAGTTATATATTAGAGTCAGCACTTATAAAAAGTAATTAATGGAGAAAGCAAAATAGAGTCTGGTGATAAGTGAGGGCAAAAAACACAAAACAATGTGTTGTCAAAGCTACAGACAATAGCCCTTATTTGTTGGAAAAGCGAGCAGACACAGCACAGAACCAACACCTTGGTGGAAGGGGTCTCTGAGTGTCTGGACATTTTGGAGTATCTGAGCTGTATTTGAAATTGGAAGTTTGACTGAGATCACTAATGTATTTTGAGCGAGTTCTGGCCGATCGGGGTCACATTATTATTGGCGGAGAAACTGCAACAGCCAAAGGAAGGAGCTTTCATTGGCTGTTGACAAGCATCTTATAATAGACTTCATTATTGCTCCGGAGGAAATGTTTTTATCACACCAGAGGAGTCATAGAAAACAATAGACAGTTGCACCCATTAATTCGTTTAAAATAGCATAGTATAATTGTATCATGAACAGCATGTGCTCGTACTGTTCTAAAAAGGAACTACAATTACAATCACAACTGCTCCTGTTTGACAGAGCCTTAACCTGCAGATAAAGAAACATCCAAGTCTTTGTCATTCTCATTTTCAGGATAAACCAGGTCTCCTGTTCAGCTCCTTCTCCTCCAGAACTCCAGGCTCCAGCCACAGAGGCTGCACTGGCACTGGTTCATGATTGTGCAGGTGATGGCCTTTGACACTGGGAACACAAATGAGAGACACCTATCAAGCTCATTCTGCTTTCTGATTGGAAAATCATCTAGAGCAGTGTTTTTCAACCTTTTTCTAGTTATTTTGGGTTTAAAAGACACCATGGCACACCACCTGCAAAAACATGACAGAATCCGACCATTTAGTTAATAAAATATGGCATATAATGAGCCAAATCATGTTTGTGTTACTGTTTGGTGTTTTAAATTTGGCATTAGTGGTGGTTTTGCGTTCTGTTTTGGTACAGAAGTTGCTCAGGGAACTCCAAAAAGGTACAATTCTGAACCTGTTAACTCAAATTAGATATTTTTTTCAAGGCACACCTGGCAAAACTTTAAGGCACACTAGTGTTCCCCGGCACACTGGTTGAAAGTCAAGGATCAAGAGTACCACAACAGCAAATTATAACATAAACAAATTGTCCGTCATGTCCAAAGTTTCAGTAATTAAAAACGTATTAACAGCACAATTGTTATCAGTGCAGTCAACATTTAAAATCTTATTCTTAATATTCAGCTCTTGGAATGTACTGTTTGACACATTACAAACCACATTTAAAGTACACCGCATACCTTTGTTGGAGTCAGGTCTGGAAATGTTGCCTTTCCAGCAACGTTCCACATACCTTGCATTTATTTCTTTACCCAAACATACCTTAACTATAGACGCTTAAACATTGCCATTCCATGATCTGGTCAACAACTTGCTACACCTGCTTGTCTCCATGGAGGAAAATACTGAGACAAAGTGGCATATCCTCCACCAGAAAAGGTACGTACTGCGCCTTTTCGAAATTTCCAAAGCTCCCCATGCAATTCTAAATTAATTTCTACATTTTTATTCATAATTTATCTTTTTTTACTTTATACATTTACCCAAAACTACTACTAAAAACTGTCCTTCAAGGAAAACTAAGCCAAAACCCTTGAAAAACCCCTTTTTTTTTTCTTTTTTCTTTGGCGCCCCCTATGCCCAGAAACGACCTCGACACAAAAACCATAACCGCTTGTGGCCCGAGCCATCCCTGCACTCCATATGTTATCTATTAAATTTGATGGATGGGGTTTACAAACAAAATCCATGTCACCACTTAATCCCAGCAGTCACTCTCGCTTGCACTTCAACGACCTTTTCCGCCACCACTGCACACTGTGTGACACAAACACACCAAATCCCCGCTAATCTGTCTGTGACACGGCCCGCTACATGTTAGCCTCACCACATTATGAACTCTGGGCTAACTCCTGACCCAAATATGGGACCAGGCATAAGCTAAGATCATGACCTTTTGATCATTATGGAGATGGACATGCAGGATATGATTTGGCTTATGGATATGAAATAGAAATATGTATGTGTGTGTGTGTGTGTGAATGTGTGTGTGTGTGTGTGTGTATGGGGCGGTGGGCTCTTCCATGGTCTTAAGGGCATAATTACCCAGATGTTAAATACATTAGTGAAGTGGACAGTGGAGTGGCCTAGATAACATGCAATGAGTGGATTGGGGGCAGTAGTTTTGAGTTATTCCACGCGTAAAATAGTCGTAGGGTCAGGCTTTTGAATCTGCAATCTGTGCGCTTCAATGAGAAGGAGGGATACAGAAGATAATTTAATCATGTTTTATCAATGCAGCTCCATTTAAAGTGCCTATGGCAGGTTGAACTACTAATTTTACTAAAACACAGTTAAGATAAACATACTTTATCATTTAAACCGTGCGTTCTCTCCAGGTTCTCCGGCTTCCTCCCACCGTCCAAAGACATGACTGTGTAGGTTAATTGAGAACTCTAAGTTGTCCCTAGTGTATGAATGTGAGAGTGAATGGTTGTCTGTCCTTGTCTCTGTCTCTCTGTGTCAGCTGCGACGAGTTGGCCACTGTCCAGGGTGTACCCCGCCTAAGGCCCAAAGTCACTGGGATAGGCTCCAGTCACCCGCGACGGGAATAAGCGGTAGAAAATGAATAATAGTAATTAAAAAATATTCCATGTTTTTTATTAAAAATTTGACTTCCTGGTGGTAAATCATGACATCACACTAGGAAATTCTGAAACTAACCTCGCAACCGTGTTTCAACTGTCACAACGATAATTCTTTGACAAAGAAAAATATACGAGAAAAACTCATGTTTAAAGCGTCAGAAATATGTGTTTGTTGCGTATACATTTCCCCAAACCTTTCAATGAAAGTCTCCCTAGTGTGATGTCACACTTACACACTTTTAGAACTCTGCTCTACTTCTTGTTATTTTCAACATCTTTTCTTCAAAAACTGCCACTTGATTTGTGTAAAACTAAGAATCATATTTGCATCATATTTTATCCACCAAATAAGGGTTAGAATGTTAGAATAGAACAAATGTTTTTTCTTATAAATAAAATCTAAACAGTTGCTAGAATTATGCTTTTTTTTCCATAAGGCCAATCTCAGCAATTCTCAAAAAGTCGTTTAGTAATTTTAAGTTTGTGGTGGTGTAAGCTACACAACTATAGTTTACAAGCTATAAAGCATATAGTAAGCTTGTAAACAAGAAACCGTGCGGCAGCTTTTATGAATGGGTGAGCATCAAAATTTAGTCGAAAGCATTAGCCATTAAGGGGTTCAGAGGTTGTCATCCGGACGCCGTTTAAAATTTTGAGCAGAGAGAAGAACTGGTTTGAAAGAGGAGTAAAGGAGGCCATTTTTGTAAAAAGAGAAAATCCTTCCCTGAACAGGAATGGGGGCTTAAGATTTAATTTAGCCAAAATTTATGACAGCATTTTAACACCTTGGTCCAGATCAATAGACCAGTCAAATGCTAATGAGGCAATCAGTAGTGAGGAGGGAGCAACAGCCAGCTATCAAGATAACAATAGACCTTTAGACACAGGTGAAACTAGGTGAGGCCAACCATTAATCAACAAGATAGACCAATTAATTAAATCCCAGGTGACAAACAAACAATCTTATAACAAAGACAGGAGTGCAGTGACTCCTCCTGGGGCTGGACTCCACTACTTAGAAGTAGCATATAAGGCCCAGGTTCCCATACCAGCTCTCTGATTGACAATGACTTTTGGATACAAGTCGAAACGGCTCGATCTTTAAACGGCGTCCGGATGACAACCTCTGAACCCCTTTCTACGATGGACCACACCTGGACGAATGAGGGTTTACATCGACCATTAGCCATTAAAAAAAAAAAAAAAAAAAAAAGGGTTTAATGGCTTTTGAACTTTGAACTTTCTTTTCCTGTTGCTGAGCAAAACTGAATAATTACACTCAATGGACCCAATAGAGCTCAGTTCAGATCCTCCGTGACACACACACACACACACGCACACACACATACACACACACACACACACACACACACACACACACACACACACACACACACACACACACACACACACACACACACACACACACACACAAATGGAATTATACGATGGATACAGTGTAATACAGTGTGACACAACAAAGAACACAACGATGAGACAGTGGAAGGAGGTGGAGAGAAGGTCCACAGGTCGGAGTCATGGCATTTGAGGATAGGGAAAGGAAGAACAAGGGGACAGTGTTCAAGCTCCATACCTCCCCCAGCTGCTCCTAGGGCAGCGTAGACAAAACTGTAGATTTTTATTTCTGTTCCTAACTGGCCTGACCATAAGCTATATCAAAGAGGAACGTTTTGAGCCTCGTCTTAAATGTGGAGATAGTGTGGGCCTCTTTAACATGAACAGGAGCTGATTCTATAACACACGATCTCGGTAGCTAAACGCTCGACCTCCTACTGTGCTTTTAGAGACACTGGAGACCAACAATAGTCCAGCATTTTGAGAGCGATGTGCCTAGTTCTTCTCCAAATGACTTCTGGCAGGCTGTACACTGGGATTGCGTAATGCTGTCCCCTCTAAGTAGTATTAAATGACTTTGTTTTATATTCTGGGGTAAAAGTTGGTGGATTGAAGGAACCTAATCACTGCTTTATCAATCGCACTTGAATTAGCCCCCAACGAAAACATTGACTGGACCGAAAATGTTGTAATCCCCAGTTCTGAAAGCTTTTTTAAATAAGATCTGCCTTTCCTCATTATATATTGTACAAGGCAATAAAACATGATGTACTGTTTCCAACTGGCCAGTGCTTAGTTTGGATGATAAGATTTAAAATTTGATTCTAAACTCAACAGGAAGCCAGTGAAGAGACTCTAGTACCGGCGTAATGTGCTCTCTTCTTTTTGTTCATGTTCGTAATCTTGCAGCGGCAATTACAAAGAAAGAGGTGAAGAGGTTTCAAAAAAGAAAGAAAGTGAATGGAAGCCAGACCTGAAGCTCACTTAAGCTCACTTCCTATTTGGAACACGGGGGCTAGCGGGCTAACTACTTTCACTCGGTCTGCGGTCTGATCTCAGAAGGATGTGGGGGCATAGTGCATAGTTTACATTGGCATTTGAAACCCATGGACTCGCTGAATGTGTCAGTTGGGTGATTCATAATTCAGGAAACTGCTTAAGAGCAAAGTTTCTCTTCATTGTAGAGGTCAAGGAAACAACATAAATGCGAGCCTTCCTGTATTTATTGTTAAACCAAGATTAATTCTGCAAAACGTTCAATCTCACCTCTTGACATTAACTACAAGGTAATATGTTTACGCCCGATTTAAGGTGGAATGTTTGGGTGTGATTTCCGCCTTAATTGTCCCACCCCTTCCTCCGTTAGAAACATATTGAGGAAAGGGCGCCGCAGGCATGATTGGATATTTACTATCACATTTCCTTGAGCTTACATAAGAAAAGACTACCGTTTTTTTTATTTTTTATTTGTTGTATCCTTGCTTTCCTAACAGCAGATTGACATTAAAAGGGCATGGAAGAAATTAACTTGTGTATTTGAATTGCTGTTTATTTTGACGACGCCAAAGCCGCTTGAAAGCTCAAATCGGATTCATGCCATTGCTGTCTTTTAAACGCCTAATCCCCTGATGGAATGAGGTTTGGTCTGCTGTATCACATCTCCAATAACTGTTTGCCTGCTCCTCTCTATCTTTAGGAGTCTTTTGCTGCCACTGTCAGAGCAAATATTTGACCAAGCCCCCCGCGGAGTTAGCCACACTGCCCAAAATGTGATCCAACCCGAGCGCAGTGTCTTTGATGAAGCTAAGGGTGGAATGGTTTGAACATGAAGGTAGGGTTTAGAAATGAATGGAAGCGTTTGGAATAAGGGGAGATGTTAAAATTTCATGGGATCAAACAGCACAAGTTATTAAATGTATGAAGTTTTAAGTATTTTTTTAGTCCTTTATGTAGTAACCAATTCAATGCACCTCATTTATAACCGTTGGAAGCGCCGCTTAAAGGCTCTGTACCTGATTTTTATTGAACTAGTTTGTGTCAAAGTCTTTAAATCGTTACATAATGTATTGCTCACTTATCTAATGCAGTCGCAGCATCCTAAATATTCAGGGATGACTAGAATGATCAGATAACTTAATAATTGGATCTGGTTTTTGGTGTGTTTTACAAGCACAAGAAAAATGATCATGAATGTTGTATTTGGAAGACACTAAGAAACTAAAGACTCTTTCGATTTTCAACATTTTCTCTTTCATTTATGTCTGTGCCACATAAGTTTGACTTTTTTTCCCGTGTCAAAACCTGCATAGGTGTGAGGAAAGAAATCAGATCTCTCACATCAGCTTAAGTGACATTTTTATAATCTGAAATGTCCAGAAATCAGATCACTTTTCACGAGTCTCTGAGCGTCTCCTTTTCTTTTCTTCTCTTTCTTTTCTTCCGTGTCTCGTGTTACTTGTTCTTGAAAGAAAGAGCGAAGCTTTTAGTTTTTGTTGTTTTTTTTTGGTTTGGTCTTAATGTGTGGTGGCAGGACAGGTTCATAAATTTGGGATGAAGGGAACTATTTGAAAATTCTACTTCATGCAATAGCAACATGTTCTAAACAGCTTTAAACAGGGGGGTTTGGGGTTCCTTCCCCAAAATAATATTTAAAAAATAAGACCATATTTCCTGTATTATGGTGCGTTTAACACATATTCAGCTGATTTAAGTACATAGTATACATACTCATTTGTAATTTTATAATGTTATATTTGATTTACTATTAAGCTTTATATGATTTAAGTACACTGTTCTCATTTGTATTTTACAATGTTATATTTGATTTACTCTTAAGCTTCAATCCTAGACTATTTTGTTGGTCTTTTTCTTGTTTAAAAGTACACGGCACTACTTTACTGTGATACTGAGAGAATCGCATCTGTTTCCTTGCATTTATGATGATCGGGAAGGGCACTTGTGTGGCTTGTTGCCAGATTTATACTCCTGCGGGCACTTTGAGGTCCAAGGACCAGCTCCAGCTCGTGGTGCTTTAGACCAGACTTAAAACCAGGGGGGACAGGGCCTTTTCTGTGGTCGGCCCCAAACTCTGGAACGCTCTGCCCCCCCCACGACAGAACGACCCCCACAGTGGAGTGTTTTAAGTCTCGTCTTAAGACCCACTTTTATTCTCTGGCTTTTAAAACCACGTGAATTGTGTGGTCTGCTGTGTTTGAATTCATTTTATTGCTTTATGTATTTATTTATTGCCATTTTATTGTTTTGCTCCTTTGATTTCACTGGTCTTATCATTTTTAGGACTGGTAAAATGAAATGACTTTGTTTTATTATGGTTGTCATTCTGTTTCTCAGAATCAGTTTATTGTCAGTGATCAAAATTCACATAGGAACTTAATTCGGCATAAGGTACAAAATAAAACAATTAATACAATATAATAAAATATATAAAAGAGGCATGCATAAGATGATTCTGTGCAGCACTTTGAAAATGGTTTGTTTGTAAAATGTGCTATATAAATAAAGTGGATTATGGTGTGTGTGAAAGTATCTATTAGTAATGCAATGCTAACACTTGAATGGGAAGAAAACATTAGTGGTTTAATTTTTACGTACATGGTTTGCTTGTATAGACATCTCTCCCTCAGTCTGGTCACCGCATTCATCTCCCCGAGTTCAAATGGGCATGATCGACAGGTGGATTAGCCAATCAGGAACAGGTCTGTATCAAAACAAATATGGCAGTTTACAAGGAAAAAAGAAAGGTAAGAAAATAGCAGACCCCCCAGTCCGATGCCCCCGGAACTAGTTTGTTTTAACTCTTTTCTTTGTAAGCAATAGTTAGACCTGGCATGTCCAAACTCAGGCCCGGGGGCCAAATGCAGCCCTCAGACCAATTTTTCTTGTCCCTTAGGCTTCCTGGTGAACTGGCCCACATTGTCCTGAGAAGTACTTTTTACAGCACATTTCAGATTTTCTCCAATTCTAACCTAAAGAACTAACATTTTGGTGCAATACAGACCTGATATTAAGGCACTGAGACTGAATGTAGATGTGGTGGCGCTTAAAACATCAGATAAATGCAGCTTTTTTTAACGTTTCACGATTGATTTGTGTCCCTCCGCTTGGTCTATATTTCAATATGTGGCCCTGGCTGGAAAAAGTTTGGACATCCCTGAGTTAGACACATTTGAAGGATACCACATGTGAGGATCTATCTTTTATATTATTTGTCAGTTGTAATATGCTATAATAAATACTAACGTTATAATAATCCATGTTCATTACCAATGCACAATCATTAAAGCAAAACTGACATTTAACCGTGGATTTTTAAGAGTGTTATCATTTCAGCAAATTATGACCAATTGGAGTCACCACTATAGTCACTACACTATAAATATTATTATTTTCAATTCATTTTACCGGTTGACAGCACTAACACTTGGTTTCGGTGGCTGCAGTTCTGACCCAGTCTTGAAAGTGAACACAGATAAGCCATGTCTGTTAATGGAACTCATTTGACCTTTCCAACACAGCCATTGATGTTGTGAGTTGGTGTCAAACACAATTAGTTTCCTGGCGACGACCTCCCACAGACTTGTAATGAAATACAGGTGGGCAGACAGGCAACTCTCCTCATGTCAAAATCTACAAACTACTGACCCCGAATAAACCTGAAACAAAGATGACAATAGCTTTACTCCACTGCATTTGACACGTAAAGCTTCTAGAATTAGAGCCGTAGTCCTTCAGTCGTTTAGTCGATTAATTGGTTGGTGAAAAATGCGTAAATTCTATTAATGATGGAGACTTGGTTTGGTCTAATTCTCATCAGTTTAGCCCTGATCTAACTAAATGTAAGTCGTCATAAATTGCCAGTTTTGTCTTGTTCTCATTCAAGTTTAATTTCGGGTATAGTCCCAGTTTGGATGTGGTCAATCTGCGTCTGTGAATGAATCCTTTAGCCCAGGCATGTCCAAACTCAGGCCCGGGGGCCAAATGCGGCCCTCAGACCAATTTTTCTTGGCCCTTAGGCTTCCTGGTGAACTGGCCCACATTGTCCTGATAAGTACTATTTACAGCACATTTCAGATTTTCGACAATTCCAACCTAAATAACTAACATTTTGGTGCGACACAGACCTGACATTAAGGCAATGAGACTGAATGTAGATGTGGTGGTGCTTAAAACATCAGATAAATACAGCTTTTTTTAACGTTTCGCGATTCACGTTTCGCGATTCATTCAGGACCTCAAGTGGGAGCCGACCATCAGCTCCATCATCAAGAAGGCCCAGCAGAGGATGTACTTCCTGCGGCAGCTGAGGAAAGCCAAGCTGCCGGCGCAGATGATGGTGCAGTTCTACACGGCCATCATCGAGTCCACCCTCACCTCCTCCATCACCGTGTGGTACATCCTCACCTCCTCCATCACCCTGTGGTACGCTGGAGCCACAGCCAGGGACAAACAGAGACTACAGCGCATTGTGCTTCTGCTGAGAAGGTGATCGGCTGCAGCCTTCCATCTGTCCAGGACCTGTACGTCTCCAGGACTCAGGGACGAGCAGGTCGGATCACAGCTGACTCCTCCCACCCTGGACATGGACTATTTCAGCCACTCCCCTCGGGCAGGAGGCTACGGTCCATCCGGACCAGAACCTCACGCCACAAGAACAGTTTCTTTCCCTCTGCCGTTGGACTCATGAACACTCTGTAACACCTGCCACTTTAACAATAATATTATTTAAGAACAATCTATTTGCACTACTGTCTGTCTAAAGACATGACTGTGTAGGTTAATTGACGACTCTAAATTGTCCATAGTGTATGAATGTGAGAGTGAATGGTTGTCTGTCCTTGTCTGTCTGTGTGTGAATGAATGAGAGTGAATGTGGGACAACAGATGGAAATTAGCCCAAGGCTACAATCTGGTGTGTTTACAGCACGTATATCATGTATGTTCATTAACATGCACTGTCCCAAAAAAAAAGAATGTACAGTCTGCCAACTGTACATTCTGTATATAGTGTTAGTCTATCTTAGTCTATTTTATTCTTAAAATGCCTTTTTATATATATTTTTTATTTTATCCATCGCTTTATGTTGCACCTACGCCGAAGCAAGTTCCTATGTTTGTGAATTTCACTGACAATGGCAATAAACCGCTTTCTGATTCTGATTCTGATTGATTTGTGGCCCTCCGCTTGGTCTATATTTCAATATGTGGCCCTCGATGGAAAAAGTTTGGACACCCCTGGCTGCGACCAAAGTTTGTCTGAGGGAATATACACAGAGTTGTAGGCGACGCTAGCAGTGTTTATGAGCTTGTAAAGGTTAATAATAAAAGAAATAAAATGCTGAGATAAGATCCCGGTTCGTGGTCTTTTTGGTGACAGGGTGTGATCGTGGTAGACGCAGTGAGAAGAGGGCTTTGCGACCTTTGCGACCAAGATTCCAAAATATCAGACACACTTGATAAAAATTTCAGTCGACTAATTATTTCCCTAAGATTACCAGGATTTTGGATAATGGACCACAGCAGAGAGTAGAATGCAAACTTTGGACAGTTTAATCTGCTGCTGCTAGGACTGCAATAATAAATCAATTAATTGTGACAAGTTTAGTAATCGTATTTTGATAATTGTCATCTCTCTGCAGTTTTCACACGAAACTGGGCAGCTTTTTAAGAGCTGCTGTGGGTCAGAAATATTGTTCGCAGGTTTGGCTAGAGCAATTTTACATGTAAAATGTATTAATCAGAATCTGTGTCACTGGAGGAGCGCTACGTTCAACAAATACTGCAGAAAACACAGCCGTGCTGTTTGGTTTGGGTGGTTTTTCAGACGCTCTTGCGCAGGTTTGGCTGCTGAAGCCTGGCAACCCTGCTATACAGACTCTAATGCAGTAACGAAAGTACCTTTTTAATACAAAGATAGTGGCACTTTTAACATATCATTTCTGATTTTACTCATACTACACTCTTTTCTCTCTCTAGAAAACTTTAAAACACCATACTTCAACCTGAATATATTTTTAAAATCTCAAAGTACAACAGAAACAATTGTTTGACTGCTATAACCGTTAGTTGAAGCCCTACTACATCGCTGGATGTTATTGTTTTGTGTGAGATCCTGATCGTTTTGCGTGTTTATCGGTGCCATGGCCCCTTTTAGTCAATGAACGCCCAGTCAATCCTTTCTTTAGTCGACTGCGGTCCTTGTTGGAATCAGCAGAACGGTGCATAGGGAGCCTTCTTCTCATCCTGTGGAGGTAGAGCGGAGGATTCAAACCGGGGTGTGTCGTTCCGCTGCAGTTTAGCCAAGCACGCCCAGAAAGCAACGGGAAGTGCTTCTGGGATGTTGGTCTTCGTGTTACCGAGTGAAATCAGATTACATTTCTAAAAATATCAAACAGTGCTGTATGCTAATAGTTCCACATAAAAACAGTAGAAACACCTGTCAAGCACTGGGAAAGACATCTGAGCCATAGAGACAGGCAGTATTTCCATCTGGTGAATGGAAAGTGCGCACTGTATAAGTCACAAGTCACAGTTATACACAACGTCTGATACTGAAGTCATAGTATGATTACATAGTATGATATTGCACTTTGTCACTTCCTTTACCATCATATATTCCTGGGTTTCACAACAAATTTGAATCAACTTTTGACCTTTTAGCCGTGACAACAAGAAAAGGTTTTAACAGTGCTTTGATAGTACAATAGTCTTATTAAGAGAGAGTTAAAATTGCAATTGTGAACTAAACTAACTTAATAATAGAAATAGTCAGCTGGCTTCCTGGGGTATTTATAAATCTTGCATACGTACAAAAATGTTGCATACCTGACTTTCAACGTTCGTTCGTGATCTCTGAAAAGACAACTGGACGAGGAAATGAACAGTATGGTGCAAAAACTCTGAACTTTGTGTGTGAGAGCTTTCAGAGATGAAGCAAAAGACGATCTGAGCTCAAAGAGATGAGAAGTGAACAAGTTAGAGGAGGTTTTGGGGCGTTTGTGTTTTGTCTGTACGTACAATTCCATGTTAAGTTCCATAAATGAGACCCGTGCTCCTATACAGCTGTTGGATCATGCTGACTGCCCCACCCTTGGACAGCTGCTCACTGAAAGCAGTGGAACTTTTTTATTTGTTCCAAAATGTCGATGTGACTGCTGAATCCTAATTGTGATGTCGAAGAGCAAAAAAACTGAGAAAAAGTATGGAAAGAGCAGTTTTGTTTTGTTTGAATAATTTCAGAGCAATGGTGTTTTGGATTATTCAAAATACAACTTTGAGTGAGAAAAAACACAACTTTCAGTGAGAAAAAACACAACTTTCAGTGAGAAAATGAGAAGGCGAAACAGTCAAATAAACTGTACAAAATGCCCTCTATTAGACGATAAACATTTAGTCCTTAAAATATTCCTCCATAAATAATGCAGTACTGTTTGTGACTGAGGTTTAAAGTAAACGTGCGTCGGTCGCCTCAGAAGTGCACATACTGTAGACGTCCAGTCCTTTTGAATGGCACAAACATGAATGAGAACCGAGTGAATGTGACCCCGGGTCAGTGGACACTGCAGAGGCTCCCGTGGGCTGCAGGTGTGTTTGTCATGCTAATGTGCCACTGTGCAGGAATTTAGTGCCACTGTATCCGTTTGTTCAGTGTCAGTGCTTTGCTGGGTTCATCCTGGGAAGTTTGGGAAACAATCTTGCATTTTATCTTCCACCTAAAACAGGCAGTTGTATATTTCCTGACTCATCACTGTAGAAGAGCCTCCTACACCTATTCAAACATTGCACAGGATTCTCAGAAGTCAGATCGGTTGCTCAAGGTTCAATGGAAAAAAAAAAAGATAGTTGATGAAGTTACTAATGTTTTTTGGTACCCATTGCAGTGCAGCGCTCTGAATGGATCTTATTATTTGACATATGATACACTCTTCTAAATCAAAGTCCAAAGGGCGCTCACCTTAAGTTGCCTTTAGATTTACTGAAATAATAAAACACAAAATGAATAGGCCTTGTGTTGGCTAAAGGGAGATAATACTGTTTGCTACAGCACTGTATCTGCATGTTTATGATTGTTTATCATAGCATGTTATTAGCACATTGCTTCCGGCTGTGTTTAAAGTGACACTGTGTAACTTTCTGGAGGTGGAGAGTCACCTGGATGATTGTATGGAAATAGAAAGTTTAAAAAGTCCATACTTTGGAACATTCTCCATGGAGATAGATATGTTTTATGCCATACTGTGAAAGATTATCGCCAAAGTACGCCAAGTATGGGTCAGGTTTGTGGAGATGCAAGCTCGCTCACTACTTTTTAGTGCAAAAAAAAACAAACATGCCTTTATAAAACATGGTGTGGCTTTAAATTTACTAACTTCAGGTTTTTATACACATAATAGGCTTACATTTTTAAAAGTGGTGGAAGAAGTACTCTTATTTTGTTACTTAAGTAAAAGTACAGGAACAAAGAAATACTCAAATAAAAGTAAAATGATCACATTAAAAATCTACTTCAGTAAAAGTTTTCAAGTTCATCTTAAAAATGTACCTAAAGAGAGAGTAAAATGTAAAAGTAATTCACACAGATTTTAAGAACTGTCAAATTGTAATCTGGATGAAGAATTGTCTTTAGATTTATTTCTGTTTTAAGTTAGATTTAAGTCTATTTATAGAGTTTGTAATTGTTTCTATTTTCTGGCTGTTCCTGAACTGTGCGCTGGAATTTCCCCATTGAGGGACAAATAAAGGCTCTTTTATTTTATCTTATCTTATAATTGTCCTGACTATTAATCACTGGAAGCAATTTTCCTGTTGTTTGTGCAGTAAAATCTACCTCATAAAAGTTATTTGACTCATAAAAACAGAAACTTTTCAAACTAAAACAGAAGTGAATGTAATAAGCTTCCGTAGAATGTTATAATAAATCACACTTGATGAGGAGGGGCCTGTACTTAATTTTGCCTTGGGCCCTCAACTTCCCAGCCCCGCCACTGGGCCTAACGCAACATTGATAGACCCAACAATTCCCCCTCTTTGTCACAACCTCTTCTTCTTCTCCTTTTTTTTTTTTTTTTTTTTTTTTCTAACCTTACCCCAAAAGTGTAGTGTTACGCGAGGACACAGCAGCACTGGCCCGGCGCAGAGCGGAGCGGAGCAGCTGGAGAGTGGGCCAGCCCAGCAGTCCAGCAGCCACACGGGGAGTCCACGCCTTTCCCATCCCATCCGCGCCACCGCACCGTGCCTTCATTCACCGCTGCGCAAACAGACTCAGCACAACTCCCGCGAACTGACGAGGTAAGACGTCACTGCGCGTTTTTACCTTTTCCACTCCGTTTTTACGTGCGCGCTCGTTTCCTTTTACGCGCGGACTCGTTTCCCTGCAACGCGGTGATTTGCGTGAGCCGAGCGAGTTTGGCGTCCGTTATCGCGCGTAAAGTTGCGCGGATTACGTCGTCGCCACGCGTGGATTAGCGGGGAGACTGGCTGCGATTTGTGATGTTTAGGTTTGGGTTCAGTCCGCACGTGTCCCATGGTCTACTTTCGGTCCCGCGGATGGACAGAGGCGCTGCGGTTTGAAAGTACAGTCGGTGCATTGGCAAAACGCATAAAACAGTTGCACATCTGATTAGCGCCACTAATTGAGTAAATTTGCGCACTTTCAGGGTGGTTTCTGGTCTTTTAACGCTCACTGTAAAATAGTTATTGAGTAGTTTTTGCCAGATGTGGGTAGAGTAGCCAACATTTGCATTCAAGTAAGAATAAGGTTATTTTTAAAGAATACTTATCAAATAGAAAAAGTAGAGACCCAAATAATTACTTTGAAAATGTATTTATTGACAGAATACTGAATAACTGCATTAAAATGTATCTTGGTTGAATCAGAGTAGTGTATTCTGGATGCTAAAAGTACTTTACTTGCAGCGTGTTACAGACATACACTTCAAACCGTTTATTACGCATTGTTTAAATAAGAGGAGCTTTATCACAAATTCAAAAGTGCACTCACTGTCAGAGTTTCATATTTTTTCTCACTAATTCAGTGCTGTTTGAAGCCTGCTTTTCATGATCAAATGCCACAGTGCATTTTAGAGCTGCACAATTTGGGAGAAATATTGAATTGAGATTTGAGATTTCTGACCAGTATTTCGATTACAATTTGTGATTTATGTTTTGATAATAGGATTATGTTCAAGGTTTATATTCTAAACACAACAAGGAGAGTTGACAAAAAGATATGAACTGATAAACTAATTAAAGAATCACGTGTTTTTGTCCCGTTCAGTCATGTTCGTGTCGCTTTTCATTTTGTTTTTGTCGCTTTTCGTCGCCTTAAGTGTTGTTTTTGTAGATTTTAGTGTCGTTTCTGTTGCTTTTAGTGTCATTTTTGTCGCTTGTAATGTAGTTTTTGTCCATTTTAGTGCAGTTTTTGTCACTTTTGATCATGCGTTTGTCAGTATTAGTCACATTTGTGCCATTTTAAGCCAGGGTTGTGTCACTTTTAGTCATGTTTATGTCGCTTTTAGTTTTTTGTTGTGTTGCTTTTAGTCGCGTTTTAAATCTAAACTACAGGGTTTACAGTTTTTTATGCAGATGTTTTGTTGTTTATGGAAGAAATTAATGCCCTTCAAAAATTGCTGCCACTGCGATTTGTCCATGAAAATTGCGATATTGATTTGATTTCGATTAATTGTCCAGCCCTGATGTATTCCTTTGAATTTAGAGTAACTGTAATGGAATACAGTCACTTAAAATATGTATTCTCGGTACATCTATTCTTTTACTTCCACATTTCAAGTAAAAGAGTTGTAAAAAGTATTTGGAGAAACAGTTTGGAAGTTAAATGTATTTAAAATGTGCTTAACTTTACTTAAACAAAATAATTTCTGTATGTTTTTGTCAGTTATAGATTTACTCACAGTGGGAAAAGGAACCAAAACTTATACTCAATTAATAGTTTCCCTAACCCAGACTAATTTTTACTCTGGTGGAAGTAAAAGTATGGTGTCAGATAAGGACTTTTCAAAATGTAAAGTATGAAAATGTAACAGTACTACACACTTCTGGTTGTGGCGTGCAGGCCTAAAGCTTTTAAAAAGTGGTAAAGTAGTTAAAATGTGTGCTTAAGTAAGAGCCGGGGTCAAATAACTAATTACAAATATTCAAGTTACTGTAATTAATGGGGCTGTGTACCTTCAGTCGTTTAGTCGATTAATCGGTCGATGGTGTCCAACATTTTTATTAGTCGACTAATTATTCTATTTAGATTTCAAGGCTCTAACAGCAACAACAATAAGATACGGGGTGAGTTCGCTGAAGAGTCCAACACATAAATACATGGTTTCCTAGTACTTATCATTAAAAAGTGTTGCTTTTGCATGAATTCCTGTGCAATTGTGTCCTTCTGAGTGCAGTTTGGGTCAGATACATGGAAATACTTTTTTGATATGTTTTAGCCACACCCCCTTTTAGTCGATTAATCGGTCGATAGGGGACGTCGTTAGTCGACCAAGAATTTCTTTAGTCGACAACAGCTCTATTAATTAAGAACATTTTTTGGGTAATTGTACTTTTTTGAGAAGATATTTAAACATGAAATTGTACAAACATAACAGCACAGCTTTAAACTGTTTATTTAATACTATTTTGTGTGAAAAAATATTGAATCTAAAATTATGTTAAAAAGTAAGTAGTTTTTTTAATGCATGGAAAAATAAGTAAAACATAAGTAAGTGTGCTTATTACTTTCACTTTTTTGCTTGGGTACAAATATTCAGTACTCTTTAGTTTGTACAGTTACTTTAAAATAATATTACTTTAAAAAAAAGTACTGGCCCAAATACATACATAAGAAAATAATATTGATTCGGACATAATACTTTGGAGGTGATTTATGAGTTTAGCATTAAATGCACAGGTCTTTCCACAGAATAGACACACAAATTGCAATTAAAACAAAAAAGTATACTGTGCCTGAAGAGTGGTATGAGAAGCGCAAATGTTTGATTTATTAAATATTTTCATCATTAAGCTTTTGTCACTTGTAAACTTACTGTAATTGGAAAGTAAGTCAGAGTACTATTACTTAAAAAAAAAAAAAAAAAAGAATAAAAGTAAAAGTATGGTCTCAGAAAACTACTCTTCAAAAAGTAATCGAGTATTACTCATGTTTAAATGTAAATACATAAAAAGAACACGTTTAGTTGCACGTTATGAGACAGTAAGGTATTTCCACTCACGCTTAAACACTTAATCTAATTTAGTGCCTCGGGTTTGACCTAGTCAGACGTTGTTCAGACAATGGATACAGTCGGCATCTGAGGAAGCGCGCTCTCCTGGACTGTGAGGCGGAAGCAGTCCATTCATTTTAATGTAGAAGAGCTGCTTTATCAACCACCGTTCAAACACGTCAAGATCAAACGCAGACTTTGGGAGTTCTATTGTGCCAAATGCAAACACAGACATGGAGAAGACAAAAGCCATTTAACGGCCCAAAGTTGGATTGTAACATCTACAGAGCTACGGCTTCAACTAGTCAAGTGATTATTTCGATTGTATATTTATACTTTTGAAATACATTACCAGCCCAAAAAAGATTGAAATACTGTGACTGAAGGCTTCAAGATAGAGAATATTTATGAATGAAGTGTATTATTGGTGAAAATCTGCAATAATCTATTCTTTTTTTTTTTTTTTTTTGACCTTTTGATGTATTAATATCACAGTCTTTGTTATAAAAGGTCTTTGGGATGTGTTTTAGAGTCTGTATAGTTCAGTTTACGATTAGTCAATTATCAATTTTATAGTCGATTATTTTTAATTGTCGACTAATCCCAAATTGCCGATTAAGCGTTTCAGCCCTATTTGGACAATCCGTTTTCTTCTCTGAGGTAACACCATGTCAACAACTTCTATTAATACTGAGTTGTGACTCAACTTGAATTACTTGTGCTTAAAATTAGCAAGGAAACATCTTTAAACAGAGAAAAAAGTTGTGCTTTCATTCATACCAGACGCTGCTGCCGGACTGTATCTAAGTTTGGTTCAAGTTTAACTCTTACTTTACTATGGATTAGTGTGAGCCAAGAGTGATCAAATGTGTAATTTGTTTGGAATTGCACATTACTTAGGCGCTATACAACTCGATATACTTAAAATTCGACTAGAAGGCTTACAAAATTTACAGTGAGTTTCCATTAGGCCTGTCACGATAACGAGGGCTGTACAGTATTATAAGAGAAAACATCACGAAAAGCGATAATATTGAAATTAACTGATGCCACTGACACAGGATAATCCCAAAGACATTCTAAAACCATGTGAGACAATAAATAAATAGCAGAATAAAACACCTTTTTAGTTTGTTGGTGCCTATAATGAGTTGTAAAAGTAACTTGTTTCACTCTTTATGATTCAAATCTTATCAAAAAACAAAGAAAAAGTTCCCTAAAGTGCATTCACAATAAATTTTGACCCCAAATATATAGTTTTTTCTATCATAAATTGAAGTTGATATAGCATTTATCGTGACAAGCCTAGTTTCCATATTTCTACTGTTACCCCTCGTACAAAATTAGTCAAATACCGTACATTTCTACCACCTGTACTCTCCAGCCATTACTACGTATTATCACTGCTGTTTCTGGTGGAAGGCAGTTGTAATTAACAGTAATACAAATGTCCATCTTTACTGTGCAGCAATTATTGGAATAATTGTGAGGCCGTGCAAGCAGAACATCCATAGACCTTGAGTTGACGCTGGTAACCCTTCTTCCCTCCTGTTTGTCCAGGCCTCCCCATGGCATCTTCACGCTTCCCCCTCGTCTCCCTGTTTCTTCTGCTCCTGTCCTTTGTGAACACGTCTGGGTCCAGAGTAGATGACCTCGTAGTCCAGACCAAGAACGGGGCCGTGCGAGGAGCGTTGGACCCCGCACTCGGTGGCCATGTCCGAACATTTTTGGGAATACCGTATGCGAAACCACCCGTCGGACCGCTGAGATTCAGACCGCCTCAGCCTGCGGAGAAATGGCACCAGACCAAAGACGCATTATCGTATCGAAATTCATGCTACCAACTTCCTGACACTGTCTTCCCAGGTAGGTTTATCTATCACAATATTGACTGGTTGAACTGTACAAAGTTTACCCTAGTTCAAGGGTCTCCAACCTTTTACCCTTGGAAAGATACTTTTACAAAACCAAAATAGCAGAGAGCTACTCCTGTAACAGTCGCAAGAAACTGAGCCGATAACAGAGACGGCAGGCTTCAGATGAGGTATATAAGCCCATTTAATCAATATCCGTTGAATTCAGCCTTTTTTGAAGCACAGGACACTTTTTTGACTGGATGTGATGGCACACCAAACACCACAACATTATCAAACGGCACCAACACTTGTAGTGATTGTTGGTTTCTTTTGTGGTTCACATGTTTGCCCACATATTTCATTAAATGACAAATTGGAGATGTTTTCAATGCACACTAGTGTTCCCTGCAATGTGAAAATCAATGCATAAGTGCACAAAGAGCGGCATTGAAAGTATACTTTTTCCACTATAATAGGCATGTGGTTAATTTGAAATTTGAAGCGCAAAATGTACAATTCTTAAATCCTTCGGGGAGCTTCTTAGAAGCCACAGGTTGGAGACTCCTGCCCTCGTTTGTCTACACTTGTCAACATGATCAGAACAAAGATACTGTCTGTGGTGGTTACTTTTTAGGTAGATTTTACTTTGAATGCTACAAGTGGTAAACGTACATGCACTCCTACCAAAAAAAAAAACAAACAGAAAACTTTACTTGAAAAACTTAATCTGGGATGTAATTAGGTGCTGAATTGAGGACAAAGAACACGTCGGTTTCAGCCGTAAAATCTGAAAAAGCTCTAGAAACTCAACTAGCTTTCTGACTGGATAATCAGTTTTAGATTTGAAAATATATGCAAAAACAACAATGCGAGTTCTACTTTTCAGGTTTTTTTTTAATCCTTCTTGGATTTTCATTTATTTATTTTTTTATTATAGACAACATACATAACATTTCAAATGTTCAAGTCTCCACAACATTTATAAATTTGTATTCTCCCACATAAAATCAACATAATAATTTTAAAAACATCTATATTATAATTTGAACATTGACTGAAAATCAGCGGACACAATAGTTCATAATAGTTTATCAAATAGTGTATATAATTCGTACCTTAAAAGTGAGCCATGTAACTTCTCTGGCAGTCTAGAAAGTGCAGTACTTCATTATTTCCATCCTTGTGCGTCAAACTGGTAGGTGGGCCCTTTACAGACAGAACATTTGAGACGTAGATCACAACCAGAAGAATTTTAATCTGATTTTGTGCTTCTGTCACACTTGATTGGCCTGGAGAGTGCCCGCGTACGGCAGAGGTCCATGTATGTCCATGTCTGAAGGAAGGTCGACCTCAGGGGCCAGGGGCGCTGAGGAGGTCTTTGAATAGAGCGGATTACAACTGCCATGCTGAGTGCTCATCTCACACAAGCGCTGTGCAGAGACCCAGAGGAAATATAGGAAAGGCACACAGGATCATTTACCCAACATGTTGTTTGTTGTAGTATTTTATGTTCATTTATTGTTTTGTCAAAGGTCGAAAACCTAAACGGGACGTCTGAGGGTCGACACAGACACTGTTCCCTCATGAAAAACATACCTGGAGTTGTATTTAGCTCCATTCACGCTTGTTTGATTCATCTTTTTTAGTAAGTCCTCTCCCCTCTGAGCCTCAAAAATCACCACTCAGTTCTGAATTTTTCCCTGTTTGTGACATCATAGATTGCACTCTGTACTGTTTTTAAGTCTGTAAATCATCACCAGACTCGTTCTGAGCATGTCTACCTTCAAACTGCATGCTTTACAACTGCGTGCCTGCATTAGCATATACGGGCCAAGCTAGGTTGGTTTATCTCCCCTTTGTAATTCCCTCTGCTGCCAGTAGATGGATCGCTAACTCAATTCCTGATGTAGTAATTGCATACATAGAGAATGTCATGTAGGCTTTTAGTAGACACATTATTTTCTAAAACATGAGACGCCAAAGCAGATCCTCATGAGATTAAAGGACAATTACAAATAATGAATAATATGTGTCCTTTAAAGATGCACTATGTAACATTTCTGCAACGTTCCTGTCTCCATGGTGATGTTATTGGTTTGCAAGGAATTTATGTATTTAAATTTAAATGCCTTAAAAAGCTATTATTAACACTATATTGTTAACAAGCTTGTCACTCCACAGAACTGACCTGTAACTTGGCCTAGCCGCGTCACCTGCTCGTCTCTATGGAGTCTGATATGTTTAATTCCATATTGTGGAACATTCCAGGCAAAGCAATAACATCTCCATGGAGAAAAGAAGATAGCAGACTTTCCAACAAAAAAAGCACCTTTGAGAGATCGTGCATGTGGTTTTAGAGTTTTTTTTTTCCCCAGGGGCATTCATTTGGGGGTTACAGGGTCCCCAGGACAGCAAGGGGCCCTCAAAAGCTTGTGAGTTTTTAATTGTTTTTGAATTTTTCTACATTTAAATCTATTTTTGTTGTAATAAGAACATAAAAAATACAACAAATAACAAATAATTACTTGAGCAAAGTCCTTGAGAGACTAAATACAGTTATGCATGACATCAGGGGGCGCAATCAGACATTTAAAAAAGAGGAAAATTACTGCTCACATATGAACCAAGTTTGATTATAATTTGCAGTTTGTGTATTTTCTCAAAGTAATAATATGTTTCCAGATTAGAGAACAGTACTGTATCATAATACGGGCCTGTAGTTACAAAAGAGTTATTTAGCGAGTTATTGTTACACTGCATGTAGAATAGTAATAGGGCATGAAAAATAACAACAATAACTGAATTTGCTGGGATAAATAAATCTACAAAATACACAAAATCATGCACTAGGGGCCCACCAAGAAAGTTTGTACCTGGAGCTCAGAATGTAGTGATACGCCCCTGTGTCTAACCATTTGTATATCAACTATTTTGTAAATTTGGGGTCCCGCATGCCACACCTAAAATGCCGTAAGTTGTTTTGGACTTTGGATTTCCATGTGTTCCCTGCACTCTGCTTTCATGTTGGGGCCACTCCTCTCAAATGTACGATGTTATTCAAACACTGAGGAGGGAGTAATGGATACGGTTCTATTTATAGCCCAGCCACCTGTCATGGTTTGCTGGAAAGCTTACTACAGTTTGTCCAGGCCCACGAGCATCGCTGAAAAATGTCTGCATGACTTCCAAATTTAGATACGACACACAAATAGATACAGAGGATTAGAGCGCTGACCTCGAGAGCAGTGAGCAGGGATTTGCCCATGTATATATTTATGTTATGTCTGTTTCAATGATTTAAGAGCACTTCTTAAAATAGACACACATCTGCTTACTATGAAAAATATATCAGAACAGGTTGAACTTTACTTTGCACTAATACAAGTGGCTTGTCGCCTTTAATTATAGACTAGCAGCATAACAATAGATGCAAATGAGGTAAACTACACAGATGCAGGCAAACACATAAGGTGCAGTGGGAAATGTGACTTAAAAATGTAATTCTTAGTCTTTTTACCGTAATGAATTTTAGTTTTAGTCATGATTCAATCAGTTTTTTTCGCTTGTTTTAGTCGACCAAAATGTCATGCTAATTCTGTCAGCCAAATTCAAATTACACTTTTAGTCAAGCAGTAAATATGTTTATTAACTATAATAAATGTTATTGCATTGCTTCATGGAACATGCACAGATGTCTTTCTTCGATGCTGATTTTGTTGGTTGGGGGCTCTAGGATTGAAAAGTCAAATTTGGATCCAGTCATTCATTTATGTTTAGTTTTAGTTATAAAGGGATGCTATTAGGGATGCGCTGATACCAATACTGGGATCAAATATCGGTGTTGATACGGAAAAATGTGTTGACTCAGAATTCAGAATATCGGTTTAGCAGATTAATTTATTACAACGTTTCTCCAGGCAGTTCATCTAGTTCAGAGACAGTTCTTTCGGGCAGATGAGGAACAGTTCGTCTTGTGTTGAGAGAGTTCCTCCAGGAAGATGAGGAACAGTTCATCTAGTATAGAGAGAGTTCCTCCAGGCAGATAAGGAACAGTTCATTTAGTGTAGAAAGAGTTCCTCTAGGCAGATGAGGAACACTTCATCTAGTGTAGAGAGAGTTCTTTCAGGCAGATGGGGAACAGTTCATGTAGTGTAGAGACAGTTCCTCCAGACAGATGAGGACCAGTTCTTCTAGTGTAGAGAGAGTTCCTCCAGGCAGATGGGGAACAGTTCATGTAGTGTAGAGACAGTTCCTCCAGACAGATGAGGACCAGTTCTTCTAGTGTAGAGACAGTTCCTACAGGCAGATGAGGACCAGTTCTTCTAGTGTAGAGAGAGTTCCTCCAGACAGATGAGGACCAGTTCTTCTAGTGTAGAGAGAGTTCCTTCAGGTAGATGGGGAACAGTTCATGTAGTGTAGAGACAGTTCCTCCAGACAGATGAGGACCAGTTCTTCTAGTGTAAAGAGAGTTCCTCCAGGCAGATGAGGAACAGTTCATCTACTTGCTTCACTGCACTCATGGTGAGACGCTAAACTGCAGTTCTTATGCACTTATGTATGTGCGACAGTAAAGTTGAGTTTGGTCAGGTGACAGGAGGTAGGCAGGAGGGCGTGGTCATGTGAACTGAAGCTTCATTTAGGGGTTCATTGTGATTCTTTTCTTTCAGGGTTCCCGGGTTCGGAGATGTGGAACCCAAACACCCCCGTTAGTGAAGACTGTCTGTACCTAAACGTCTGGTGCCCCAATGTGAACAGATCTCTGTCCCAGCCCCAGGCCCCGGTCCCGGTGATGGTGTGGATCTACGGAGGTGGGTTCACGAGCGGGACCTCCTCTCTGCCCCTGTACAACGGACTCTATCTGAGCAAGTCTGAAAATGTGGTCGTGGTGTCCATGAATTACAGGTAAGGACTTGGCAGATGAATTTGTGATGTGTCTTTGGTGAGTCAGAAAATATGTTGGTAGCTAGATCAGATTAAATAGGGACATGGGACAATGGTCTCATCAGAACAGAACAGTGCCTCAGCTGAAAGTGTCTATCTGGAGCACACAAAGGTCCTCCAAACCTGGTGTAACATAAGTCAGCTTCAAATGAATGTCGCCAAAATCAAGGAACTAATTTTAACATGCTCCAATCTGGGGCCAAACATACAGCCTGTCAAACTAAACAGTCAGAATGTTGAAATTGTGAACAGTTTTAAATACCTTGGCACAAAGTTGTATTTCCTATTTCACTTTCACAACAGAGCTCAGGATCGTGACATCACACATAACATAATTTTCAGTTAGCCCAATGTTAAATCAATGGAGGTTTTAAGATGCTAAATACTAAAGTGAGCGTTAATTCAATAGTGACTAGTAACTAGGGCTGTAATCCTTTAGTCTTTTAGTCAATTAATCGATCAGTGGTTTAGTCGACCAAGATTTCAATTAGTCGACTAATTATTTTGTGTAGATATAAGTTATATGACAACAAGAAGATATGGAGTGAGATAGCTGAATATTCTGGAGCGAATCATGAGTTTAATCTAGTTTGTATATTTCTAACATATAAATACAAATATATAAATCCATGTTTTTTCTGTGTAAATAGCATGAATTCCTGTGCATTTGTGGTCTTTTGAGTGCAGTTTGGGTCAGATACATGGAAATACTTCCTAGTTTTTATATGTTTTTGTCACACCCTATTTTAGTCGATTAATAGAACAGGTCTTTAGTTGAACTTCTTTAGTCGCCTACAGCCCTAGTACTAACACATGAACATAATTGTGATTTTTCAGACTGGGTGCCTTCGGCTTCCTTTCTCTTCCCAATCACAACACAATCAAAGGTAACGTTGGCCTGCTGGACCAGCAGCTGGCCCTGCGCTGGGTGGCGGACAACATCGCTGCTTTCGGTGGCGACCCATCTAAGGTAGGTCGGGGTTTTTGTCACAGCGTAAAAGTGCAACTCCATCTATTTAAAAACAGAAGCGTTTGTAGTGAGAGTGTGATTGGGTTGCAGGTGACTATATTCGGGGAAAGTGCCGGTTCAGCATCTGTGGGCTACCACCTGCTCTCCCCGGGCAGCAAGGAACTTTTTCAGAGAGCCGTGATGCAAAGTGGCAGCCCCAGCTCACCCTGGGCCCACCTGAGTCAGGGACTGGCATCGGAGAGGTACGTCTGCATACCATAAACGTACTCACTGTCAGCACTGGTTTAGCCCTAGTTTAGACCTGGAGTAGTGTTAATAGTTCAAATATGGTGGTACTCGGAAGGCCAGATATTTTCTTATTAGGGTTTGCGTAGCGTAATAATAAAATTGTATTAATAAACATGTATTATTATGTTTAAGTGTGCATTTTAGATTCACATTCATACAGATATTGCATTTTGTAAACAGTTTATCATATTATTTGCATATTTACTGGCTTAAGAGATGCTGGCTGCACACTAGAGGATTTTTTTGTCATATTTTTAAGGAGCAAACTGAAAAATAAAAATGTAAAACTGAAAAACTAAAATGTGACAAAAGGACATCAAGTTTTAATGTTGAATTGTGGAAAAAATTGATTTCCTAATTTTTTTTTTTTTCTAGTCCAGACCAGGTCAAGACAAAGTCCAGTTTAATTTCAGACCAGGTCATGATTAAGTCCAAACTATGGCGAGACCAGGTCAAGACCAAGTCCAGAATAAGTTCAGATCAAGTCCAGACAAAGTCCAAACTATGTCCAGACCAGGTCCAGAGTAGGGAACCAAGTCCAAACCAGGGACCAAAGTCCATAGTTGAAATTTTAAAAGTAATCCGAAGGTGTAAAGAAAAATCTACAAGTAAAATAAAATTTGAACTTTAAAAAAAAAAAAAAAAAAAGAAACCTGAAAATAAATTAGCAAATAAACAAATAGATATAGATGTATAGAAATCAGTTCACAGTTCAACATTAAATCTATCTTTCCCAGTTTCACATTTTCTTCTGGCTCCATAGATTTCTAGCCTTATTTGCTTGGAGGCGATTGTTTGCTGTGACTCTCCTGTCTGTGGGGTGAATGATTTGTCGAGTCACTGCTCCAAAACCTCAAATCTTAAAGGTCCCACATGTTGGGATTTTTTACTTTACCACAGACAGATCAGAATAACCAGACAGTGCCAGGCCCAACATGGAATTTGGGCAAACATTTTCATTGATCATCCCCACCACATGATGTATGACTGTAACGGGCTCCTTACCTCCAGTTAATCCTCTTGTAGCCTTTACAAGCAGGATTTAATCTACAAGCTTTTTGTTTCATTATCGTTGTCAATTAGAGCGCATGTAGAGCCAGGTGATGCCACTCGCCTCGTGTTTTTGTTGCTTTTGTAGTCCTTCGCTCATATCATACCTTTCCTGAAAAGTGTGTGCTGTGTCCTTTATGTGAGAGTGAAACAAATATGTGCCACCTGTCCTCATGTCTGTGATCTGCACACTTTGTTTTAAAATCCTTGTGTGTGTAGCCATCTTAAATCATGTTTTTACATTTTACAATTCATTCCTGAATTGTTATGTTTAAAATATGTATTTGCTGCAGCAATCTATCCAACCTTCTGTCCATAGTACATAGCAAAAATTGAAAAGAAAGTGATAATATTGGCATAATAGTGACATTGCAAAATGAGTAATCTTACAATTTCCTGTACTGATAACTCCATCGAATCACATCCCTTTCACCTCACAGACTCGTACTTTTGTGAATATTATTTTCAGCCCATCACCTTTTGCTGTTTGAATCATCGTCTCACTTCTCGATGTGTTTCCATTTAGGGCCGAAAGTCTGGTCCGGATGCTTGGCTGTCCACTGTCCCCTGCAGCCAAGATGGAGGCTTGTCTTCAGAAGGTCAGCGCGGACGACATTGTGAAGAAGCAGTTTGAGGTGCCCCGCTTGACCCTCGTCAATGTACCATTTGCTCCTGTTGTCGATGGTAACTTCCTGCCCCACTCAGTCCAAGTAGGTGTGTGTGAGATATGTGGATGCATTTCTGCGTGTTTTTGGTGTTTGTGTACATCATGGGCAAGATAACCTGGCTCACACCAGACTGATATGTGTAACACATCAAATGTATAGAACTCAATTCAGTCTGGAAAGTCTCATGACGAAAGCTGTTGGGAGAAGGCGTGATGTCATGACGAATATCTGAAGCTGATTTGTACTGTGGCCCTCAGCAGCGTCCTTCTTCACTCTAAAGAGGGCTGGTGTGTGAAAGATATCAGCACATGCTTTTGAAATGTTTTAAAATACTTACATTATAAAGACAAAATAAAGGCTTTTTAAACGTCAATTACACAAAGAGTGAGCGAGGATCTCAATGAGAGAAAAGCTTTCATCTTTCTCTCATGTGAATGTCTGCTCAAATAGGCAAAATTCTTTGCTGTGATTGGTCTGTCACATACAGGCTCAAATCAGATGAATTCTTAAGACTTTGTGAACTCACAAATATTGCAAGAATTAATCTGACCGGTCAGATTATAGGCATGAATAATGTATAAATACATCTTTATAGTTTTTATGGAAAAATCAGAGTATTATGGCACTTATTTGCAATGCAGTTCAAGACACGTTTGGACTCAATTACCATACCTTTATCACTTGTCTTTTGAAGGATATGCTGAGCAGCAATAACCTGGCAAAGAAAGACGTCCTGTTTGGCCTTAACCTGAATGAAGGGACCTACTTCCTCCCGTACGGGATGCCTGGGTTTAACCTGAGCGAGGAGAGTCTCATCACCAGAGCCCAGTTCCTCCAGGGCATCCCCCTGGCCCTGCCTGATGATGGGACGGCCACCAGAGAAGCGGCCATCTTCCAATACTCCGACTGGACTGACGAGTACAATATGACTAAAAATAGAGACTACATGGGCAGCTTGTATGGAGACTACATGTTTGTTTGCCCACTCCTGGATTTCATGCAAAAGTGAGTTCATATTTTACTTTTTTTGTTTTGTTTTTTGGTCAGTTTGCTCTCTCAGCATATAATCTTTCATGTGGAAACAAATGTGCTCCCAAGGATGTTAAATTATTTCATTTAATCCACTGTAGATTTTTCTGGGACATTGTAATTTCTTATAATGCAGGAACATAAAGATCAGCCCTTAAATATCAAAACTAAAATGGTGATCTTAATTCCCCTCTGTAATGTTTTTTGGTAACTAATATGTGGACAAAATGAGCCAAAAAAATGTAAGCCTGGGTCTGTCCATTTTTCAGATTTAAATGTCCCAAATATATGCATTTTTTGCTGTTTTTGCACATAAAATGCCTCATTTCTACATGAAAACATGAAATAATGAAAAATGTGTAATTTTTTTTCTTCTTAAATTTATGTGAATAAAACTACAAGTTTAAATTTAAGATTTTCCTATTCACCGATAGTGTCTTGTCTTTTTTTTTTTTTTTTTTTTTCCACATTTTTGTTTATATAATTGTAAAAATAAATTAGCAAATATAATCATACATATTGAAAGAACGTTATCAGGAACATAAGGTCTTTTTTCAGTGTAACAGTGTAACAAATATATAACTCTTCAGTATGAACAATGTACAATAGTCGAGAGATCTGACCATTATTTTTCCAAATATCTTAAAAACAATGAGTTAAACAAGTTGAATGCTGAATGTAACGACATTACAGACACCCACAAAATGAAAGATAAAATAATAGAAAGTACTCTACTACATAAAGACGTTGATTATTGTTTAGGTATACCAAACATGGAGGCAGGTCCTTCCTTTACTGGTTCGATCACCGCTCTTCTGTCAACCCCTGGCCCGAGTGGATGGGCGTCATGCACGGCTACGAGATCGAGTTTGTCTTCGGAAGGCCCCTCAACGAAACGCTGGGATACACAAAGAATGAAGTGAACATGACCAAAAAGTTTATGAAACATTGGACGAACTTCGCCAGATCAGGGTGAGTGAAACTAAAACATTTATTTTTTTAAATGAATAATACGGTTTCAGTCATGGCAGTATTTTCCTGTTTTGGGCAGGAATCCGAGTATTGATGCTGCTGTGTGGCCCTCCTTCACTGCAGAAAGGATGGAGTATGTTACGCTAAACTACCACCATCCAGAACCAAGAAAACATTTACGAGCCCACGAGTGTCGTCTCTGGAACACAGTAGTTCCAGAAATACAAAAAATTTCTGGTAGGGGCCGGTTTTAGTTCATATGAAGGTTTGAAGGGAATGTAAAGCTAAATTTGTGTTTTGTTTTTGGTTATATTGTATTGTATTGTATTTTGCACAATATAGTCCTGGTCAGACGTTTAAGACCAGTTATAGAACCAGAATAAACTGCAAAAGTCACATATTTCATGGTTGGATCTTAACGTTCCAAGAAGAGCTTCAATATGCAACAAGAAAGAGTGAGACTAAAACCAACGATAATTGAACTGAAATAGGCTGTTTTACAGCTTTAAAAGCCCAAATCTGTGCAAAAATGTAGATTCAGTGTCATTTTCTGTCAGGTATTCACACTGTCATGATGCTCTGATGGCAAAGGCAAAAAACCTCTCTTTTTGAACGTGGTGGTTATTGAGCCTCATAAGGGTCTCAGGGCCTCACACAGTGCGCCATCGCTGCTGAGGAGGGTCGTTTGGACTTTCTTAGACCTTGAGGGTTATGGAACAAAAAAATCAAATGGTGGACCCAAAAACTTCTTCAGGGAGAATAACATTATTCTTTTGGACCATCCTGGATGTTCCCCTGATCTAAATCCAATCGAGAACCTTCGGGGCTGAAGGCCAAGGGAAGTTTACAAAATGGACCACAGTTCCTGACAGTAGATGTCAACTGTTCACCACTTGGAGAAATGTTCCTACTCACCTCCTGGAGACGCTTGCATCAAGCCACAAGCAATTGATCAACAATAACAGTGGCACTACTCATTACTGAACTCATGTTTGAGACTTTGATATCTGTTTTGAGGGAGTTTCGGGGTTGTTTTTGAGGTGTGGTCCTAAACTTTTGATCAGCTGCAAAACAACCTATCTCAGTTTAATTGCTGTTTTCAATGAAATGTTTACTTAAACTTTTTTTTGTCTCACTCCCATTTCCTGTTGCTTATTGAAGCTCTACTTGGAACCTTGTTAAGATCCAACCATGCAAACTGTGACTTGCCATTTATTCAACTGGTCTTACATTTTTCATTGGGACTGTATGTCTCCTTTAGATATCATCAACACTAACCTGTCTACTGTTATATAAATACAACACATTAATTTTAGCCTTATGCTGCCAAAATTCCAAAATACTTCCCTTTTGCCAATACGAGCTTTCAAACACAAAATACAAGTGTTTACGTTGAAAGTTACAGTGATTGAAAAGAACACATTTTCTTTACATCAAATGTAAAGGAAAGAGGTCCATTTATCGTGACGCAGACCCACATCTTTGAACACGTGATGGCATTTTGCTCGCTAGACGATGACTAAAAGCACAGATGGATGTGGTCTCTCAAACACGTGGGGTTTGTAGTACGTAGGAGTGTTGCGTCACGGAGACCCAGAGAGGCGGGCTGCCTTGTTTAGCTTGTGGAGGAGAAGAGTATCCTGGCTTCCCCTCCTCTTTGTCTCTCCCGCTCTGTCTCTCATTCCCTGCCTGTGCCTGTTTTGGAGAGCTGTGGGAGTTAAGTCAACTCCAAATATTATTGTTCAGGTCCTCCTCTGCACTCACTGTTCACGCACACTACACTGTCATATTCTGGATGTCTAATCATTTATCTTTGTTATAACTTCTAAGAGCAGTTTTCCGTTCCATGCAAAAGCTTACATTTAATATTAGACCCAAGGAATTAATTCACTTTTTACGATATAACATTCATCTGGGCCTGTCACGATATTACATTTTGAAGTCACAATCAGATATTGAAACTGCTGACCATAATCCCCCCATAAACCTTTCATAGAGGTACAATATTGTTAAATCTACATGTAGTATTGTATTCAGGGTTTCCTACCAGTGAAGTGGTCGGGTGAGCAGTTCTTGAACCTTTTTTGATTATTGAGCTATGTTTTTAACAAGATGTCTTGAGATTTAACCAACTAAAAAGTGTGGCTTGTGCAGTTCAAAGGACAGAAGTTAGGGACAGTTTTTGCAATCATGGAAACCGTACAAGGACCTCTGAAATGCTACAGACTTTTCACTTAAGAGATACTTCAAGCTCTCTGGTGCTCACCGTTCATATTTGATCCCAATAGTTAATATTGTCATCATGGTGGCAGAGTTGTTAGCACTCTCGCCACTGAAGACAGTTGCGGGTTCATGCACCGGGGGTAAAATCCTCCAGCTATTCACCTTATTTCGGAAGTTGCCTTACGCGCCGTTGTCTTGTTTCCGTTGTAGTTTACATGGAGCAGACGAGCTCAACAGAAAATAAGTTCTACACGGACTAAAAAGCCGTTTTCAGACTGACCAGGAAATCGTTGCGTTGTTGACTTGTTGTTGCTCGTGTTCATTAAACATTTTACACAAATCAATCTACTTTATGTAACATTTTAGCAGTGAGACTTTTCCCTCGTTCGTCATTAGCTTTAACGGAAGTGCGTTTACAACAAAACAGCAAAAAACTGCAAAAGTGGGCGGGGCAGAATAAGGTCAATAGAAGTGCTAGCACATCGATCTGGACATGGGTCCCCGAGCTGCCCCAGCGGCACTGAAGCATTGAATGATGGGTCAAATGCAGTGGACAAATTCCCCTACATTCATTTAAATAATAATAGTAACAGACAGACTTCGTCGATGTAAACCCTCATTCGTCCCGGTGTGGTCCATCGTAGAAAGGGGTTCAGAGGTTGTCATCCGGACGCCGTTTAAAGATCGAGACGTTTCGACTTTTATCCAAAAGTCATTGTCAATCAGAGAGCTGGTATGGGAACCTGGGCCTTATATGCTACTCTAAGTAGTGGGAGTCCAGCCCCCAGGGAGGAGTCACTGCACTCCTGTCTTTGTTATAAGATTGTTTGTTTGTCACCTGGGATTTAATTAATTGGTCTATCTTGTTGATTAATGGTTGGCCTCACCTAGTTTCACCTGTGTCTAAAGGTCTATTGTTATCTTGATAGCTGGCTGTTGCTCCCTCCTCACTACTGATTGCCTCATTAGCATTTGACTGGTCTATTGATCTGGACCAAGGTGTTAGAATGCTGTCATAAATTTTGGCTAAATTAAATCTTAAGCCCCCATTCCTGTTCAGGGAAGGATTTTCTCTTTTTACAAAAATGGCCTCCTTTACTCCTCTTTCAAACCAGTTCTTCTCTCTGCTCAAAATCTTCACCTCACTGTCCTCAAACGAGTGATTTGTAGCTTTTAGGTGCAGATGGACTGCACTCTGCGGTCCGGTGGAGGAACATCTTCTGTGTTGGTACAGCCTTTTGTGCAATGGCTGTTTTGTTTCTCCTATGTAACGTTCTTTACAACTGTCCTCACTGCACTCTATCGAATAAACTACATTGCTCTGTTTCTCTGTCGGCCTCTTGTCTTTCGGGTGGACCAGTTTCTGTTTAAGCGTGTTGCCAGGTTTGTAATAGACAGGGATGTCGTGTTGTCTAAAAATCCTTTGAAACTTCTCAGACAGGCCCGAGACATAAGGGATAGAGACCCCCCTCCTGCTGGGGTCTTTATCCTTTCTGTCCTGTTTCTTGGCTCTTCTGACTTTGTTAAAGGCCCAGTTGGGGTATCCACAAGCTGAGAGGGCACGTTGGACGTGTTCTTCCTCCTTCTTTCTCCCCTCAGAGCTGGTGGGTACTTCATGGGCTCTGTGTTGCAAGGTCCTAATCACTCCCAACTTGTGCTGCAGTGGGTGGTTGGAATCGAACAGTAAGTACTGGTCTGTGTGGGTGGGTTTCCTGTATACTTCTGTCTGAAGGCTGCCTTCCTCCTCTCTGATTGTGGAGCAATCAAGAAACGCCAACCGGACAGACAGACTATTACAACTTTTAAATCTTACTTTAATACAGTGTTTCTACCCACCTCCATATTGTGCTCTTCTAACCAAACTTTTCTTAATGTTTCTCTCTTTCTTGGCAGATAAATTGATGGAATGCTCCGTGGGGAATGTACTACGCTCCAGTCTTTGGTCCTCGCTCCTTCTACTGGTGATGTCTGTAATATTACTGTAGCAAACATTGTGAGAAGGATTTATTTTTCCATCAACAAAGGACTTTGAAGAAAAGAGGTGAAGATGTTGGTGGATGCTTGGTTTGCAGCTTTGTAATTCTTGAATTTATTTTTGTATGCATTCAAATGTAATAGCTGCTGCCTTTGAAGTTAATTGAAGTACGGTGCTTTTTACTGTGTAACCCATTTAATGCTCATTTAGTCACTGACTCTGAACATCAGGTACTCGGCAGGTCTGTGCTGAGTGTGTTCAATAGAACAGATTCAAGTTTAGGGGATAGATGACAACGATTATGCATTATCTGTATTGTTACAGACCTTTAAACGTGCCTTTGATTTGGCAGCTCATGTTTTAGAACTGGCAGCAGAAGGAATTACCATGAGAAAAAAAACAAAAGCTAGCTTACCCCGATATGTTAATACAAGCATGCAGAAATGCTTAGCCTGATTTTATGGGCTTAAAAAGAGTGCATGAGACCTTTGTGTTCTTTATCTTTGATGTCACAAATGTTGCAAATTTGGAATCAAATGTTTTCTGAGGCTCAGAGGGAAAGGGCCTCATAAACAGGATTTATTAAACATGAACGACGCTAACGTCGCATATGTTTGAGACAACAAAGTTATAACATGGTTTAAAGCTCAAAAAAGTGAATTGTACAGAACCTGTGCTTTAAATAATGGTTTTAACTCAAGGCATGGTATTCAGATGTTATCACATGATTATCTCAGCCAAAATAATAGTGATTAATGATAATATCATGATAATTATCAAAAGCAAAAATTTTATGAATATCAAGAATTATAATTTTTATATAATGAATATGTTGCATGTTTAAATGACTATTATAGTATTGTCCTTTATCAAAAGAGAAAACTAAAAGTGTCTACAATAGAACATCAAGGAAAAGTAGCTTTTGTTTTTGTCCATATGGTAGTATTATAGTGACTATCACATTATACAAAATCGACCACAAACAATCACTGTCTACCCTCTTTTATCCGATCAACAATATTATTGTTTATTGTCCCATTCCTAGTTTTAACAAGTTAAAGTTTATCTGTTGTTTATAAGATGTGATGTGACATTTCTTATTGCCTCTTTCTGATGCTAAACTGGTGTATTAACTAATAATTTAATAGAAAATATAAATCTAAGATTAAAAGTGTTGCCTCTTATTTGCATAAATTACTGGTTTAATCTGAAACCTTTTTTTGTTAACGCCAAATTTGCAATCTAAGAGAACTTGTTTATTTTGGTAATTTTGTAATAACATAGTTTTGTAATTATAATTTACTCATAAGAAGAGTGGGCAGGTGTGGCAGCTAATAAATGTGAGATGCAGGCAGCTACCCTCACACTGTACTAGACCACTGCTCGAAGAGAGGTTAGAGGCCCCTCTATGATTTGTTGAGTGGGACCCTCAGAGTATGGATGGATCAGGATATGCTCCATCTAAAATGTAAGCCTACTCTTAAAATGTACATATACTGATTTGTATTGATATTTCCATAATAGTCAGTATCGATATATCAATATATCATTCTACTCCCATCCACATTTCTCAGGCCAGTACATCACTGAATCTGACTTCTGGATGTCAAAATGTCTTGCTTTCAAAAACAGTCCAGATAACTACATTTGAAACCTTTTCTACTTCATCTTAAAAATGTAAAATGTCTTTCCACATTAAGAGCCAATTGTTTATACATTCTGTATTTGCATGGAAAGCCCTCATAACACTTCCACCAGTTATTGATTTTTGGAGAGAACACACTAAGTTAAAAAAAAAATCAATTAAACCAGGACTAAAACTAGCTGGTCCTATTACTCTGGCTGTATATATATTTGCTTCCTTGCTTGTTCACAGTCAGCACAGACACTAATGTAATCACAAACAGTGTCACAAACAAAGGTCGGGCTGTTGATATTAAATACCACAGATTCAGCAGCAGCAGCAGATTAGCTGCTTTAGTGGAACGACCCTGAAAGAAGCCTTTACACCTGTTACAAAGTGTGTGCTGTTTCTGCTACGGAGGCGGCTATTTTGTAACGTTTTTGAAAAGGTTGCAATGTCTGGTGTTTCGCAGCGTTTTCCCTCCCTAAAATGAACTTGTTCTTACTAAATGCCAAGTGATTTTTATTTGTCATAATCTATTTTAATCTCGGCAAACATCGTGCGAGTTTACCCAAAATGAGTCAGGATTGCTCTTTTCAGTTTGACCTTTGCAGAAGCCATGGCGATGAATGCAACAAAATTAGACGAAGAAATTGCTCTTTTTCATGTTTTTATTTGGCCGTATTAGCAAATGACATCACCAGACCACGGCTTCTGAGAATGAACTCGTCTGCAGTGCGTCTCATCCATTATAAATGAATAGAGAGACAGATAAAGAGGAGGCTAATATACGCCAAAAGCCTGTCATGGCAAATGGGTCTAAATTGCTCGCGAGGTGCAATAACAACACTGTACAGTATCTTCACATAGTCAATTTGATGCATCTCTTATTGATTGGGCGAGCTGCGGATGTGGAGGAAATAGACTTCAATGAAAACACCCGCTTTGGTGTTTTTGTGTTGCCCTTTGAAACGAGATGAAGAGAAGTATCAGATCAATTTCAGTAATTTTAGCAAACTCTATAAAGAAATACGGCGGCTACTAATAAACTATGCCAAATTTGGAGATAAAAATCTAAAATTGATTCATGTCAGATTCATAATTTAACCAATTCTCTAGTTGTTTTTATTCTATGCTTCTTTGGTTGGATGATTTATTGAAAAATGTCATCACATCCTTTTTTTCAGGAGGAAATAATAAAGTTTGTGTATTTTTCTGGCAGAGAAGAAACTGTGCCAGTTTTTGTTTCATGTGGATTGACCCTGTGATTACAGAGACCATAAACCGGGTCAACAAATCTGCAATGAAACAACAAATTATACGAATTCTGGTCTGCCTGCAGCTCAGTTTTAAAATAGAGGGATTCTAAAATGTTGCAGTGTCACGTGAACACACCCTATTGCCATTGTGCACTTTCTACGACACAGCTCTGCTTAGACCCTTTTAGTTTACCTGTCCCAAAGCCCTAAACTTAACCAAAATATCTGTCCCTAAACCTAGCTCTAATTGTGAAAAAATAATTATTAAAAATGAAAAGAAAGCACTAATGACCACGGCTCAGTTGCAGAGAGAACACAAGAGCAGATTGAGTTTTTAAAAAGCCTTTACTTGGCAAACACAATCAAATCCAAACATCCAATAACAAAAAGGAACGCTAGAAAGCTCTGGAAACACAAACAAAGAGAATCTGGCAGAGAATAAATGGGAAGGAGGGGTTAAAATACTATGAGAGGGAACACAATAGGGCGCAGGCGTAACACATTTAGCTGGGACAAAAAGGTGGGAAATAGGGGCAGGAAATACAGGTGAAAGAACAGAAAAGAACAAGTAAGTGAAAAATAAAACAAAGAATAATGAAGAAAAAAGGAAGAAAAATAACAAAGTGGACTGTACAGGAGGAAATACGACTAGGATGAAAAAAGCGAGACATGGATGATCAGACAACCATTCACTCTCACATTCATTCTCTACAGGCTTTTTAGAGCAACCAATTGACCTACACATGTATGTCTCTGGATGGTGGGCTGAAGCCGGAGAACCTGGAGAGAGCCAACGGTAACAAACACGGGAGAACATGCAGACTCCGCCCAGAGAGATCGTGTGATGTTGTTCTGGTTCAGGATTCAAACCTCAGATTTCTTTTTTGGGAGGCAAGAGCCATTCACGACACAATACATGATACACAATACAATACAAGTGCGTGGCTAATGCTGGCAACTGGGAAGTCGGTTATTTCCCACTTGAAAGATACAAGTTCCGACTTCAGCGCGCTCCAGCTGAATGAACTCATATGCAAATGATAAATGTAAGCTAAACAAATGTGGCCATTAAACAAACGTCTCAAACATGTTAAATAACAGATTATTTTCTGATTTATCCTGTAACAAATGTTTACATCGTGTATGTGGTGGTTGATCGCTCAGGATTATTATAGCTCTAATACGTCACTGTTGATCTCGAGTGTGAAGTGGGAGTTCACAAGTAGGATTCACCAGTTTGAGCGATGTTCCAGGGCTTTTTTTCAAGTCGGAGGTTAGAAATATCCACGTTACCATAATTAGCAACTCAGAGAAATCTTTCCAGTTTAGTTTTAACTTTTGTAATTCCCCCTGAAGCCAGTAGAGGTCACCAAAATTGTTGTCTGAAACAGCAGAGATACAGATGTTGTGTGTTTTTTTTGGTTTTGTTTAGTTTTTAGTTCTAATACATGACATGCCAATCTAAAGGTATGCTTGTTTAAAGGAAAATACCAAATAATGCATAATGTTTGAGCTTTAACACGTTCATTTTCTATAATAATCACATAAGATTGCATCATACTGCTCAGTTTAGATCACCCGTCACCTCATCGTCTATAACTCTCCTTCAGTGTCCAGTAAATTCTACTTTCAAATCTTGACCGATGATAATTCTGTGCAAATTATAGCTTCTCAATTAGCTTCGCAAAACGTTCCCGCGTGGCTCAGGTGTTGGAGTGCTTCAACTCTTAATGGCTTAATGCTCTTGCCGTCATTGTGCCATGTTTCTTGCGCAGATCACTCAGCATTGGCGAGCGTGAGAGGCGTTTTTTTCTTTTTTTTTCCAGGAGGTGGGCTGTTATGACTGACGTTGCGGTCCCCTCGGAGACTCCGGTCAGATGGGTTAGCCGTGATTTATGCTCACGACTTTGACAGCTTCATTAATTAAGGCAACGTCACCTCCCACCGTGTGTCACTGCGAATTACTACCACCGACCTCCCGGGAACAGAGAGGGCGGAGTGCGTCGTACAGTGTGGTTGTTTTCAATCGTGGAGGGGAACACGCGGTTGGATTGTACAGGGGGGGCTCCGCTCTGGTGCTAATTGGCTGTCATGGAATGCATTTGGGGTAAAGATGTCTCAATGTCAGTTTATTTTTTGTTATGATTGTGTGAGAAGAACATTACAGGTTTATGATGAAAAAACTGAAATTCATAATTCACTTTCAGTTCCTTTAATATGTGTCAATTTCAATTATGTCACGCTTTATGAAATCAAAGTTCCTGAATGATAATACATAAACAGACACACAGTGGGAAGAATACTGAAAATGTATTTAGCTACAGAATACTGAATACCTGCACTATTACTACTACTATGTACGGTCTAATACTTTAAATACTTTCATAATGAGCTGCATTATACTGTTTTATTGTCTGAAAACACTGGATTAAAGATTAGATTAAAGATTTGTTATGTATTTATTTATAAGATAACAAAACAATTATCACAAATTAGAGAAGGAAAAAGGCCTCTCACTATAAGAGCTCTGTTTTCATTGTTTCTGGTGGATACAGTGCAGCTTGAAGTCTAAATTTCATGATCAAATACCACAATGTATTCGTCTGATAATAGAAAAGTAACTGTATTCTTTCTGAACAACTGCACCCAAATACAGTTACTCATAATTTGTATTCTTAATAGGCATTTTTGGTACATTTATTTAGTTACAGATTAAAAAACACTTTACATGTAGGTTTTTTCTTTAACTAATTAATCTTGCCATTAAGAATGTGCGATATTAACAAAATTCACACATCTTCATAACAATATTTAGTTTTTTATAAAGAATCATACATGAATGGACCATAAAGTTAACAATAATGCAGGAATATCACATCACAGACAATACTCAAAATTGTAATATTATAAATTAACTTGTTACTGCCTCATCATTATTTTACTCAAAGTAGTATTTTGATTGACTCTTGCATGTTTGAGTAACCTGCATTGAGTTCTCAGAAAATTCCTGCTTTCACCTACCCCCTAACCCCGCCCACATCCCTGCACTTAGATGAGATTACTGGAAAAATGAAGACTGAAATGATGAATGAAGCGTTCTGAAATGTTACAGTTTTCAAAAATAAAAACATGTAAACGAGAATTTGTTGCTTGTCACCGTGAAATGCAACTATGAAGAGGCGGGGCTTATCAGTTCTGCAGTTTTGAACAGGAAGTCAATGTACCTGCTTCTATTACTGAGCCGTTTTAGCTCAATATTGTGGTTTACAATGAACAAAAAATAAAAATGGCGATCTACTTGCATTATAGCTCAACAATAAGCACCTGAAAAAAACGTATAATATGTCTCCTTTAACTATGGAGGCTGATTGGAGTTTGCTTGTTCTCTGTGCGCACTGGTCGGTCCCGTCAGCCCAAGAATAGACCCATAGAAGCCTAATGCATCCTCTGTCTGACAGGCGACCTCCTTCCCCTTCTAGGTCAATAAAGACTACAAAGTACACATTGTTCAGTAATTAGTACAAGTCGCAAAGCAGTGTGTGTGGTTTTTGGGACAGTTTGAGGCACAAAAGCACATTGCGTTTACGTAGAGTTGCCGTTTTAGAAGCACAGCTGTGAGTTCCGCGAACAAACCCAGTAGAAATAAGCAAAAAGCTGGCGTATAAATCCATTTAGTCACACTGCTTTTGTGGTGCAGAAGTAGCAGTTTTGGAAGACAAACTACATTCACACTGCAACAGCCATTTGTGAATTTCCGATAACTTTGTAAAACGACTTTGCAAAATGTTGGGTTTGGAAGTTGAAAAAGAGCTAATTACAACTCCTTTGCTCCTCAACAAGCCAGGTCCATGAGTTTAATTATGACTAAAAGGGTCAAGAACAAGACAAGGATAAATGTTACGGTGCTAAAAGCCAAAACGTAAAAGCAATTATCCATTTTTGAGGGCAGAAAAGCAGTGCCAAATAAAACTGGGCGTCTATTCTCGTGAGCATTGGCGACGTCCGTGTCCGTCAAAACCATCCCTACAAACAATAAAAACGCCTCCGCTGGTTTGATGTCAGTCATTTCCCATGCACCCTGAAGTTATCCAGAAAACAATATTTAACACCAGCGAGATGTGACAATGAGTCCGACCCCGGCTGTCAGTCCGGACACGGAAACCCATCATTCAAACCCGACAAGCCATTAGGCGAAGGACACAAAGCGAAACATATTAAGGAGGAGGAACAGCCACATGGGGAAAGCTGTTGGAGTGATGGAAGGATGAGATGGAACACAAAGACGGGGTTACCGGTTGGAGTGTGAGTGTTTGGGGTCAGCGGGATAGAGCAATGGACGGTGGAAATAGGTCGAAATGGGTGTGGAAAGGTGTTGAATATGTGCAAAATATAGAGGGTAGTGCAGGAAAACTCACCATGCATGCCTTGTCGATGTATACGAAGAGAAATTACGTTCAAAAGGTACCTCGAGCAGTTTAAATTCGATTTTCTCAGACCAGTTGTGGGGATTGACCGTGACTTTCGGAAGGATGTCGGAAAAACGTGTCCAGATGACGACCTCTCAAACCTTGTCTACGATGGGTCACTCCTGGACGAAAGAGGGATTACACCAATTTGTCGTTGTCTTGACGAGGTTGAGTGGGATCATGGTCATCGTTAAAAAAGAAAAACAAAAAGTGCATGGTGCTGTCAATCTATTTCAATTATGTTCTCTTCTTCAAATCCAATCAGCAGTCCTGATCACAGAAGACACACAAGTTCAAGTCTTAGTTGAAAATAATCATGACTTGGACAGTGTCGTTACCCTAGAGTGGTTATCACACTTTTCCACAAAGTATAATCCAGAAATCTATGCCAAATACTAACAAATGCGATAGTATTCCGGCATAGAATTTACAGCAGAAATACAGTAATGTGATATATTGTAATGATGAAACAATAAATGAATTAATCTACATTTGACCAGTCTAAAGGAACTTTCTGCTAGATTGGATTTTGATTGGATTGATTGGATTAGATTGGATTTTGACCACAGCCCCATTTTAAATCCCCAAATCTCTCATCAACTGTGCTAAATTTGAAGAAAATCCATAAAGGTTCAGTTTAATTATTCTCCTGAAATCTGAAACTTTTCCACTTTTTTCCAACTTTTTAGAATGAGCCCATTGACTTTCTATGAACAAATTAATGAGAATTCTATGAAATACATATGGAAAAGTAATGCATCAGTGTGGTGTCACAATGTAACTGTTTCTCCATGAGAATGCCGTTTTTAAAATATATTTTCTTCAATATATTGTATAATAATTGAAAACTGATTTGCATAAACCCCTATCATGTTATAGTCCTGAATTCCTCGTCATGTCAGTGTTCTTTGTTCCAAATTACAAGACTGCTTGACACTGGATGTGACTATAGCACCACTGTTTACTCACTCACAATATTCCGTCAGAGGCTTGGTTCATTAGAGGGGTTTTGGGGGTCTAGCGGCTGATAAAACAGGGCCAAGTTGAAACAAAAGAACTCATAATGGCCCAAGGTTTACACTAATGAAAAATAATAGTAAGAAAAAAGTAACAAAATAATTATGTATGGGACTGGCACCCGGACTATGTGTCTCACCTTAAACTATAAATCTTAAGAGTAATAGTCATCAGTTTGTTTTGCATCCAAAGAAAGAAAAAATAGATCTGTTTTCAAGATTCTTTGGGCTTTTAAAAACTTGAGCTCATCCTGTAAATAAAATGTGACTGAGCTGACATGCTTATCGTACGTTTGTTGATTTCACTTCGAAATGAGGTTCTTGCATCACTGCCTTGGAATCTCTTAAACAACAGTTTCTATTAAAAAATAAAATCAAGGCTAACATTGCAACTCTCTCTGGAGTTAATAGTGAAATGAGCTTTGGTGTGCTGAAAATAATTAAAGAATTATCCACAAAACATGAATATTTGTATTGAATTGTAGTTTTTATGTCTTCATTTCTAGAACAAGATTTTATTTACTTATTTTTCAACAACTTATTATTACACTATAATTTGGATACACAGAAGTGTGCAGACCAGATGTTAGTTACTCCTTCCTGCAATGCGTTTAGCTTTATTATCTTAATTTTTATTTTAACGTGATGACTCTACAGGTGAATAGGAAAAAATATCAAATTTAAGATATCGATTTGAAACTTCTTCTGTAGTTTAGTCATACGTTTTTCATCATGTAATGTTTTCATTTAGATATGAGGCATTTCATGTATAAAAAACACAAAATTGCAGTAGTTTTTGAATAAACTACATCTGACTGGAAATTGGGCAATAAATTCAAATTTCGCCTACATTTTTTTTAGCTTAAAACTTTAATAAATCAGGATTAAAATCAGATATCAACTAATCCTTCTGTATATTTCGTCAAAATCTTGTTAAGTACAAGATTCCAAAGTTTGGTTTGTGTGGGAGCTACGTTAAGGTTGATCTTTATGTCTCTGTGGGAGAAAAATGTATTTTAAGAAAACAGCATTTGAAGTTACAATGTCCCAGAGAAATCTATGGATGAAGTGGATTAAATGTATCTTCATGAGCAGATTGGACAAGTTTGTTGTTTCCACATGAAAGCCGATATGTTGAGAGCAAACTGAGCCAAAAAAATAAATAAAAAAAGCTTTACCCTGTAGTGTCTTGCCTTAACTCCTCAGAAACTGAAAGACGTATGAATGAAACACAACTATGAATGAAACAATAAGAAAAAAAAAAAAAAGTTGCATAATATCGCCTTTATAGGTTCATTTTGAGTCAAGTATACATTAATAATATGAAATTTCAGCATTAAATCAAAGCCTTTTCCAACATCAGCTCTTCTTTTATCTTCCTCATTGGGTGTCGAACCATGACAAGTTCAGAGATGCACACTTGGCAAAAATATCAAGTATCCGCTGCACCCAATTAGCATTCAACCTAGCGTCGGTATAAATAACAGCGCCTTTGTGCGAGGTCACCGTCAGGATTCCCATCACCACTTGCGTCAAGAGATTGATCATGGCTAATGCGAACGCTGGAATCTGGTGGTAGGATTTCCTTAACAAGACGCCGCGTCCTTGAACTGTGTAAGGCATTTCCATACGCGCACGCCCCCGCAGGAAAACATATGGGTTTTTTGAAATTCATGAGATGGTGATTATCTATTATGGTGACGCAGCATCGGGTCTATGTGGGCTCCATGCATGTTCGAATGTGTTTTTAAAAGCAGAGGATTTCCTTCTTTACATGCGTTTGTACATGTGCCATACTTCCTACACGGGTGCTGTGGGGGAAGATGAATGGGTTGTTTGTGAGGCCTGCTGCGAATGTCTTTATAGTATGTTAGCGTACAGGAGCTTGATGCTGTGTGCGAACGAGTAAAGTGCAAAGTGTGCTACGGAACAGACTCACCTATAAATATACTGTATGAATCAGAGTACACGTACATCTGGTCTTGTGTAAGGTTTTTGTTCATTTGTAGTGAAAAAAATATTTATATATATATATATTTGTACAAGCAAAGTTTAATTGCATAGTATTCTGTCCTTTTTTCTACAATGAAGTTCTTTCAAGACCCGGCTTCTCTTACCTGCCTCAAAGCTGAGGTCGATTAAACTGAAGGCCTGTGAGCCAGATCAGGCCCTCTACATGATCCAGTCTTGCCCTGGGACCTTGACACAATATTAAAAATTATATGTTGTCTTGCATACTGGTTTAGTCCTGGTTTGATCCTGATTTAGATGTGGTTTAGTCCTGGTTTAGTCCTGGTTCAGACCTGGTTTAATCCTGGTTCAGACCTTGTTTAGTCCTGGTTCAGACATGGTTCAGTACTGATTTGGTCCTGGTTTAGTCCTGGTTCAGACCTTGTTTAGTCCTGGTTCAGACAAGGTTCAGTACTGATTTGGTCCTGGTTTAGTCCTGGTTCAGACCTGGTTTAGTCCTGGTTCAGACATGATTTAGTCCTGGTTCATACCTGGTTTAGTCCTGGTTCAGACCTGGTTTAGTCCTAGTTCAGACATGGTTTAGTCCTGGTTCAGACCTGGTTTAGTCCTGGTTCAGACCTGGTTTATTCCAGGTTCAGACCTGGTTTAGTCCTGGTTCAGACATGCTTCAGTACTGATTTGGTCCTGGTAAGTCCTTGTTTAATGTTGCTTTAAAGCTGGTTTGGTCCTGCAAGACCCTTGCAATTCTGGGTTAGTTCTGGTATAGTCCTAAGGTGTTTTCCCACTGCAGGAACCCTTGTCATTCAGTTCCTGGTACTTTTTTATTGTTCCAGTAGAAACTAGAGACAGGGGCTACACTTTAGGTATTTTTTTAGCTCCTGCTCAGGGTCAGATAGTTTCTAGTCAGACCAGGAACCTTTTAGTACACATTTACAACACTGCTTTTATTGGAGAATATTTTTAATTCAATCTCAGACTTAGACATATTATATTGTAATGATCCACAAAAAAAAATAACTTGGACACTGTCAATCACTGTCAATTTTTGAATTAATGTTAATAATTGTGTAAATTGTACATTTCATTGCTAGTTTGAACTTTTTGTTCATCAGTTTTATGTGCAGGTGGTTTACAGTGCTCAAAAGTAGTAGGAAAAAATATATATACTTTTGTTTTCCAAACCCACATAATTAAATATTTAAATGTTCAACAGTATACATATGCCAGTGTCAAAGCCAGTTAGACCCACTTTCGGTCACTGTTGCTGTGTAAACACAAGCAAGGGGGACTGACTAGTTCCGCTGCCTAAACAGGGACTGAGGCATTTAGGGACTTGGTTCTTGGAACTTTCCTGTGTGAAAATGCCTCAAGTTTAGTCTAATTCAGTGCTGGATTGGAAATTTTGCAGAGTAATGTTTGTAAAGATTTTGCTCTTCGTTTTTTCAAGATAATGTAATATAGCAGCTGTTATATTATTAGATTAACATGAACATGACATAACCTTAACCTTACCCTAATTGTGAAAAAAATACATTGTAAAAATAAAAAACTCAACATTTGCTACCTAGCCACCAATACAAAGTCTCAAAAGTCAAAATTCGAGCAAAACTGTATTTGTTGTAAATGTAAATGTTCTTTGACAGAATTACAGTCCATAAAAACAAATGCAGAACTGTCTATTTCACAACAGAAGGGCCGTGCCGTGGTGCAGCCCAGCGGTGTTCATGGATAAAATGATTACACTCAACTGGGATCGAGACTCAGGAGTTACAGTATATGCCTTTAAAACCTAAAGTGTGCAACATACATTTAGGGGAAGAAATTGAGACAAAAACCACTAGTTAGCTGATTGCATAATATACTCCTGTTGCATATTGAGAGGATCCTGTCTGTCTAAATGCATGTGCTCTTGTGCTTGGTTGCTGTTGAAGTGGTTGCCTGATTAATGAGGCGCAGCTCGGTGGCACAGCGGGAGGAGGAAGCAGACACCTCTCCTGTTGTTCTGTCTCACCACACGTACAAGAATTTGCTACCTCATAATGGCTTCCACCTGTTATTATCTTAAAGACTTCTCCAAATCACTTTCTTCCACCACTTTCGCCAAACTTTGGAAGAAAAAAGGAAATCAACCTCGAATATGATAGGAAAGTAAAGGTTAGCTTCCCTAAAGGTGCACTCGAGGCAAGTTTCGTCTGGTCACTTTGGAGCGGATTGGAACGGTCCGAAAGTGTCTCCAGTGTCTTAAATGAATCGTACCGGCTCATTTAAGAGATCCAAAGAGGACCCTGAGAGGTCAAGCTTCCAAAGCAGTCTGAGTCGCATTTGGCTCCTAGAATTCTTGTGAAGTGAACACAGAGAGAGAACGCAGACTCAGGTAAAAATGAGATGGCAAATATACACAGAAAATAATACATTTCTCACTAAACGCTGACTTGATCTTGTGGTTACCGCTGTGTTTCCGGTGATTGTAATTTATATGTTAAGCCCACATGCTAAGCAAAACACATTAGCATCAGCTGTTTCCTATTTATCCACGTACCAAACTCATGTCAAGACCAAATATATTATATTTCCAGTGCCTCACAAATCAAACATCAGCCAAATCCAATGCATTTCATAAAGAAACATTGGACTGGCAGAGAAGTGAAATAAATGCAGAATAAGTTGACAATAAACCAGAAGTTGTGTCTCGTTTACTCTAGCTTTAGCCATGTCACACAGCAAACTTGGAGTTACGAATACTCTTTTTGGAATTGCGGAGATCAGCCTAATGAAGAAAAAATATAATCCAGGTACAATTTAGATTTTATTTGTTACTAAATATTTCCTGTTTGGATGAAGTCAGTTGCTCTTGTTACAGATCTCTGCCACTGGACCCAGATCCATGCCCAGAGGATGTAATGATGTAGTCTGCAATTAAGACAATTTTTTCCAAAGTTCTCCTTGGCAAACTGGCTTGGGGGACCTTTAATGTTCTATTCACCTTATTCCACCCCGACAACTTTTTCCTTTTTTTACCACAGATCCGCACTTAAAGGCCAATGTAAAGGTCTCGCAAATTGGCATACAAAGGGAAAGTCTTGCAGCTAAAATGTTATATAAAATAGATTGATTTGTGTGTGTTCAGTGTTTAATGTACGCATGCAACAACAAGTCAGCAATGCACTGATTCTCTGGACGGCCTGAGAACAGCTTGTAGTCCATGTAGAACTAATATTCAATGATATTCAGTCATTTTAACCTCTCTTTTTTCCTCCCCCGACTGGTTAATCCAGCTGTCAATCATACTTCTGCAATCTGCAATCTGAATTTGCAGAGATAAAACCGGTGACCAGACTCACATCTCCGTAAAGTATTGAAGAAGTGTGTATTCCTGGCTGACTTTACAAGAAAATGCTGACTTTCTGATCAATCCAAGTTTGGGACAAGTGTCAAGGTTCCTCCCAAAAAGTAGAATAAATTAGCGGTCATCTGATTTCACACACTGTTTATAACCACATACAGATAAAACATTTCAACACTAAAGCTTTTAATATCTTCTATTATCCCTCTTTCTTTCCCACTTTTCCATATACACTCCACGGGAACCTTTGCTCACTGAAACTAAATCTGTAATCTTCTTAGCCGTGTTGATGCATCAGACATTTTTAATCAGCCATATTGAAAAGAGAAGAGCTCAACACTAAGGCGCTTGGCAAAAAGCAATGCACCGAGCTGTGGAGAGGTATACGCAGAGAGGAACGCGGTCTTCCCTAAGCTTTCCAAGAGTATCCAATAGAAACATATTTAGGGGGTTTAAACTTTGCATCGTTGCCGTTTGTCACACTTTGGTTTCGCTTTGCTTTCAAGGGGAATATGGTAAGCAGTGTTTTCCAAATGTGCAGCATCACAGAATGTTTGCCTTGAATTGAAAATGGGAACGCAACAAACATGTACAAGGCATTATTGAGGCTATTTACACAACTTCCGCCTTGGTTTTTGTATTAGTTTCTAATGCTAGTGTCGATCTTGGGCGTTGAAAGATTAGAACAAGTCGACTGAAGGTGTATGGACTTTAACAAAACAATACAATACAAAACAATTGCACAGATTACAACTTGGATGCACTGATTATCAAAGATGGAGTTAAAGAGACTAATTTTCAAGAACAAGTGCGTGGGGACGGGTCAAAGACATCAACATATTCTTCGTCAAGTTTGAATTATTGCATGACCACAGTGCATTCTCTTCAAGTCAAAAACAATATCTGAAATACAACAGCAACTTTACCAATTACCTTCTTGTTTCAATCTATACCGAATTTTCCACAACAACATCTTACTAATTGTTTTTTGCCTCCAGCGACTGAATTGGTGGAATTGTGAACGAATAATTACCTTATTTTGGGATCTGACCTGCATACGTATTACAAAACAGTTTGATGTCAGAGAAGACATTTACACACAGCATTTGACTAGGCCTGTGAATAGCAGACACTGAATGTCAAATTATACTGTTTTCCTATTAGTAAGATGAAAAGACTGGATGTATTGACCAAATGTTGAATGAAAGCATTGAATGTAGCGTAGACAAATTAGTCCTCGAAATAATTAAAAAACACAATACAGTCAACCAGGCCACGACAGCAAATACGGCAAAGGACAAAAGTGAAATGAAATAATCAAACAAATGTACGATCCTGACGGGCAGTGAATGTCTGCAAAGTCAGTGCTTGATATGTAGGTGTAAGTGTTGTATGATGCGTTGTAGATTGAAGGAAATGAGAAAAAGAGTGCAGGGCAACGCCAAGACCGCTGGAAACACTAAGCGAGTCGGAATGAGCCGCTTTTAAAGGCACATGACATCACAAATCTGTATTCAAGCTCCAACCGCGTTGCCAGGGATCCAGAATACACTCTTCTTCAATTCTTTACGAAGAGTGAGTCTGGTCACTCTGCCCTCTGTCACGCTTTGAGTCCATATCAAACGTCTAATCATCCCACCAAAATTAGTGATAATTTAAAAAACATGAGAAACTGTCATATGCACTTTATTCTATTAAAAGGATGGGTTTGTGTTTCCACTTTCACTTTCCAGTCTGTTTCCTCTCTTATCACTCAGGGTCACCAAATCCCTTCCTCTCCCCTTTCATTACCCTCTGCAGGCTCTTTATCGTCTTTCGTTTAGGTCGTCCACAGTTTTTTCAACTTTCTTCTGTTTTGTTCACATTTATATGATTATGATAATTGTCATGTTTGGGCATGACATGTTCTTTTGCTCATTATGCAGTGTTGCAATGCACAGTTCAAGAAGATCAGGAGAATAGAAACATGCAATGAAAGAACAAGATATAGGCAGTGCAAAATAAATAAATACATAGAGTTAAAATAAGCACAGTAATATATTTGAACATCAGTTGAGCATTTTTATGAAGGCACTGAATTAATAAGACATAATCAAAATGGTAAGGGAAAAAAAACTAAATGCTAGTTTCAAGTCCAAGATGCTAAAAAGGGGGACAGTTTAAAACCTGTAGTGTTCTACCCCTTCCTTTCCATGGTTATGGACTCAGTATGGTTCAGTATTGTTTGTTATACTAATACAGATTCAAAAAATTAACTAAAGAAATGGTTAAAATTCACCAGAAAGCTGGAAATGTTGTGTTTGGTTAATATTTTCCTGGAGGATGACCCCCAGACCCCCTGCAATTTGTATCACCCCTACAATAGCTCTGAGTCCTGTCTGGCCACCTCATTAAAGAACTTCTGGATCAACCACTGCCCTGCCCTCTGAAGCGTTCGTGTCCATTTCAAACCATACCATGAAATCAGATGTGTTTATGTCACTTTACCACAACAACTATCCCACCAAACACGAGAACCTGTCATATGTACTTTAATCCATTGAAAGGGCGGTTTTGTGTTTCCACTTCCACTCTTTAATCTGTTTCCGCTCTTATCACTCAGGGTCACCAAATCCCTTCCTCTCGTTCAGTGCTTAGTCTTTCATTACCCTCTCTGCAGGCTTTTTATCATCTTTCGTTTAGGTCGTCCACAGTGTTTTCTACTTTTCTTCCATTTTGTTCACTTTCTGTAGAGCAAAATGGAAGCAGAATTGTACTTTCTTAAAAAAAAAACATGTTCAAGAATTGACTATATTGATTTGTATAGAAAAAAAAAAGACAAAATGAATGCAAACTGTGGTAGTTCAGTTAAACCAATCACGCACAATGTTGACAAACTTTTTAGTCTAATTTTAGTGAGATCGAGAGGGAGGTACAACAATTAATCAACTAATCATGACTAGTCGACTATAAAAAATGTTCTACTATAAAAATTGATAATCGACTAATCGTTAACTAAACTATACAGACTCTAAAACACATGTCTAGTGATCTTTTATAACAAAGGCATGACAATAATACATCAAAATGTCAAAAAGAAAAGATGGATTATTGCTGAATTGTAATCAATAATACACTTGATTTATAAATATTCTCAATTTAGAATATATTTCAACCTTTATTTCACTGAAGTTTAAATATAAAATAGAAATAATTGTTTGACTAGTCGACCGAAAATAATTGTTAAATATAGCCGCAAGCGGCAATGATCGGCCCTCGCCCGCGCCACGCCGCCGCCCCGCAACGCCAGAGGGGGGCGCTTACGTGCCCCAATTTCCCTCCTCATAAAATACCTGCTGCCGAATCCGTGGCGCTACCGCGCCTCCTACTTCTCATATTTCACTGAAAATGTGTAAAAATTGGTCAAGGTTTGCGGCTGCGCCGCACAAAGACTGTATGTAATACTTGTGCTAAAATCCTGGATAACTTTAGATGGCCCACTCCTCAAGATCATTTTCACCAAATTTCAGGTTGATCGGGCTTACGCCCGAGGAGGAGTTCGTTAAAATAAAAAGTGTCATTTGAGTGATTTTGCATTTTCCCCATAGGAATAACATGGAATGTTTCTGTCATTTGTACAAGATTGGGCACTTTTTGCGGCTTCGCCGCACAGAGACCGTACTACTTATCCATAAAATGTGGATAACTTTTGGTGCCCCATTCCTCAAGATGATTGTCACCAAGTTTCAGGTTAGTCGGGCTTACGCCCGAGGAGGAGTGCGTTAAAGTACAAAGTGTAATTTGAGCGATTTTGAGATTTTCCCATAGGAATAGCATGGGGTTTTTCTGTCTATTCAAAAATTTTGCCAAAATTTGGGGCTTCGCCACACGGAGACCGTAATACTTATCCCAACAATTTGGATAACTTTTAGTGCCCCACTCCTCAGGAAGATGTTCACCAAATTTCAGGTTGGTCGGGCTTACGCCCGAGGAGGAGTTCGTTAAAATGCGTAGTAAAAAAATATGCAAATTTGAGACATTTTTCGATTTTCCCATAGGAATAACATGGGATGTTTTGGTCATTGGTACGGCTTCGCCGTACAAAATATGACATGGGTCTGATTGGCTTTTTTGATCGGTAGGCCAAAATGAAATTTTGTGCAAAATTTAAAAAAATTCTAAAAAACTAAATGTTTTGCTCCCCATACAAAAGTTTGCTTTGATTTGTAGGGGGCGCTAACGCGCGGAATTTAATTATTTCACCTCTAGTAGGTTTCAGGAAGGGAGTTTAACAAGTGATTAAAATTTGATGCAATTCGGACTTTATATGTGGATATGGGAGCAAAATTAAAAATTTGAAAATTTCAGGAATTCTGGGCAAATTTTGCGGCTTCGCCGCACAGAGACCATAAAACGTAGGTTGCTGATTTGGATAACTTTTAATGCCACACACCTAAACTTTATTTTCACCAAATTTCAGCTTGTTCGGGCAAACGCCCTAGGAGGAGTTCGTAAAAGTACGAAGTTTAAAAAAAACGCTGAATCAGGTTTAGCGAATTTTGATCCAATATGGCCGACAATTGGTTGGGCGGACGGCGTTGCCGTAATTATATTTTTTGCTTCTCTTGTCACTATCTACCTCTCTGCCAAATTTTATGATTCTACGATAAAAAAAAATTGGGCACTTTCCTATCCCGTAATGCATTTTTTGTACACTTGGGGGCGCTGACGCGCCATATTTTTGAATTTCTGAAATTGGAAATAGCCAGAATGTACAGAGGCACGATTTTTAGAGGTGTGCAAATTTTCCTGAGACTTCGTCAATGTTCACTGGGTGAAAAATAGGGGGGTTGGTCCCAAGAAGAAGAATAAGAAGAATTAAAGCCGCAAGCGGCATCGAACGGCCCTCGCGGGCCGCGCTCGTACTCCGCTCTCACAAAGGTCGAGGAAGGGCGCTAACGCGCCCACATTCTTTCCTTTACTGGGGCTTTGTGGTGGAACAAAGCTGCGTCCCAAAACTGCAGTTATGAATGGGCACAAATTTAGCCAATCGTTGCGGCTCCGCCGCATGGATACCGTAACACTTGTCCCGAAGATTTGGATAAGTTTTGGTGTCAGACTCGTCAAGATGATTTTCACCAAATTTCAGGTTGATCGGGCTTACGCCCGAGGACGAGTTCGTTAAAGTACAAAGTTTAATTTGAGACATTTTGAGATTTTCCCATAGGAATAACATAGGGTTTTTCTGTCTTTTGTAAAATGTTGGCAAAATTAGCAGCTTCGCCGCGCGGACACCGTAATACCTATCCTGATCATTTGGATAACTTTTGGTGCCCCACTCCTCAGGAAGATGTCCACCAAATTTCAGGTTGATCGGGCTTGCGCCTGAGGAGGAGTGCGTTAAAGTACAAAGTTTAATTTGAGCGATTTAGAGATTTTCCCATAGGAATAACATGGGGTTTTTCTGTGTTTTCTAAAAGTGTGGTAAAATTTGTGGCTTTGCCGTGCAGAGACCGTAATACCTATCTTAATAATTTGGATAACTTTTGGTGCCCCACTCCTCAGGAAGATGGCCACCAAATTTCAGGTTGGTCGGGTGTACGACCGAGGAGGAGTGCGTTAAAGTACAAAGAAAGAAAAAAATGCAGATTTTGCGTTTTGAAATGTTCAGTTCAATATGGTGGACTTCTGATTAATCAGGGGGCGTGGCCATAATAGAAGTTTTTGTTTGTCCTCTTGAGAGGAATGCGTGTACCAAATTTCATGGCTCTATGACAAAGTTGACTTTGGGCAGCTCCCATAGGCGCAATGTATTTTGATTTTTGTAGGTGGCGCTGTTGTGCAATTTTATGATTTCTATTCAGGAAACCTATAGAAAACAAAATTTTTCACCATTTCTGAATTTTGGGAAAATTTTTGTGAGTTTTTGAGCATGTTCAGGGGGTCAAATTAGAGACGAAAGAGCAGAAGAAAAACTGGTGATCTGGTCCTTCAAAGAACAAGGATAATTAAAGCCGCAAAGCGGCGATGATGGCCCTCGCCCCGCACGCGACCGCCTTCCCACGCAGCCTCGGCCGGTCCCAAACCGCCCCGGGGCACCGTCCTTCTCCTCTGAGCGTCACTCGGGCCCCCATGACCCCCCCCTCCCCCACTCACACCGGGAGGCGTCCCTATAGAAGTGCATTGGCGGGCACTGCTCTCCAGAAGTGGCACAACCGTCCAAATCACGGCTTCGATGTAAATGACTTTTTCGATCGGAATGCTCTAAATAATGCGTCTGCCAAGTTTCACTGACTTTGCTTGAAATAATTTTGGTCTCTCCATAGACTTATGACATTTCTCATAGAAAATGAATGGGGAACGTGTGTCCTCCCACAGGCCAAACGACATGAAATAGGACATCCGTGTAATAGACTTTTAGCAGCTTTCGGTTCTTAGAATCATATCCCAAGATTTAGTGGCAATCAGAAATAGTTAGCACTTTTACATGACCAGTAGGTGAAGCTGTAGAGAAAAGTGCTTATGTGCTCCTGGGTCAGGTCTGTTTAATATTGGACTCTGCATCTGTGACTACACTTTGTGTTCTGTATGACAATGCCTGTGGTTGGGAGAGTTATGGAAAGAAATAGGAAATTAAGGTGAATTTTGATGGCGAGTCACGTTTAAACTATAAACGTTAATACCAAGAATAGGATGATTATGGAATTTAAATATTTTCAGAGCAGGAATGTATCTGTCAAAATGACGTCGGGCCACAAACCTCTGACAAGTTTGTTGATAAAGAAACAAAGTTAAAGTGGCGTGTTAATTTAGATTCAAAATGGCCGACTGCATGTGCATAATAGGCCGGCGTCGTAATGTAATTTTTGACTTGTCTCAGGGCGCTCTATCACTGCTCCGAATTTCATGAGGCTAGGGCAAAATTTGCATGTCCATTCTCCCATAGGGGCTCGGTTCTGGACGGCGCTGGTCGTTCGGGTCGGGTCAGACGTTGTCGTGATGGCCATTTTATCGAAGTGTTCGCCGGGCCGGTCATTCCTATCCGAGCATGTGGGACTTTTCGTTAACGTTCAGAGGGTGAAAATTGCGTTTGTATATTCACATAGACTCCTGGTTTAACGAACATCAATGTTAACTTAAAGCCGCAAAGCGGCGATGGTGGCCCTCGCCCCGCACGCGACCGCCTTCCCATGCGGCCTCGGCCGGTCCCAAACCGCCCCGGGGCACCATCCTCCTCCTCTGAGCGTCGCCCGGGCCCCCGTGACCCCCCTCCCCCCACTCACACCGGGAGGCGTCCCTTTAGAAGTGCATTGGTGGGCACTGCTCTCCAGAAGTGGCGAAACCGTCCAAAACCTAATTTCGATGTAATTGACTTTTTCGATCGAAATGCTCTAAATAATGCGTCTGCCGAGTTTCACTGACTTTGCTCGAAATAATTGTGGCCTCTCCATAGACTTATGACATGTCTCATAGGAAATGCATGGGGAATATGCGTGGCTCCCCAGGCCAAACTATCTAAAATAGGACGTCAGTGTAATTGACTTATTTGCAGCTTTTGACACTTAAAATCAGATTCCAAGATTTCGTGGAAATCCGATAATTTTGGTACTTTTACAATTACCAGCAGGGGGCGCTATAGTGAAAAGTGCTCATGTGCTCCTGAGTCTGTTCTGTTTAATATTTGATTCCACATCTGTGACTACACTTTGTGCTCTGTACGGCAATACCTGTGGCTGGGAAAGTTATTGAAAGACATAGGAATTGAAGGGGATTTGCGATGGTGAGCCACATCTAAACCATAAATGCTATCATAAAAAAATTTGATTAGTATTTAATGTCAATATTATTAGACCAGGAACGTATCTGTCAAAATGATGTTGGGCAAAAAACCTCGAACAAGTTCATTAACAAAGAGACAAAGTTTAAGTGGCGCGTGAAATATGATCCAAAATGGCCGACTGCACGTGCATAATAGGCCGGTGCCGTAATGTAATTTTTGACTTGTCTCAGGGCGCTCTATCACTGCTCCGAATTTCAGGAGGCTAGGTCAAAATTTGCATGTCCCTTCTCCCATAGCGGCTCGGTTCTGGCCGGCGCTGTTGGTTCGGGTCGGGTCAGACGTTGTCGCGATGGACATTTTATCGAAGTGTTCGCCGGGCCAGTCGTTCCTATCCGAGCATGTGGGACTTTTCGTTAACGTTCAGAGGGTGAAAATCGCGTTTGTATATTCACATAGACTCCTGGTTTAACGAACATCAATGTTAACTTAAAGCCGCGAAGCGGCGATGATGGCCCTCGCCCCGCGCGCGACCGCCTTTTCACACGGCTTGGCCGGTCCCAAACCGCCCCGGGGTACTGTCCTCCTCCTCTGACCCGGGCCCCCGTGGCCCCCCCTCCCCCCAGGTGGCGTCCCTATAGAAGTGCATTGGCGGGCGCTGCTCTCCAGAAGAGGCAAAACCGTCCAAAACCTGACGTTGATGTTATTGACTTTGTTTGACCAAAAAGCTCTAAATAATGTGTCTGCCAAGTTTCAGTGACATTGCTGGAAATAATTTTGGCCTCTCCATAGACTTGACATGTGTCATATGAGACTAATTTGGAATATGCGTGGCCCCCCAGGCCAAACGATCTAAAATAGGATGTCGGTGTGATTGACTTTGTTGCATCTTTTGACTCAAAACCAGATTAAGATTTCGTGGCAATCTGAAATGTAGGTACTTTTCCATGACCGGCAGGGGGCGCTAAAGTGAAAATTGCTCATGTGCTTATGAGTCTGTTGTGTTTAATATTTTATTCTGCATCTGTGGTTACAGTTAGTGCTCTGTAGGGCAATGCCTGTGGCTAGGAAAATTATTCGAAGAAACAGGAAAAGGAGATTTGACAGGAAGTCACAAAACTGTGTAAAACCTGACTTTCATGTAATTGACTTTTGAGCGGAATTTTGTAAATAGTGGATCTGTCAAGTGTCACTTACTTTGCTCAAAATAATTGTAGGGTCTCCATAGATTTATGGAATTTGTCATAGAGCAATGGGGAATTTGTAGTACTGTTTGCACAGAGTATTGGGCCCACCGTTGGTCCAAAAGGGTTATAAAGAAGTAACAGCAGAAAAATAATGAGGACAAAATGATGTGGTGTTATTTGTTCATAGTTTATTGTAAACCTTAGAATAGTTGTACACACATTTGCATATTGAAAGAAATGGTTGAAGGTATAGTTTACTTCATGCAAAGAACAGGATAGTGTTTCATGTTCACATGTGGGTAAAACATGGCGTAGCAGAGTAAATATTGTATATAGTGTTACAAAGTAATCCATGACATGGAAAAGGCCAAATTGAGCATTGCCTTAAAATGGGGTGGTCAAACATGACATTGTACAATTAACAGGGGCATTGTTAAGTACAAGGAGGAATAGAGTAATTAACGGTGTAATTTAAGCTGCAGAAGTGCACAAACGGTGAAAAAAAACTATTGTACAGAAGTGTAATAAAACATATGTATAATAAAGCATATGTACAATATTTTATGTTCATCGTACATAAGAATGTAAATAAAGATGCAGACATGTATACAAGTGAAATGTGATGAAATATTTACCATAAAACAATGTGTTGGAAACATGACCCAGTAGTGGAAGAATTAAGGGTTACCTGCATAAAAGCTCACACTGAAACATGGAACCAAAGTGTGCATGCAGGTGTGAACCAGGTCTTGACCAAGACCCCATCTTGGCCTGGACCTGGAGTGGGACAGGATCAGATTCAGACCTGGAGTGGACTTGGACGGGAGCCACAACAGAATACTACTCTGGAGCAGGACCATACCACACCTGGACCAAATTGTGTAGCAGACCAAGACCCCGACCAAACCAGCTCTGAACCTGGATCAAGAATTGGGCCAAACGAGATCTGGACCCGGACAGGAGCAGGCATGGATTGGCCAAGGTCTGGACCTGCAGTGGCCCAGATGTGGACTTAGACTGGAGCGACCTTGATCTGGACAAAGACCTGGAACTGGACCATGTGTGGGTCAGACCGGGACTCTGCGTGAACCAGGACCAGAGTAAAAAATATTTTAACTTAAAAAAAACATCTACACCCGGACTGGACCGGACCAGTATTCCATGTTGGAGTGGACCCGGACTGGACCAGGACCGAAGCAGGCATGGACCCCAGCAGGACCGGGCCATGACCCCATCTTGGACCTGACCGGGCCAGGAGCCCATCTTGGACCTGACCGGGCCAGGAGCCCATCTTGGACCTGACCGGGCCAGGAGCCCATCTTGGACCTGACCGGGCCAGGACCCCATCTTGGACCCGACCAGGAGTGGACCAGGACCCCATCTTGGACTCGACCGGGCCAGGAGCCCATCTTGGACCGGGCCATGACCCCATCTTGGACTGGGACAGGATTAGACTTGGACCAGGACCAACCCACAGCAGAACCAAATTCTGTAGCAGACCAAGACCCCGACCAAACCAGCTCTGAACCTGCATCAAGAATCGGGCCAAACGAGGTCTGGACCCGGACAGGAGCAGGCATGGATTGGCCAAGGTCTGGACCTGCAGTGGCCCAGATGTGGACTTGGACTGGAGCGACCTTGATCTGGACAAAGACCTGGAACTGGACCAAGTGTGGGGCAGACCGGGACTCTGCGTGAACCAGGACCAGAGTAGAAAATATTTTAACTTAAAAAAAAACATCTACACCCGGACTGGACCGGACCAGTATTCCATGTTGGAGTGGACCCGGACTGGACCAGGACCGGAGCAGGCATGGACCCAAGCAGGAGTGGACCAGGAACCCATCTTGGACTTGACCGGGCCAGGAGCCCATCTTGGAGCCGACCAGGACCCCATCTTGGACTCGACCGGGCCAGGAGCCCATCTTGGAGCCGACCAGGACCCCATCTTGGACTCGACCGGGCCAGGAGCCCATCTTGGACTCGACCGGGCCAGGAGCCCATCTTGGACCCATCTTGGACTCGACCGGGCCAGGAGCCCATCTTGGACTCGACCGGACCAGGAGCCCATCTTGGACTCGACCGGACCAGGAGCCCATCTTGGACTCGACCGGACCAGGAGCCCATCTTGGACCCATCTTGGACTCGACCGGGCCAGGAGCCCATCTTGGACCCATCTTGGACTCGACCGGGCCAGGAGCCCATCTTGGACCCATCTTGGACTCGACCGGGCCAGGAGCCCATCTTGGACCCATCTTGGACTCGACCGGGCCAGGAGCCCATCTTGGACCGGGCCATGACCCCATCTTGGACCCGACCAGGAGTGGACCAGGACCCCATCTTGGACTGGGACAGGATCGGACCTGGACTGGGACAGGATTAGACTTGGACCAGGACCAAACCACAGCAGAACCAAATTCTGTAGCAGACCAAGACCCCGACCAAACCAGCTCTGAACCTGCATCAAGAATCGGGCCAAACGAGGTCTGGACCCGGACAGGAGCAGGCATGGATTGGCCAAGGTCTGGACCTGCAGTGGCCCAGATGTGGACTTGGACTGGAGCGACCTTGATCTGGACTAAGACCTGGAACTGGACCAGGTGTGGTTCAGACCTGGACTCTCTGCGAACCAGGACCGGAGTACAGTTATAAAAATAAAAAATAATAAAAAAGGCAAAAAATTAAGTAAATAAAATGCAGCCGTGAAAAAATGTAAAAGGGTTGCTCTTAATGGGCTTTGTGTCAAAGAAGCACAGCAGCCACAAAAGGTGACAGGCTGAAAAAATGTCTTGTAAAAAATGTCTTATAAAAAATATATATTAGAGAGAGAGTAGCTGAGATACTGAGTATATAGATATGAGAGAGAGCGAGAGCGAGCGAGCGCGAGAGAGCGAGAGAGAAAGAGCGAGGGAGAGAAGCTGGGACAGAGAGCGGGAGAGAGTGAAGGTGGGACAGAGAGGGGGAGAGAGTGAAGGTGGGACAGAGAGGGGGAGAGAGTGAAGGTGGGACAGAGAGAGGAGAGAGTGAAGGTGGGACAGAGAGAGGGAGAGAGTGAAGGTGGGACAGAGAGAGGGAGAGAGTGAAGGTGGGACAGAGAGAGGGAGAGAGTGAAGGTGGGACAGAGAGCGGGAGAGAGTGAGGGTGGGACAGAGAGCGGGAGAGAGTGAGGGTGGGACAGAGAGCGGGAGAGAGTGAGGGTGGGACAGAGAGCGGGAGAGAGTGATGGTGGGACAGAGAGCGGGAGAGAGTGAAGGTGGGACAGAGAGCGGGAGAGAGTGAAGGTGGGACAGAGAGCGGGAGAGAGTGAAGGTGGGACAGAGAGCGGGAGAGAGTGAAGGTGGGACAGAGCGAGGGCGAGAGTGAAGGTGGGACAGAGCGAGGGAGAGAGTGCAGGTGGGACAGAGCGAGGGAGAGAGTGAAGGTGGGACAGAGAAGCGGGGAGGGAGAGAGTGAAGGTGGGACAGAGCGGGAGAGAGTGAAGGTGGGACAGAGAGCGGGAGAGAGTGAAGGTGGGACAGAGAGCGGGAGAGAGTGAAGGTGGGACAGAGAGGGGGAGACAGTGAAGGTGGGACAGAGAGGGGGAGACAGTGAAGGTGGGACAGAGAGGGGGAGACAGTGAAGGTGGGACAGAGAGAGGGAGAGAGTGAAGGTGGGACAGAGAGGGGGAGAGAGTGAAGGTGGGACAGAGAGAGGGAGAGAGTGAAGGTGGGACAGAGGGGGAGAGAGTGAATGTGGGACACAAAAGGTGACAGGCTGTAAAAATGTCTGGTAAAAAATGTCTTAAAAATATATATATTAGAGAGAGTAGCTGAGATACTGATTATATAGCTATGAGAGAGCAAGAGCGAGTGAGAGAGCGCAGAGAGAGAGAGAAAAGCGAGCGAGAGAGAGCGGGAGAGAGAGAAGGTGGGACAGAGAGGGGGAGAGAGTGAAGGTGGGACAGAGAGGGGGAGAGAGTGAAGCTGTGTTGTATATGTAGAGTGATTATTGTAAGGTGCAGAGGTTAGATACAAACAGCAGGAAACCAAGTGCCGTTTCAGGCTTTGTAAGTATTAAAAAAAGATGGGACATTAATATGAAAACCCTTAGATTGGAAAAGTAAGAAGTTGTTAGATGGTGTGAAATATTAGCCAGGAAAAAGGAGAAGATGTAAGATTATTAAGGTAAACTGAGGGCAACATGCAAAGCCACAATAATGGAGTGGATATGAAGTCCTTACAAGAGCAGACCAGGAAGGTGGAGGCTGTAGGAGGTGGGCAAAAAGAAAGGGGCGTCAAGTATCTAAGGAGTTGCTCCTCTGTTTAAAGCAACAGGCTATCCCTTCATGGTCACTAAAGTAAGTCGATACCACACACGTTTCAACATCGTACAGTGAGGACTTTAAGTACACGTGGTCAATTAAAGTGCCTCTTTCTGTAGTGGGAGAGGTGACACACTGATGAAATCCTTGTTGTTGCATGAATGTGCAGACACTGGAAGATTTCAAGATGTCATCATTGAAGTCTCCCACAATAGCTATGGAAGTGAAATGAGACTCAAGCCAAGTGAGTAAGGTCTGTAAGTGTTGTTTGAACAGCGGCAGTGGGTAGGAGGGAGGGCGGTAAAGGACAGCAATGAGAATGTCGAGAGCAGTAAAGTGTTGAGCCAAACATTCCAGATGAAATGCTGGCAAGGAGACAGTGCTGTAGGAATGACCTTCCTGACAGTACATTCCCACACCACCATGTTGCTTTGCCTGCAGTGTCACCAGGGTGGGATGAGTGCTCGTTTGATAAGCCAAGCTCCTGGGCTGACTGTGAAACTGGTAACCGTCTATTCTATAGGTGTGTTCCTGTGACTGTGTAGTAAGCCAAGTTTCAGCGATAGCTATGCAAGTGGGTTGGAACGGAAGCAAAGACTGCTGCAAATCCAACACATGGTTTGGCAGGCCTTGCACATTCATGAAAAATAAGTTCAATGCATGCGTGTCAGGTGTGTGCAGGGACGTGTCTGTGACCAGGAACGGAGGCATCTTGTCAAGGGCAGGTCTGATTTTGTCGTTGCAGTAAATTTTGTCGGGCTTGAAGTTATGAATGATAAGGCCTTCTAAACGTCTGACACGACTGAGGGCAACATAAGCCTGACCTGCTGTGAAGGTGTGGTTGAGACCAACCACAGCTTCATCAACAGTAAGGCCTTGGACCTTGTGGACTGTGCAAGCCCACGCTAAAGTGAGAGGGAACTGCCGCCGCTTTTCATTTTTCCTATTGGCTCGGTCTTCTGTGGGTTCGATGCGGGTTGAACCGCTCAGGTATGGAGCAGCGAGTGCTGCTCCTCCTCTGAGCGCCGACTGCTGCGTCATCAAACTGCACATAAATAGCCAAAGGAAGCCTGCTGTTTGGCGGGTTGTCAATGTAAGTGACTGTTCCGCAGAGACCGTTTACAAGGCCATCGGCCAGATCTAGATTTTTAATGAGCATGACGCGTGCTCCAACACCTACTGCCAGGTCATCAGGCAGAGACGTTTGACGTGCTTTAACCACACCCTCTGCAAACTCAATCAACTTACCAGTTTTTTTGCTGTAGCTGAAATCTTGAGCTGGTACAGTGATGTGGTCAGGGCACGTTATCTTGAGCTGCTGCTCATTGTGTCTTTTCACCTGGGGTTTAGTGGGGAAAATGTGCAAAGCGGAGGAACTTTGCGCATCTTCCCCCCTCGTACGACTTCGGAGTATCATTTCGTCTTCGGCTAGCATCGGGGCCCCTTTGGGACGTGTCCTTAGGCGGTTGAGAAGGTCAGCAAAGGTGTTATCTTGTTGCCTCACAACAGTGGTCAGCTCAGCAATGCGAAACAAGTCATTCCAGAGGTCAAAGCCCGCTCGCTCCTCATATAGAGCTCTACCCTTTACCGGAGGTAATTGGTAGAAGTCTCCCACAGCGATAATGCAGAGGTTTCCGAACGGAGTTTCGCCGCTTTGTTTGATCTGCCGCAATCTGCCGTGAATATAAGCTAACATTTTGTAAGAGACCATGGAAATCTCATCGATGACGACGATTTGGGCGTCTGAGAACTGAGTCCATAGCAGCGTTGACCTTCTCTTCTCCTAGTGGGACATAAGGGAGGCGGGCGTCTAGCCCGATGCTAAACGTAGAGTGTATGGTGGTCGCTTTGAGGTTATAGGCAGCAATGCCTGTCGGCGCCGTTAGCAAGACGCTAACGGCATCTGGGGTACTGCACAAAGGCGCCAAAAGTCTGGTCGCCTCGTATTGGATGGCTCTGATGAGATGGCTCTTTCCGGTGCCTGCACCGCCAGTGACAAATGTGTACAGCGGGGCTGGGTTTTGGCCTGCCATTTTTTGCAGACACCAGTGTCGGATTTTGTGGAAAATTGCCATCTGCTGAGGATTTAAAGTACGGATTAAGTCTAAACCCTCTTGTCTTGTCATGGTGTTTGCCTTTTCCAAATGTTGGATGTCTTCCTTTCTGATGGCCAATTCAGGTATTGCAGCCAAAGTGTCCTCCTCCTCCTCCTCCTCCTCCGGCCTTTCGACACCCTCCTCTTTATCTTCCAGCTGCTGGAGTTGCTGGACAGGGCAGAGAGCACACCAGGCATCTTCCAAAGCAGCGTGGTTGTTGACGTTGCTCTGTAAGGCTTCCAAGTCGTCAGTGTGCCGGTCAAAGATGTGTCTGTTTGCGTTGACCACAGCTTTCACTGAAGACTCTGAGCCATCACAGAGCACTATTTTGCCATGGTCGTAAAATGCTTGAATGGCGTGTAAGGAGCGGGCAGCAGGTCACCTTCAGCGCGGTAGGGCAGGAACAACTGTAGAATGCTCTGATGGAAGAGCTCTGGCTGTTGGGTCGGAGAGAACCGGGCGTAACGAATGACAGCCGGTTTACTCTTAACCCGTTTGGTGATGGCGCCCATTGAGTTTTGTAGAAGGATTGGCCGTTTGCTGGTTTGTCCGCGGTAAAGAATCCGATAATCTGCAACAAAAACTGCAATGCACATGTCATTGAAAGTACTGTCATTTGGCCTGTTCGTGTAGCGATCTATTATGTTATTCATCCACACATCGTCAGGAGAACCATTTTCGAGCTGTTGGATGGGCTTACTAAGCCTGACGATGTTATTTCCTGTAGGGATAAAAGACACCTTCCGGGAGAACTCTTTTAAAGGCATTCCGATTAGTCTGTAAGAAGCCTCCTGCGCTGAAATTTCACGATTGTTCAGATAAACAGAGCCCATCTTTTTCATGGCATCTTTTGCACTTTCGTTGCCTTCCAGAGCCTCTTTTTGTGCACTGCTAAGCAACTGCCCAACTTCGCGTTCACTTTTTGAAATGTAAGTAACAATGTAAACAGCGCATGCGTAGGGGTCAGTTACATATTGAATGTCAATATTGGCCTCCCAACATGACAAAAGAGACCAGTTACCTTGATTAATCCAACTTTCGGCAAGCTCGCGTTTCAAAATGATGCTGGTGTGGCCTCCGAGGACCTCAAACGCCTCTTCTAAAATGTCCTGATTTATCCCAAGCCTGTCAAATAAATCTGCCACATTCACAGGGGGGTTGACCTCATCCAGGCAAGCTTCTTTGTACGCAGACATGATGCGCTGAGCCTCTTCTTTGCTCATGCGATCTGGGTCGTCGGGGGGACAGACACAGTGGGCCGCCTGCTGTTTCAAATGGCATTTTGGACACATGGGTGTTTGATGAGCTCTTTTTGATAAATGTTCGCTGGGACGGTGGGGCGTGGGAAGTTAAACCTACAGACAGTTTTCTTTTTCCTACAAGTTTTAGAGTGACGTTTGGAGTGACTTTGCAGAGTTTTAACAAGTTCCAATAACTGGGGATTATCTTTCGGGAGCTGGCAGGTGACATATTTATCAATAAAACTAATCACTTCCTCATCTGTATTTTGATCTATCTTCGGTGCGTCTTTGACCCACATAAGAGAGTGGATGCGGCGAGCCTCTGGCCTGGAATTCGGCCAGCGGTAGAAATAATCAATGATTTTACCAATTGGGTTTGCAGGTGACAGGAGAACGAGGCGCATAAAACAACGCCACCTATGCTCAAACATTCTGGCAGCAAGCACAGGGTTGTTACGCAGCAGTTTGCAGCGCTCGGCCCAATTTAAGTCTTCAACGGTCTGACTTCTGCCTTCCTGAATGAGAAGCGCTTCAAGAAGGTTTTTCCACCGAAGGTCAGCTGCACTGAAAGAACAAAACCACGTAGGGACCCCCAACTGGCGGATCATAGCGAGGTTCGGATTTCACTGCGGCCCACATTGGGGGTGAGCCTAGCACTGGAGCTAAAAAGCGAAAGCCTGCGTTAAACTGAACAACGTGGCGCGCCGAGTCTCCCTGGGTTACGTCAAAGTAGCCTTTACGTGTTGCTATGGAAACGGTAGAAATGACATTGTACAAAATCAGCGTGCTGTCAGCATAAAACAGGTACTCGACATTATTAGCACACCTGGTGTCAACGTTCAAAATGCGCAGCTTGAAGTATTTTGATAAAGTTAAAGGATACTTTCTTGGGGTGTGAAAAGTGTTTGTACCTGTTACGAAGATTGTTGGGAAACATTTGGCCTCATTAGTGCGATCGTTGAGTCTGGCTATGGGATTGCTTCCTTCTGCTGGAGCTACACTAACAACGTTATCCAAAAACTGATCCAGAATTTCCTGACCCATGTCCACAGGCACAGAGCAGGAGTCGTTGAATACACCGTGCTGTTGTTTGTCGTACAGGTGTTCTTCCTCTTCTTCAGCTGATGGGGGAGTAGGAGCTGCTGCAGTCGTGTCCCCAGCTTGCTCCTCTTCCTCGTCCGGGTCCTGCTGTGGTCGGGTGAACTCGTTGATCCACTCTTCATTGAAATCGATACCTGCATATTGCTCGTTACAGTCTTTGAGGCAGGCAAACGCGTTTCTCAACTTCTGCGTGTCCACGAACTGAAACTCATAATGGCCTTTGTAGGCAAGTTTACGCTTAAGTTTCACACGCACAAGCCCAGGTGAGTCGGTGCGAGGTAATAGTTTTGCACATACAGTGTTTAAGTTGTTCTGGACACATACGCATGGCCCCGAGATGCCTTGTTGTTTTGTGGTAGGTAAAGTGATATATTTGGAAAACATCATGTTTGGGGAAACCAGATGTGTTTCTAAGCTATTGAGTTCTTTAAGCTCTTTTGGTATCGGTGGTAGTTCTAAATTGTTAGCTGCGCATTCTGCGGGAACTTTACCTCTAACCATTTTGCCGTGACAGGAGTGACAAATGTTGAGCTCTCCCCTGGTAACAAAGATTTTACAAGGACGTAGGCAAGTACTGGCACATTTATGTATGTATTTGTGTGAAATACACATAGCTAAATCGGACTTTGACATTTTAGAGTAATTGGCTTTCTTGCAAAGTCTAACACCAGTTTTAAACAGAAGTCTGTGGCACACACAACATACAAATTGAGGTCCATATTCCACTGCATTGAAGAAGTTCTTTTTGACATTATCAAATAATTTGGCTTGTTCTTTAAGGCGGGCCTGTCTGGCAAGGCTTGTAGCAATAATTTGTTGTCTGTTTTCTGGGTTGCTGTATTTTAATTTACTAAGACGTCTGATATATGTGCGCCGGGTTTCATTTGTTGAGTATTTTTGAGCAGTTGTTTGTTTTATCATTTCTCTGTGGCTTTCATTGAATTTATATTTATTGATGCTTCTCTGTTTTAAAGCCTGTCTGTGGCTTTTGTTGGATTTGTATTTGTCAACACTGCGCTGTTTTGAAGCTTCTCTGTGTGCCTCATTGGTCCTATATCTATCAATGTCTTTCTGTATTCTCACGTTCTCTGTAGCTTTTTTGTTATGTTTATATTTCTGAATACATTTCGTTTTTAACAGTTCTTTATATTTGTCATTTTGTGCATATTTTTCTCTGCGTTTCTCTTTATACATTGTTTGGTATTGAGGGTTATTGTGATATTTATGCAAAATCTCAGTTTTATTTTTTTGATATGTGGCTTGCATGAGTAGCTTGCGTTTCCAAATCATGTGCTGAGACTTGGTTTTACTAGTTCTGTGTTGCAATGGTTTGTCACTGGAGGTTGTAGCGATTGGAGTGTTTAGTTGCGAACGGGTTCTGCAGCGTGACTCAGACACATTAATATCTTCACACAATGTATAGCAACCAGGTGCATGAGGTTTACAAACACAGATGACAGTTTCATAGTGATTTCCATTACAATGCTGCAGGTAAATACTATTATTTGACAGTCGTTGAGTTGTTGTGTATTTAATCCACCTATTACTTGTGTATGTGTAAATGTCAATGCCCAAAAAATCTGCTGTAGCTTGAATTTCGACTTGTGTGGCCCAAGTGTGAATTTTGTGCATGTTGGTTTGTATAATATATTGTTGAACAGAGGAATAACCTTCGCATAAAGTAGTATATACATTAGGATATTTTTTTAGTTGTTTTACTGCAGCTAATCTGATTTTACGGTGGTATTTTTGGTTGCCAGACAACGCTAGACTAATACACCTAAAAAAACAGTTTCCGTCACCTACAATATTTTCGGTTTTGCATGGTTGCCCAAGTAATGCATTTGTTGGGACTGGAGAGGAAGTCTGTTTTTCAAAGTCAATTTTCAAAGCTGTGCAGAATTGTCTACAATCTTGTTCAGGTAATGGCTGGAAGTGCATGTCTGTGGAAGTCTGGCCAATGAACTCTATATCAGAATCTGACATAGGTGCCGTTTGTATTGGTCTGCAGGACTGAGTTTGTCTAGTGGCTAGCACACCTTGAATTTCAAACTCCATGTGTGTAGTTCCCACATATGCAGCCAAAAAGCAAATGTGAACATACAAGGCGTCAAAGGAGCGGAAAAATGCCACTATGCTTTTGCCCTGTGGATGAGGTACGCCAACAGCAGAACGAGAATGAGAGTCAACAACAGCAAAACAAGATTCAAGCTGGATAATAGCACATGTATTTTCACAAAGTGTGAAAAGGCAGGAGTCATACTGTGATAGAATCCGGTGTAAACCTTCTTTTATCACGGAAACATGCCTGTTCCCGAATGAATCGCTGTCAATCACAGTCATGTCCCCAGTAACAGCGTCCCCAAATGTAAATGTAAAGTGTTTACCATTGACATGGTCTTCTCTTGGCAAGTCGCTAACTGACATGAAAGCAGGCTTGCCAGGGTGGTGATGCCTGTGGTACATAAGATCTCCAGTGATCACCACATTGTCCAAATCTGCTTGTTCCCAGGTGAATACACTTTTAGTTTGGTGCTGTGCTATAGCAGCTAAGCGATTGCCATACATTGTTTACCAGGATTTAACAAACAGTCTCCACCTTGGTGAAAAGACCCTCTTATATTGTTTGGGATATTAACATTAACAGGGATATTTACTTCAGTTGTAACTGAAGAAGCAGGAGGATCTGCAATGCTGAGCAGTTCCTCATCGGTCACTTTCAAATGTAGCGGCAATAGGTTCAGCAGGAACAGCTAGCATTTCTTCATCTGTCACAGGAATCGGATCCACAGTAACATCCAAGCATTTCACTATCAGTCACGTGTAATGAAAAAGCTGTGCACCCTGCATCAACAACATGTGATCCAGGTTGGGCTGCAACATGACTTGAGGAGCCACAACTAGCTACAACATCTTCAAAACACTGACCAAGATACAGCACCACGGAAACTTAGCTTTGCTGTCTTCATTTTGCTCGCCTGGCAGTGCTGCTCTTGGCTGAGTGGAAGCTGCTGTCACTGGTACCTGAATGGGCACAGAAGGGATGAGATGTTTATTTGTACTTTACAGTATTATATTTCAGCACACTGTCCATTTATCCTTCAACACCAGACATAATACATAATAAAAGCTAGTGATATTTATAAGACAACTAACCTCGGGATTGAAGCTGTGGGCCGTTTCAGAGGAGATGCGTCTGGCAGCATGCTTCCCTCCTGGCTTTAAATCTCCTGCACAAGAACATCAATGATAAATATTGTAACCACATTAAGGATGCTTAGAATAGAAATATGAGGAGAAAATCATGAAATAGCCAATGTGTTATGAAGTCACATGGTGAGAAAGAAATCCCACTGATGTGTTTCCTTTGTTGTTGGAAGGTGTGGGAAATGTTCTGGATCTTCTAACTATAATTGTTTAGCAAAGCATAATGAACAAAGCTGTATTGAAATAGAGTACAGTTGCAGCTTTATAGGAGGAACAAACCTCAGCAGACGTTGTGGAGCTTTCAAGAGGAGGCGTCGTCTGAGTAGATGCATGTCTCCCACTTTGACTTGCTGTACAACAACATACAGTAAGATTAAAATAGTTACTAAACATGCATTTGATATGAAAAATGCACAGCAAATATGAACCAACCTGATATTTGCTTCACGTGGCGTTTCTTGTCCTTTAGCCTGTCCACGTTCGAGGGAAGACATCTATAAACACAGAAGCTGCTTGTGAGCCTGTGTCTGTACAAGTGCAATAGTCTGTTATTTATAAACAAATAAAACCGTACCTTCCCCGCACTGGGATATAGCACCTTCTTTACTGCTAGAGGGACAAGTCACCATTTCTTCATGCCAAGGCAGTGCTGAAGACAGCAGATGAGTGGGATCCCCATGTCCTTGACCTTAGGGAAAAAATACAACATGTGTGTTATCATTGTAGCCAATCCTCAAAGCACATGTTCCAACGTTACCAACCTTTGGTTCAGTCTCAGGCTGCTCCCTGGAGAGCTCCGGGTCCATCTCGGGCAGGTCTAGGAGGCCTCCATTTGCTGAAAAACAACATAGCATTTACGGAATGTTTGAAAAATGACTTTTTACTTTCTGTGTAGAGCTGTATTGAAATTGAATACAGTTGCAGCTTTTTGGGAGAACAAGCCTCAGCAGGCCGTTGTGGAGCTTTC